>JAWNOA010000022.1:110000-565533 GCA_035046345.1 Drosophila birchii | reverse complement strand
TATTGGAGTCTGCGGCAGACAGTCACAATTTGTCGATTTATTGTGTTGGTGGTGGTTTTTTGTTGTAATCTTCTTTGATTTTGTAGTTTTTTTATTTCTGAAATACTGTTTTATTAAGTGCCAGTGGAATCTGTTTTAACGGCAGAATTTGGGAAAATTTTAGTTTAAACTGTTGTAAAATAAAGTACAATTTTGCTTTATCGCTTATATAAGTTGTGGCTTATTTCTTTTGTGATTTTTTTGGATGGTAGCTGATCGTAAGAAAAGTCGTCTTTTAAGATTTTGTGCATTCTGAGGTTAATGTTGATATTATTTCAAGAAATTGTCTTGAATAAGATTTTTATGGTTTATTTAAACACAGAATTAGATTTTAAATTTTGATTTTAAGTTTTTGCCACATTTTTCTAAAGAAGCTTCGGAAAGAAAACCAAATATTCTGAAACCAATAGAGAAATGTCGTAAAACAATACCAAACAACTGAAGACTTTTGAGTCCGCCTCTCTCTGAAGACTTCCGAGTCCAGGGCGAGCACAGAGACGAAGCAAGCCCAGACGCGAGAAGCCCAGACGAGGTGTGAGGCGCTGCCTGGTCCCTGACGCCGCACACACAAAACTCTGTCTACCGAAACATTCAATAAAGAACCCAAATCTACTTAATTAACGGAATTCTTTCATATGTTCTCTCTGGGAAACGTTCCGTTTTCTTCTGCATTAGCGCAAAAAATAAATATACTGAACAAATTTGTAGCTGTCTCTAAGCTACCTGGGAACCTGCGGCAGACAGTCACAATTTGCTCATTTGTATACTAGTAGTGGTTTTTCTTTTTATAATTTTTTTGATTTTCTAGTTGCTTTATTTCTGAAATACTGTTTTATTAAGTTCTGGTGCAATCTGTTAACGGCAGATTTGGGAAAATTTGTACAGTTTAAACTGTTGTAAAATAAAGTACAATTTTGCTTTATCACTTTTATATAAGTTGTGGCTTCTCTCTAAACTTATTGGATTTGATACACTGATAAAAAAGTCGTCTCTTAAGATTTTGTGCATTCTTAAAGTTAATTCTTAATATAGGTACGAAAATTCTATAAATAAGATTTTTATGGTTTATTTAAACACAAAATAAGATTAAAATTTTAATTTAAGATTTTCCACATTCTTAAAAAAAGCTTAAAAACAAAATATGAAAACAATGCGGAGTGTTAGGTGAAACAATACAAAAGAATTAGTCTACTAAAAAATAAAGTCTTAAATTAAGATTTTAACAATTCTTAGTTTAATATGATTCCTAGCTCACCGTGAAATGTATATTGGTATCGGTGTCATAGTTCAAGTTACCTACGTGGTGCGTTGAGTTGGTAACGTTAGAGTACAAGTGAGACCCCAGCGGAGGTTGCCGATGGATGCTTGACAAAATTGAATTGAAATATATATATAAAATGAAAAAGAAAAAATAAAGAAAATATTTTTTTTGTTTTTGAATTGAACTTTATACATAATATAAGATTTGAAGTTTTAGATTTAAAAGAACACAAAAATTCTTGAAATAGAACAAAAATCTCAAAAATCGAATATTTGCATTTGTAGTATTTTTTGTTAAACAAATAACTCTCAGATTTTTTTATCGTGTCAAATCTGTTGTTTCTGCTTGTAATATTGTTTTATTTCAGTGCCTCGTGCGATTGCACGACAGATTTGTTGACGGCAGAAGTTGGGCAAGTGTGAACAGTTTTAACTGTTGTCAAAATAAATTAAAAATTTGCTTTATTGCTATTTTAATATTCATAGTGTTTTTTTTTTATTAAATTATTTGATTTTGTAAATATTTATTTAACTGCCAGTGTAATCTGTTGACTACAGAATTTGGGCAAATTTCAACAGTCTTCACCGTTGCAAAATAAAGTAAAAATTTGCTTAATTTGTGACGCGTGCCGCGCACATAATAGAAAGATTTGAATTGAATGCGCGCGCGCTATGAAAGGGCCACACTGACGGCCAGGGGCGCACTGTGCGGAGAAGAAGAGGAAGAGACAGATCGCGGTGGGCACACTAGGCCACCCCAGGTCCTATTAATGCGGGCGGCTCGGCCTTGGCAGATGACTTAGCAGCCGACGGCGATCTGAAGCGGTAAGCCTCTAGCAGCACTTCCAGTAGTCAGCAGCCAGTGATTTTCCACGGCGGAAGCCAAATCTCAGGATTTGGTTTGCAATACATAACCGACAGACTTTCGAGTCTCGGCAGCAATTCGACTTTCGGAATTCCTCCAGTAGACTTTCGAGTCCGCCAGTAGACTTTTAAGTCGCCAGTAAGTTCCCAGTCCGCGCGTCGAGCTTCGAGTCTACCAGTAAGTTCGAGTGCCGTCGGTGACTTTCCGAGTCCGCCAGTAGACTTTCCAAGTCCGCCGGTCAGCTTCCAGTCCGCCAGTAGACTTCCGAGTCCTCCCGAGAGCTCGAGTCCACCTCTCTCAGATGACTTCCGAGTCCGCAAACTGAAGACTTTCGAGTCCGCCTCTCTGAACTTTCCAAGTCCGTAAACCGAAGCTTTGGCGGCGCCCTCTATCGAAGACATCCAAGATCCGAAACCGAAGACTGTGAGGTCCGCCTCTCTCAGAAGACTTTTCAAGTCGCCGGATCTTCGAAGCTTTTAAGTGCACCTACTTTGAAGAACTTTCCAGTCCAGGGCGAGCACCACGAGACGAAGACGACCCAGACGCGGAGAACACCGCCAAACTTCAGCCGAAGCGACGGCGCTCCCTGGTTCCAGACGCCGCACACACAAAACTCAGTCTGCCGAAACATTCAATAAAGAACCAGAATGTACTTAAATTAACGGAATTCTACATATGTTCTCTCTGGGAAACGTTAAAACTTCTATTTCAGCTCACACGGACTGAAATATACTGAACAAACTCTGGCTGTCTCTAAGCTACCTGGGAACCTGCGGCAGACAGTCACAATTTGCTCATTTGTATACTGGTCATTGTGGTTTTTCTTGTAAACTTATTTGATTTTGTAGTTGCTTTATTGAAATTCTCTTTTTGTGGATTTGCCAGTGCAATCTGTTAACGGCAGAATTTAGGAAAAGTGTTCAGTTTAAACTGTTGTAAAATAAAGTACAATTTTGCTTTATCACTTTTATATAAGTTGTGGCTTCTCTTGTAAACTTATTGGATTTGGTACACTGATAGAAAAAAGTGGTCTTTTGAGGTTTTTTGTAGTCTTAAAGTTAATTCTTAATATCAGTCAAAATTCTATAAAATAAGATTTTTATGGTTTATTTAAACACAAAATAAGATTTAAAATTTAGATTTAAGATTTTCCACATTTTAAAAAAAGCTTCAAAGAAAACCAAATATTCTGAAAACAATACGAAATATTCGTAAAACAATACCAAACAACTGAAGACTTTTGAGTCCGCCTATTCTATGAAAGCCAAGTCCAGGGCGAGCACGAAAACGAAGACGACCCCGAACGCGGAGGAGCCCAGAGACGACGAAGTGGGAGCGGCACTCCCTGGTTCCTGACGCCGCGCACACACAAAACTCTGTCTACCAAAACATTCAATAAAGAACCCAAATCTACTTAAATTAACGGAATTCTTTCATCTGTTCTCTCTCGGAATAGCTCCCGTTTTTCTCTTTGCCACTTTACACGGACTAAATACTATAGGAACAAACTCTGACTGTCTCTAAGCTACCTCGGTGGGCGGACAGTCACAATTTGCTCATTTGTATACTAGTAGTGGTTTTTCTTGTAAACTTTTTTAATTTTGTTAAGTTGCTTTATTTCTGAAAATACAAAGTGATCCCCGTTGCTACCTGCCAACGCATTCCAAGAATCTTCTGCTCAGACTCACCCCATCCAACGCTCTTGATTTGTCCAGGTGGTCCCAACGTCGCTTCCACGATGGGTGAGCTGGATGAGAACTGGCATAGTTCGAATCCAGCCTCCGCGTGTATCTCCTTCACTCGGGTAGATACCTCAATAGCCTCGCTCTCCGTATCGAAACTATCCACGTAGTCATCGACGTAATGGTGGTCGATGATGGCCTTGACTGCCCTCGGATCTGAATCCCGATACTTCAGGGCATTCACAGTCTTGACGTAGTGCGCAGTGCTTGGCGAGCAGGCTGCTCCAAACGTCATTACATTCATTTCGTATATATCCGGCTCTCGATCGTCGTTGCCATGTCTCCAGAGGAACCGTTGGGAACATCGATCCTCGGGTCGGATCAGCACTTGGTGGAACATCTCCTTGATGTCCCCGCAGACTCCGACTGCTCCTTCTCTGAAGTGGAAGAGCACAGCTGGCAAGGGCTTGTAGTGCTGCGGCCCTTTGTCCAGCGCCGAATTAAGTGAGGTTCCTCCAACCTTGGCTGCAGCATCGAACACAAGCCGGACCTTTCCGGGCTTGTTTGGGTTTTCCACACCAAAATGTGGCAAATACCACAGCTTGTCGCTCTTCACCGCGACCTCATCCGGCTGCAGCTTCCTTGCATATCCTTTGGAAACGTAATCCTTTATGATACGGTCGTATTCCAGAGCCAACTGCCCGTTGCGCTTCAACTTCTTCTCGATGTTGATCAGCCGTCTGTGCGCCATCTCGTAGCTCCGTGGTAGCACAGCGTGGTCGTCCTTCCAGAGTAATCCCGTCTGGTAGCGACGCCCCACTTTCACCGTGGTGTCTTCGAGGATCCTTTGGGCCCGCGCGTCGTCGCTGGCTGCGACCGGTGGCGCGAGCTTCACACCAAAGCTTTCCATTTCGAAGTAGTCCTCTACCATCTTTTCCATCGTGTCGTCCATTGACACGGCTAGAAGGCAGGACCTCGGTGACGTCGTAGTTCCACTTACTGGCCCGAACACAACCCACCCAAGCTCGGTTGCGGCCGCATACGGTCCCTCTCTGGCAAACCGCCTCGTCCTAAGTGGCAATCCCAGATGACCATGGTCCAGTCCGATTAGCAACTTCGGCACCACGTTGCTGTAGGGCTTCATCGGCAGTCGCGAATCCCTTTGTACGCCCTGGACATCTCGTTGACTTAACGTTTGCATCGGCAGACTCAAATTTGAAACGGCGTACACGTTCCTCAACGGGTGGCGAGTGGGCTTCCCAGCTCCACTTATCTCCAGACTCACCACGTTGGTAGGCTCCCTGCTGGCTCTTCCTCCAAACCATTGGACGTTAAGCTGTCGATGTTCGCCTTGCAATCCCAGATCCCTCCGTAGCTCGTTGTCGATCATCGTGACGGAGGATCCCTCATCTAACAGCGCGTATGTGTCCACCTGGCGACCAGCTCCGTACAGCGTTACTGGTAGTATGCGAAACAAAAGTCGGCCTCCTTCGACGTCAATACTTAAATTCGTATGCACGGGCGCCTCTGCTGGCTGCGGGGCCCTTCTCTCCAGGCTGTTCCTGAGGACAGCAGACTGCTGGCTCCTCTCGTGGTCCCTGTAACCACCTCGTGGCGAAGACCTCCTTTCCGGGCTGCGTCTGGAAACAGCTGGCGTCTGGTTTCCTCCGTTGTGGCGCCTGAAGCCACCTCGCTGCTCCGGCCTTCGCTCTTCGTCCTTTCCATGTAGCAGACGGTGATGTAGTCTGCGGCATCCGTCGATCTGGCACTCGCGATGCACATCGCAGGATCTGGTCGTATGCCCACTTCGTAAGCATGTGAAGCAGAGCCGATGCCTCTTCACCATGCTCCATCTGCCCGGTGGCGAAGCTCCGATGAACTCCCTGCAGTTCGTCGTAGCATGTTGCCCTCCACAAATTGGACAACCTCTATGCCGGTCATCCCGCTGCTCGTATCGGTCCTGGTCGACGCTCGCGTGCAGAACTCGACGCCTCGGCTCCTTTCCATCGACGTCCAAAATCGTACACACGATGTTCGCGTACTCCTGTAGCCACGCGCTGAAGTGCGCTACAGTGGGAAAGGGCTGGATCGATGCAGCGTGCCTGGCCCAATCCACTCGTTTGCTGGTGGGAAGCTTTGCCACAAGCTCCTCCATGAGTGTGGGGTTTCCCAGATGTTGCTCCGCCTTCGTCGATTGCAAAAAGGCCGTGAGGTTACTCACTCTGGTTGCGAAGGGGACGATCTTCGCCAGTTGCTGCTCCGAAATCGGCGAAACCTCTCGCACGCTGTTCAGCTGGCTGCGTATTAGCTGCTCCGGTCGGCCAAACCTAAAGCGCAGCTGCTCCATCACGGCTCTGACGTTCGCTGGGTGAATCAGCAGCGACTTCACTGTCTCGCGTGCTTCATCCTTCAGCGCCTTCAACAGCCTCTGGTTGTTCTCCAGATCCGTGCAGTTGTATGCTTGGGTCGTCTCTACAAATGCACAATTAAAGATGGGCCAATCCTCGGGCTGCCCTCCAAATATCGGCAAGTCCGGGAGCCTCCTTGGCCCATTAGCTTGGGCTTCATTCGGCGTCATCCAGGCGTAGGATCCAGCGAATGGCGATGCAGTTGCCACGTTGCGGATGCTCCCGCCCGGTAGCACGAATCCGTGCGCAGTCTGCGCTGCACTTGTAGCACACAGTGGGTTGCTAGTCGTTAGCAACGGTGGTCCACTCCAAGATGGCGGCAGAGTGTAGGCCACACTGGTCGCACCGAAACTGCTATATGGGTCCGGCCCGACCCCGTTAGTTGGTGCCTCACCGTTCGATGTGGCGGTTAATGTCGCGGCTAATGGCGGTCCGCTCCAAGATGGCGGTCGCTCCGACGCTTCACTGTTGGCGCCATTTGCGCTTGGGCCAACTGCGATTGGCGCGCAATTGGCGGTGCTCGTTGTGTCCGAGGCTTTGACCTTCTTCAGCTCGTTCTCCAACGCCGTAATCCTCTCCAATAAGTACGCCGTGAGTGGCTGGCCCACCTCCGGCTCTGAGCTCGCAGCTGCGACAGCAGTACTCCTTGGTTGGGACGCTACTGTAGTCGCCGTAGTGGCTGGGCGAGAAATGGCCGCCGCCGTGGTTATGTTAACCCTTGGCCGGCTTTCTGCTGCACTACTTGCTGGCTGCTGCGTTGTTGTAGGGGTGGCTTCCCCTCCGTTCAGCCGGGAACTCCTCCTGGGGGAATGTTGCATCTCCAAGTGTTCAAATATGGCGCTGCCCTATCGCTCCAAAATGGCGGACCTGTGCCGTCTGGCCGCTGCCGCTGATGCTTGGCGCTCCTTGCGCCTCCTGACGCTGGCTGCGTCTCCCTAACCGACGCTGGCTGCGTCTCCTAAACCGACGCTGGCTGCGTCTCCTAAACCGACGCTGGCTGCGTCTCCTGAACCGACGCTGGCTGCGTCTCCGTGTCGCTGGCTGCGACTCCGTCCGTACTCAGTGTTTGGCGCTGGCTGCGCCGTCGATGTCGCTGGCTGCGACTCCTCTGCTGGTACGGGAACTGCGCTCCGTGCGCTCCTGGCAACTCTCTAGCTGGTCGTCAAGCCGTCCTCCAGCGCAAGTTGCCCTTGCAGTCTCCCTAGGACTGCGAATAAAAGATGTTGTTTTGTTTCATGTGGAGTTGCCTTAAACGGCTCCCCACACGCGTAGGTCCAAAGAAAGGGATACTTCAAAGGCCTTGGCTGTGGCAAACGGAACGTTTTATTCTGTAAATTCATTAAATTAGTTTACAATTCAACAATATCTCTTCTTCTTACCGCAGTGTGCCCTCCTACAATTCACAAAACAATGAAAGGCACTTTTCGGCGGCATTCACATAACCGCGATTAATGGGGCCGTACTTCAATGGGCCAAAATCGAATAACTTAAAAATACTAAATTTCCTACTAATACTGACTTAACTATCGATATCAATGTTTTGACCGTCGACACTACCTATACCTATAAACACCTAAGCACTTAATATTATTGCGAAAAACAAAAATTCAGCTACTCAAAGCCCCCTCTAAATCCGAGTCTGTTAAGGATACACTATACGTACGTGTCATATATATTTCCACATACATAATTTTACACACAGCGTTTGTCATCCACTTGTTTCTGAACGAGCACGGACTTTCCGATACTTTTTCATTTTCCGTGTCTCCAACACTGCTTCTACTTCGCATCAGGCACCATCCGCCGGCAATCACACCAAACCGCTTTGCCTTTTGGGTTTTTTTTGGGTTTTGGGTTCCTACTGTTTCTGTGTCCTCCACTTACGGTTCGTGCCGAACACGACTGGTCTTTCGACGTCTGCGCCGAGTTGCTAACGAGTTCCTTGTAAGCATTGCATCCGCGATCTCGCTATTCTCAGCACATTAGTGTGACCAGCCACCGCTTCGGACGAGGCACTAATTGCGCAAGTCAGTCGACAAGCGCTGACCAGAAAGCTCGATTCTGAGAATGCCAAAGGGAGAAGACCAGAGCCCGCGTCCTATCCCATCCATTCGTCTGGACAGATCTAAATCCGCATCTCCGCGGGCGCCTTTTCTAAAGCCTAGAGCTACCAGTGCCATTTCAAGGGCAAAGAGCGACGAATCCGTCAATAAAACCCCCTGTCCTTCACAAAGGCAGACCCGCTCCGTGGAAAGAATGGCTCAAAGTGCGGTCGACGTGGCACTGAAAAAGTTCATCGCCACAACAGATCGGATCAGTCAATTCGAGGCCAACATAATTACTCCGGGTGCCCCAGAAACGGAATGCTCCCAGTACATGTGGGAAGTCCATCGGGACCAAATTCAGGCCCTGTGGGGGAAGGTTGAAAAGACCTACGAGAGCTGCTCCGACTTGCTAGCCGTATCCGACGATAATACGGCCACCTCGACTGTGCTGGAATCAAAGTACAGCTACTGTTACTCCGTCTATTCGAGGTGTACTGCTCAGCTTCGGCAAGAAATTGCCTCTCAGTCCACTCAGGCTTCCGCCAACGTTATCACGCCCTTGTCGACAGGCTGCCGGTTACCGCCAGTGGATACCGAAGTCTTTGCGGGTGATTATCTTCGGTGGCCCACCTTCAGAGACTTGTTCACGGCCATTTATATCCAGAACTCGCGGCTCACCCCGGTAGAAAAGTTGTTCTACTTGCTATCCAAAACAAGTGGTGACGCACACGCCATTGTTTCCAAGGCTCCGCTTACCCATGAGGGGTTTGTCGCGGCGTGGCAAAGCCTCACGGACCGCTTTGAGAACCGGCGGCTCTTGGTCAACAGCCAGTTGAAGATCCTTTTCCAGACATCCAGACTGTTCCTCAAGAGTCCGGAGTCGCGCTGAAGGAGCTCCAAGTCACCATTCAGAGTTGTCTAACAGCTCTGGAGATGTCCTCTATCAATGTTGAGGCTTGGGACTGTCTCCTAGTGTTTATGATTTCGTCAAAGCTCCCCAAACTCACACTTTCCATGTGGGAGCAATCCGTGCACAATAAGTCCGAAATTCCAACATGGAAGGAGTTGGATAACTTCTTGACGGAGCGGCATCGCACTCTGGAGGCCATCGACGACGTCAAGGCTAATGGCTCCGGGCAAGTTCCGCCACGGTCGGTACCCCCCCCCGTTCCAGCTCGGAGGCTTCATTCGTACGAGACACGAGTGGTTCCGAGCCAGAAGGGTTGCGATCTCTGTTCGAGGGAGAACCATCCCATTCGCTTATGTCCGCGCTTCCTGGACATGGATGTAAATGGGCGCTCCGATTACATCAAGAGGAAGCAGCTATGTCTCAACTGTTTTGCCCGAGGGCACCAGCAGCGGGACTGCACGAGTGCCCATAGCTGCTTCACATGCCACAGCCGACACCACACTCTCCTGCACCGCGGCAATCCGTTCGCTACTGCTCCGAGTCCGCCTACGGCATCAGGGGCTCGACCCACACAGACTTCGAGAAGCACGACCGGCTCAGGGGACCAGTCGGATGTGCAGGTGTGTTTCGCTTCCGGGTCGGGAGCCGTCCTACTGGGCACGGCCCTTATTGACGTGTGCCATTTGGGGTGTAGCTTCCAGGCACGAGCGCTGATAGATTCTGGGTCCGAAGGGACCTTCATAACGGAACGACTGTTCAACCTGATCAAGCTTCCCTTCAAGACGGTTCAAGCCCAAGTTTCCGGTCTTAATCAGACCATTTCCGCACAGTCTACTAAATTGTGCCATTTCTCCATCCGATCGCCGTCTAGACCCGGGTTACAATTAGAGACTGCGGCGTACGTTCTTCCGCAGTTGGCAGGGAATCTGCCCTCATATCCGATTCCGCGGAATCTTCTTAAGGGGTTGCCCGACATTCCACTGGCGGACCCCAAGTTCTTTGAGAGCTCCCAAGTCGATGTGTTAATAGGAGCTGACATTCTTCAGTCTATTCTCCTCGGTAATTCCAAGGCTAACATTTGCGGGTCGCTTCTCGGTCAGGAGACCATTTTTGGATGGGTGCTGACAGGGCCATTATCTCCGGCCAGCCCCCGCAGCGTGTCCGTTTTTTCCACACGAATTGCCCGCAGCCTCGATGACTCATTGGATGAGCTCCTCACCAAATTCTGAGAGGTGGAAGATTTGCCCGCACAGGTCAGCTCAGAATCGGATTCAGTCTGCGAGCACAATTTTGTCCAGACGACAAGAAGAGACGAGTGTGGCAAATACGTTGTGACGCTCCCCTTACGCGACCCCGAGCAGAAGGGTTCCGAGCTAGCGTCTTCGCGGTCCTTTGCTCTTGCTCAGTTCTGGCGTAATGAGCAGCGCCTGAAGAGGGATCCGCCCCTTAAGGCTCGCTATGACTCGGTAATTCAGGAGTACATCGACTTAGGCCACATGACCGAGGTCTCTCCCGCAAGCAGTTCCGCTACCTACTACCTTCCACATCATGCCGTTGTCAAGCCAGAAAGCACGACTACCAAGGTGCGGGTAGTCTTCAACGCTTCTAGCCCGTCCGCGAACGGGATCAGTCTAAACGACATTCTGTTCGCGGGGCCGGTCTTACAATCCGACCTAACGATTCAGATCCTAAAGTGGCGATACTTTAGGTTCGTCTTTAACGCCGACATCGAAAAGATGTATCGGCAAATTTGGATCGACCCCAAGCATACGTCGTTCCAACGTATTCTGTTTCGCAATCCTGATGGGGATATCCGCGACTACGAATTGAAAACGGTCACCTTCGGAGTCAATTGTGCTCCGTTCTTAGCGATCCGCGTCCTGCAACAGCTTGCTGACGACGAAGAGTCGAGGTATCCGCAAGCAAGCCGAATTATCCGGCATTTTATGTACGTGGATGACGTCCTCGCCGGGGCCGACTCCAAAGCCGATGCCCAAGTTGCGATTCGGGAGTTGAAGGGGGCTCTAGAATCAGCAGGGTTCCCACTTAGGAAGTGGACTTCTAATAACAAGGCGATTCTAGCCGACATTCCGAACGACCACCTCCTTTGTGCTGACTTTCTCGAAATCGGCGCAGAGAGCACGGCCAAGACACTCGGCGTGCGGTGGAAGGCGACGACTGACGAGTTCTTTTTTATTCCGCCAGAATTGGGTTCTGGCTCGTCTTTCACGAAGCGCCAAGTCCTGTCCCAAATTGCCAAATTGTTCGATCCGGCCGGCTGGCTCGCTCCTTTCATCGTCCGTGCGAAGATAGTAATAGTGAACCTGCTAACCGCAAAGACGCGAGTGGCCCCGGTTAAAACGGTGTCGCTTCCGCGGCTAGAGTTGTGCGGGGCCTTGTTGTTGTCGGAGATGGCCACCGCCGTTCTTCCAAAGCTGCCAGGGGCCGCAGCCGCCCTATACTGTTGGACGGACTCGACTATTATCCTCGCGTGGCTGCAGAAGCCAGCGTGTCAGTGGACAACCTTCGTGGCCAACCGGGTGACCAAGATCATCCAGTTCACCGACGTGCAGAAGTGGGCACATGTCCGCTCCGAGCAGAACCCTGCGGATCTCGCTAGCCGCGGGGTGGCTCTTCAAGACCTGGCAGATAGCCAGCTGTGGTGGCACGGTCCTGCTTGGTTGCAAAGGCCTCGCGGCAATTGGCCCACTCAGGGCAATGACGCCCTCGTGACTGAAGTCGAGAAGCGAGTAGTCAAGGTCCATGTTGCGAAGGCGGCTGCCGAAGATATTCTTGAGCGTTTCTCCACACTTGACAAGGCGTTGCGAGTCCTTGCTTATGTTTATCGCTTCATCCAGCGCGCGCGGAAGTTTCAATCTCTGTTCGAAGAGCACCTGACAGCTAATGAGATTACGGCGGCCGAACGCATCTTAATTTCCGTCACTCAGCGCAGACACTTCGCCTCTGAGATGGGCTGCTTAAACCAAAAGCGGCCAGTTCCGGCATCCAGTCCGATTCAAAATCTGAACCCATTCATTGATTCGCAAGGCCTCATGAGAGCCTGCGGCCGGGTTACGGCCTCTGAACTTCTCCAATATGACGAACGGCATCCTATAATCCTTCCGTACGACTGCCATCTGTCCCGACTCCTCGTCCAGTTTACGCATCGCATCACGCTGCACGGTGGCAATCAGCTGATGATCCGCCTAATCCGGGCCAAATTCTGGGTTCCAAGGTTGAGGAACTTGGTGAAGTCCGTCATCCATTCATGCAAGGTATGCGTCATCCACAAGAAGAAGTTGCAGACGCAACTCATGGGGGAGCTACCGAAGGAACGGACGTCCTTCTCGCGCCCGTTCACGCATACTGGTGTGGATTATGCCGGTCCCTTCGAAATTAAAAACTATACGGGACGAGCCTGTCTCATCACGAAGGGGTATGTGTTGGTGTACGTGTGCTTTTCTACAAAGGCCATCCATTTAGAGTCTACATCGGACCTTACGACCGAGAAGTTTCTGGCGGCGTTCGCTCGGTTCGTGTCAAGGAGAGGGTGCCCCCGTCAAGTGCAGTCGGACAACGGGAAGACCTTTGTGGGGGCAGCTGCCCTGCTATCCCGCGATTTTCTCCAAAGCCTAAAGGGGGCGGTGACGGGTGCCTATAACCACCAGCAGCTGCTCTGGCATTTCATTCCTCCGGGAGCCCCCCACATGGGGGGTCTGTGGGAGGCAGGCGTCAAGAGCTTCAAGACCTTGTTTTACAAGTCCACAGCCAATCGGAAATACACTTTTGAGGAGCTCTCTACTCTTCTGGCAAAGATAGAGGCGTGCTTAAATTCGCGGCCGCTCGCTCCAATGTCCGAAGACCCCGCTGATCTGTTGGCGCTTACACCCGGGCACTTTCTTGTGGGAGGCCCCCTTCTTGCCACGGTGGAACCCGAGATGAAGGGGAATACCGCGTCCATGATTCGATCTTTCTCTTCGTAGCGGACGGTCGTGTTTTTGTTTTGCGCTCCGACTTTTGTGTTATTTTGAATCTAAACCACCGGGGTTTTATCTAAACTTATCACCTAATATTTATAACGATATACCGTTTTGCTACCGCGCGTGCATGCACTTTTCTGTGTAGTTAATTTGCATAAATAATTACTTGTTAGTTTTGTGCTAAGACGGTTTATCTTATTTTATATTTCCTCTTTGCTCTTTTACCGTTTCTATTTTTCTCTCCCCCGCTCGAGTGCCGTTTGCTATTAGCTGCATCCAAGCTGTTCATAGCTCTCACCGCTCTTGTGATTTTCTGCTGCTCTAACTCTTGCGCTCTTTTATCTTCTCTTTATCTCTTAGTTTTTTGGTATTGATAGTGTGCACAGTGGTTCTAGGGTTTGTGAACATGTCCCAGAATATTGTCTGTGTAATTAAGAACTGCCAAAAAAATGTTTTGGCAGACCAGCCCAGTTTCCATTGCTGGCTTTGCGAGGCAGTTGTGCACGCTAAGTGCATCGAGATGACGGGTCGAATGGCTGACGCAGTGTCCAGCAAAAAGGGCCTGCGTTATTGTTGTGAGGCCTGTGGACCGGTTGAGAAGGAAATATCATCCTTCATGCGTCAGACAAGGAGTGGATTTTCTGAGATCATGGCCACTTTTCGCAAGGCGAATGACCTGTTCTCCGCGCTGGACGCTCAATTTAATAGTATGAAGCTATTAAATGAGTCGCCGAAACGCAAAAAATCCGCTGCTAGTCGGCTGCAACTGTGTGAGACACAGCAACCGAATTCCTGCCACTCTCCGTCACCTCAGCTCCTGGTCCCCGTTCCAATGGTTCTGAGGTCAGGAACGATCAAAGATTCGGTAACCGAATCGGTCGTAGGGGTGTCGGAAGCCGCGCAGCCAGCAATTTCCGCGTCGTCCGTGGTGTCTGATGCGCAGCCCAATTCTTTGGCTCCGCAAACAACCGTAGAAAATTCTACCCAGGTTCCAACATTGCCCGGAATACCGGCCGTTGTTGGTAACAATTCGTTACATAAGACCCTAACAGCAGTCCCACCTTCGAAAACTATATTTGTTTCGAGGCTTGCCCCTGATCTCGCATCGGAAGATGTTCTAGCCTATATTCAAGGCAAAACACAAGCTGGTAATATCAAGGTGGAAAAATTCAAATTTCCGTATGCCAGAGACATTTCGTCATTTAAGATAAATGTCTCATTCCAGCTCTTCGACACTATTTGCTCGGGTGACTTCTGGCCCGAGTACGTTGTAGTCAAGGAGTACGAGGCACGGAAGAAAAGAAATCGGCCTGTGGGAGTTCAACTGCCCAAGCCGTCACAACCTTCAGTGTCTACTCAAGCACCTTCTGTCCCAAAAAACTAACCTCTTCCCTACTACTTTCCTATCAGAATACTAGGGGCTTACGCAGTAAGCTCTCTAGATTATATTCTGATAGCCTTTCTTTCGCATCCCAGGTGATTGTATTTACAGAAACCTGGTTGAAGCCGGAGATCCTCTGCTCCGAAATTCTTCCATGTAAGTACACTATTTACAGACTAGACCGTCTTCTCCAGCGTGGTGGCGGAGTTTTAATTGCCGTTGACTCCAGCCTCATCTCGGAACGGGTGGTATCTAATGACTTTTTGGACATCGAATTTATCTGCGTAAAACTATCTTTCACAGGTAGTTGCATTTATGTAACCTGCTCTTACATCCCTCCATCTTCGGAAGAGCCAATTTATTGGAAACACCTTTCGGCAATTCGGGCAGTTTCCAATAGGCTTTATGATAGGGACCAATTAGTGGCTTTGGGTGACTTCAACATACCCGGAGCTCACTGGTCTTCTGATGGGGTGTCTAATGTTCTTCACACTGCGGCACAGCATGACCTCCTAAATGGCTTGCTTGATTTATCCTTATCGCAAGTTAACCATATTTTTAATTCTTTAAACCGCTTACTTGATCTATGCTTTGTCTCTGATCCTGTAGGTGTAAACCTAATTAGAGTTCCTCCATTGACGCAACCTGAAGATCCTTATCATCCAACTTTCGATGTGACTATCGACACTGGGACAGTCTTAGCTACTACACCTGATAGCAGTTTGAACAGAGTCCGCTGTTTCCGAAAGGCTGACTATCAGAGGCTAAGCACTTTAATAGCAGAATTTGATTCGTCTAATCTTTACATGAGCTCTGACATGGCATCAGCCGTTGACATTTTTTACAATGCCATGAATTCATTCTTCTCTTTATGTGTTCCTAAATGCTACCCGTCGGTCTCTAATAAACCACTTTGGTTTACCAAGGAGCTGACGCGTCTAAAAAACGTAAAATCTAGGCTTTATAATAAATATAAACTCACTGGTTCAAAAACGGCTTTCTCATCTTATCTTAGTGCTCGATCTAACTTTACCGTGCTTAACGCTCAGTGTTACAAAAATTATTTGACTCGTTGTAAGGTCCAGTTCACGCAGGACCCTAAACAGTTTTATAACTTTGTTAATTCTAAACGTAAACCCACGTTATATCCTCCCTCGCTGTCTTTTAAGAATACTACAGTAAATTCTGATCAAGCAATTGCTAATCTCTTTGCTGAGTTTTTTAAAACGACATATTCGCCCTCAACATCTTCAGATCATACATTTTCTACAGCTATGCCCAGTTCGTCCCTAATCTTCAGTCCTATTTTAAACGAAAGCTCACTTATTCTTGATCTTCAACGTGTTAAGCCAGTTTATTCGGCAGGTCCCGATGGTATACCTGGCTCTGTGCTTAGGTATTGCTCCGAGGCGCTGTGTAACCCCCTTCTTAAATTGTTTACCTTGTCTTTAGAATCCTCAGAATTTCCCCTTATTTGGAGGGAATCATTTGTTATTCCTCTCCACAAAAAAGGTAGCAAATCGGATGCCAGTAACTATAGGGGTATCTCTAAGTTATCGGCTATCCCCAAACTTTTCGAGAATGTAATCACTCCTCACTTGCAACATCTATGCAGATCCGTCATTTCTCCATGCCAGCATGGTTTTATGAGGCGAAGATCAACCACGACCAATCTTCTGGAACTTACCTCTTTCGTTATTAGGGGCTTCCAACAAAACTTTCAAACCGATGTTATTTACACGGACTTTAGTAAAGCTTTCGACTCGGTTAATCATTCTCTTCTGGTTAGGAAACTCGATTCAATGGGGTTTCCTAGTGATCTTCTTAAATGGATTTCGAGTTATCTAAGTGATAGGACCCAAAAGGTTCTGTTCAGAAACGTTCAATCCAATAGCCTTAGGGTCACATCTGGCGTCCCACAGGGTAGTCACCTTGGACCACTTCTGTTCACATTGTTTATCAATGATTTGCCGCAGGTTCTAACCAATTCCAGAGTACTTATGTACGCTAATGACGTTAAACTTTGCTTGCAATATATGGACAGTTCTTGCCAATCAGACCTACAATCGGATCTTGATAACTTCCAAGCATGGTGTCATGCTAACGATTTACATCTCAACAGCTCAAAATGCAAACTGATGACATTTTCACGTGTTACTCCCCTGCTTGCAACCTATATGCTTAACGACTGCTCTTTGGAAAGAATTTCTATTGTTGATGATCTGGGTGTCCGCCTGGATCCTAAACTTTCGTTCTCTGAACATATTTCTTGTATGGTTAACAAAGCCAGAGGCATGCTGGGATTCATTAAAAGGTGGGCGAAGGAATTCGATTCTCCTTATGTAACGAAGACCCTCTTTACTTCGTTGGTTCGCCCTATATTGGAGTATGGTTCGTGCGTTTAGAGTCCTCAATTCGGGGTCCATAGCAGCCGCATTGAATCTGTCCAAAAGAACTTTTTGCTTTTTGCCCTTCGTGGCCTACCCTGGGATGCAAACCTTAGATTACCGTCTTACGCTAGTAGACTTCTCCTACTTAATCTACCTTCTTTAGCTAACCGTAGGACGATGCTTGGCGTCGTCTTTTTACATAAACTTATACACGGTGATGTGGAGAGCCCCTACCTTCTAGGCCAGCTCAATTTCCATGTTCCCCGTCTTTCTTCTAGAACTTTTATACCACTAGTAGTTAACCACTGTAGGCGTGAGTTTGAAGTACATGAGCCCTTTAGGGTTTTATGTACTGATTACAATCGTCTTTTTAGTAGCATTGAAGGCATTGAAAGCCTTCAAAAGCTAAAAACTGTATTGCTTGTAGTACTATCCCGTAGTGTATCCTAATTTTTCCTCGTTCTATTCTATTTTTTTACCTTCTCTCGCGTCTATCCAGTACGCGTTTCGTGCCGTACGTCACACGGCTGCGCCCCTCGGTCGGTTGGGCGGGAGGTGGGCGTGGGACCCCGCGCGAAAAAAAAAAAAAAAAAAAAAAAATGATTAACCGCTGGCAACACCTAAAGGCTCTTCAGCAGCAATTTCGACTGCGCTGGAAGGAAGAGTACCTTAAGGAGCTCCATAAGCGGAATAAGTGGCGAGCCCCTACAAGAGATCTCCGCGTGGGGGATATGGTGGTCATCAAGGAGGACAACCTTCCGTCCAATGAGTGGCGATTAGGCAGGGTTGACGCGGTGTTTCCGGGATCCGATGGCCATGTCCGCGTGGTCGACATCCGCACCGCGCGAGGCCTCATCAAGAGGCCCGTAGCTAAGGTCGTGCTGCTTCCTATGGAAGAGTCCACCCGACCACAATAACAATGCGTTCTTCCGCTCCGATGTTCCTGTCCACTGTGCCGTATCGTAGCTCTGACCGTAGTTCCTAGTTGTACTTCACACCATTATTAATAACGTTGTTTTGTTTCTCCGTCATATTTCCGCCAGTCGCATTCGCCACGATGACGCCACGTCCACGCAACGCCCAATTCCTGGAGAGCAGATGTACTCGAGGTACGCAGTCCTACCGATGCCGAGTCTGCAATGGGATCCACCCACTGAAGAAGTGCCGTCGCTTTCTGCGGTTAAGCGCTGAGAAGCGGCTCCGGGCGGTCCTTGTTAACCGGTATTGCTCCAGTTGCTTGGCCCACGAGCACTCCGACGGAGCGTGTCGGCGAGGGGACTGCTGTAAGACGTGTGGTCAGGATCACCACTCACTGCTGCACATCGTGGAGGAGCCGCGGGCTCGGCGCCAGCCGCGTCAGGAGGAGCACCGGTCGCGGCCGTCGGCCACCACTTTCCGGCTCTCAAGAACCGCTGCACGGCAGGCGGCATCCCGGCGCTCATCGGCAGCTTCTCGGCAGTCTTCTGCCGCTGGCCGGCAGTCTTCAGACGCTCCACGGCCGTCGTCCGCCACTCAGCGGGCGCCGTCCACTGTTCGTCCGCCCGCGCCAGCTGCGCCTAGGCAAGCTTCCGCCTCTCGGCAAGGGCCCCCGCAGAATGCGGCCGCTGCGCCAACCCTGTCGTCGCTGCTGCAGCGAAATAGTGTCAATGTGTTGCCGTCTGCGCTTGTACGGATTGACACCGGGACCCGGATCTTCGACACTGGGGCCCTCATTGACCCGTGCACGCCCTCTAGCTGCATTGATGCTTCGCTAGCGGCGTGTTTCCGTCTGCCCACTACTAGCGTGGGGGACGAACAAGTTTGTTCGGCCACCGTGGGGTCTAAAACCGACGAGAGCGTGCGGCTGGATGTCATGTTTAAGATCGAGCCTCACGTCCGCGTTCGCACGCCGTCCCGAGAGCTGAGCGATGCGGTGCGTGCCCACTTCCGAGGCATTACTCTGGCTGACGAGCGGTTCTATTTGCCAGCTACGATTACCGTCGTCTTGGGCGCCGACATGTATCCGCGCATTATTCAGCCGGGCTTCCTAAAGATTCAGGACGGGCTACCGGTGGCCCAAAGCACCGTTTTTGGATGGGTCGTGTCCGGAGCCTGCCACCAGCCATAACGACGTGGGACCAATTGCAACCCGAGTGATTGCAAGGGGGCGGGATGTTTAGGTGAGGGGCCGCCGCTGTGCCGCCTTGGCTCACCGAAACTTAAGAGCGCACCCGCGCTCGCCCCTTTTGTGCTCAGGCCCTCGGATCGGCCGTCGCTGCTCCCGCTCTCGTGCGTTGCTGTCCGCCACTCGGGCCCGCTCCCGTGCTGTTAAGCTGTGCTTATCGGTCGGGAGCGCGGCCCTTATGTTAATTTAATTTAGTCTTATGCATGAAGCGAAATAAAGCTGACACCAACCCATTGAATTTACCCACGACGCCCCCAACTCTTCATTTCGAGCCTCCGATTTAATTTCGTTCGCGACGTGGGATTTTTCCTCTGGGTTTCCTTCGATTTCTGGACATCTTTTTGCGGCACAAGCGCCCCCCTTCACACATGGTAAGAAAATAATCGCAAGATATAATGGGCGATTTATATACTAATAGGATTATTGACTTAGGTCAGTTCTTCCAAAGGCTTGAAATGCAAGCCAGTATAAATAAAATCAGCCAACTAAAACTAGCACCGTGGGAAAAAATCTTTGAAAATGTTTCAATAGATATTTTTAAATTAATGGGCAATAAAATATTTAATACGTTAAGAGTAGCGCTACTCAACCCGGTGACCCAAATAAAAGTTTAAAAGAAAAAGAAGCAATATTGTCTACATTTCATGACTATTCCATACAAGGCGGTCATACTGGCATATCAAAAACTTTGGCCAAATTAAAAACTATGTGACGGTCTGCCGCCCAGTTCCCCAGATAGCTCAGGGACGGCCAGAGTCCGCCTAGTAGTCCGAGTGGTAGCTGTAATAGAGATTCCTCCGATTCCCAAGAACAGTGGAGAGAATTCCGTAACTTAAGTAGGTTTCGTCGTTTATTGAAGGCATCGTGGTACAGAGTTGACTATCTGGATCTCGGGTGCGCTGCTGCCTGGTCTTCTGTGCTCCGGAACGCCTCAACAGGTCCGTTCGGGCCGGGGTACGTCGGCGCTTCAGAACGCCCTGACAGGTCAGCTCGGGGCGATGGACCCAGGAGCCTGCGGAGAAAAGAGAAGAGAGAAGGTGTGGAACTCGGAAGTCTTCCCAGAGGGAGATAGATAGCGGACTCGAAAGTCTTCGGAGAGAATTCGCGGTGGACTCGAAAGTCTTCGGTTTGCGGGAGAGCGAGAGGGCGGGCGGACTCGTAAGTCTTCAGAGAGAGAGGGCGGGCGGACTCGTAAGTCTTCAAAGAGAGAGGGCTTGCGGGCCCGTAAGTCTTCAGAGAGAGAGAGAGCAGGCGGATTCGTAAGTCTTCAGAGAGAGAGAGGGCGGGCGGACTAGATGGAGAGAGAATTCGGCGGGCCGAATTCTATGCCGCGACTCGCAAGTCCTTCGACAATGTATTTTGCAACCCAAATCCTAAGATTCTGGTCTGGGAGTAAATATAGAATCGAAGTAGCATTTAAAAGAGCTAGAGTAATGTTAGAAGAAAATAAGTATAGAAATAAAAAACTACATGATCATAAAATGAAAAATATAGATATATCAGTAGGAGATAAAGTTTTGCTAAGAAATGAAACAGGCCACAAGTTGGATTATAAATACACAAATACACATACAAGTAACTAAAATAGAAGGTTGAGATAACATTATAATATCAAACGATAAAAATAAAAAGCAAACAGTTCATTAGGATAGATTAAAAATGTTTATTTCATAATTATATTTAGCATGGCCATGCATAGGTATAGATAGACATGCATACCTAGATATAGATGCATAGATGCAGATATTTCTTTTTATATTTCATTTTCTTAGTAAAACAAAAAAAAATATTAATTAAAATTTTAATTATTTATATATTTTATTATTTATATATTTTATTTATATATATACATATATAAGTTTAAGAAGTTTTTTTTTTTTTTTTTTGTTTGTATGCAAGTTTGCTGCTAAACTTATTTGGCTACATATCTATTATTATTTAACAATTTTATGTAGCGAATATGTAACAATGTTAATTAAAAATTAGTTTAAACGCCGGGTTGGCAGCTCCCGGATTATGACCCTCTTCAGGCGTCTCCTGGTCCTAGTCCAGCTCATCCTCCTGGCCAGCGGGTTTGGGTGACTCCAAAGTCTGGTTCTGTGTCTGGCAGCTAAGGTGTTCACGGCGTCTCCGATTGCAGGGACTTGCAATTCCCTGCGTATGTCGGCATTTCTTATGTACCACTCCGCTCCAGTGATACGTCTAAGAAATTTCGCCTGAAACGCTTGAATTCGATTCAAATGCGTCCTGGCCGCACTGCCGTATATTGCCATTCCATATTCCCAAATCGGTGCTAGCAGGGACTGGTAAAGGCGAGTCTTGCACCTAATACTCAGCTTCGACTTCGGGCAAGTTAGCCAGCTTAGACGCCTGGCAGTGTTTTCCAACTTGGCCCTTGTCTTTTTGATGTGCGACGCGAACGTCAGCCTCTTGTCCAGGACCAGTCCTGGACAGCTCCTCGCGTTGCGGCAACAGCTGACCATGAAGAAAGACCCCTGGACATGTGTCTCTCCTCAAGGCGAATG
Source organism: Drosophila birchii (assembly GCA_035046345.1). Taxonomy (NCBI): domain Eukaryota; kingdom Metazoa; phylum Arthropoda; class Insecta; order Diptera; family Drosophilidae; genus Drosophila; species Drosophila birchii. The sequence continues at coordinate 543,884 of JAWNOA010000022.1, read as the reverse complement.
TGACCACCACACACTTGTCTGTGTTGATTGCCACATTCCATCTACAGGCCCAGTTCTCAAACCTCTTCAGAAGTATCTGAAGTTTGTCCGTGGCACTGTAGACGCAGCTGGACCTTGCAAGGATTGCAGTGTCGTCTGCATATGTCGCTACACACACGCTTCTTGAGCTCAGATGAAGTGGGGCATCGTGCGCAAACAAGTTATATAGTGTAGGGCCCAGTACACTACCTTGTGGAACTCCGGCAGCTATCCTCCTGGTAGTTGAGGCTACTCCATCCTGCACCACTTGGAAGGTTCGATCGCTGAGGTAGCAGTTGAGGAGGCAAAAGTTCCTTGACCTTTGATAGGAGCCCTTGGTGCCAGACCCTATCAAAGGCCTACTGGATGTCCAGGAAGGCAGACACCGTATATTGCCTTTGAAATCCATCCACGATGAAGTTGCTCGGGGGTGCCATGTCCTTTGAGAAAGCCGAATTGGTGCCTGGGGATCGCTTGTGTGACTTCTGGTATCCTTTGCAATCTTTCCAGAATGCACCGTTCATAGACCTTAGCAAAGGTCGGCAGGAGGCTAATCGGCCTATAATTACCCACATCCTTCGAGTCCTTGCCCTTTTTGTGTATCATTACAACATTTGCATGCTTCCAGCTTTTCGGGAAATGTCACAGCCTGAGTGCAGGGTTGAACAGCAGGACCAAGAAAAGGAAAGCCTTCTCCGGAAGGAGTTTTGCTACTCGGCTGGAAATGCCATCCGCTCCTGGCGACTTCCGGTGCTTCAGCTTCCTTATCTTGGCCTGGACTTCAGGCAGCCGGATTGGGGGAATAGGAGGCGTCATCCGGTGAGGTTCCTCTAGTGCTGCATGAACCTTTTCGACTCTCTCCCTCGACGCAGTTTCGAATGGAGTGAACCGCTCCTCCAAACTCTCGGCAAACGCCTCGGCACGTTCAAGCGGAGACTTGGCCCAAGTCCCATCCGCTTTCTTCACCGGGTATTTGGGGGAGGCTTGCCTCTTACTTCTGCCCGCGATTCTCCACAGCGCGAAGTCGGAATCCTTATCTGGAGTAGCCTCCTCCAGCTCCTTGTCCAACAACTCCTCCCTCAGTTGGTTGAGCAACTTCCGAACTCGATTTCCCAGCCTGCGGAAGATACGCAAAGTCCTTGGGTCATGGGTTCTGCCATACTCCCTCCTAAGTCGGTGTTTCATCGCCAGAAGAGCACTAACTTCCGGTGGTAGTGGAGAGCAGGCTCTCCTGGGGTGAATACCCGAGGGAGGCGCCGCTTGCTCTGATGCTTCCCAGATTTTAGCCTCCAGCAGAAGTGCAGCATCATCCAGATCCTCCGCAGTGCATATCTCCATATTGAGGTGAATGGAGTCATCCAGCGTCCTCTGGAAATACCTGATGTCGGATCCAGTGGGCAGGAGCAGCTTCCTAGGCACAGTGAAGCTTCCTGGGAGGTGGAGACTAACAATAAGCGGTATGTGATCCGAGCTGAGCTCAAAGGAGTCTTCAATAGTCAACCTACGACCTTGAAGACCTTTCAAGAGTGCAAAATCCAAAGCAGAGGGAGTTCCGCCATTACAGGGGAAACAGGTGGGTCTTCCTGTGGCCAACACATCCGCTCCCAAGTTGTCCAGAGCTTCCACAATTGCAGCTCCTCTCCTATCCGCTCTGACACTGCCCCATCTGCGATGCTTAGCATTAAAATCACCTCCGATAATGGCTTTGTCTCCACAAATGTTAAGCATGGCCTCAAAGCCATCACATGTCCAGGCAGGACGAGGCGGCAAGTAAACCGCAGCCACATCCAGTTCACCCATGTCAGTGCTGAGCACAATCCTCGCCATCTGTAGGAGTCCAAATCGTATCGGGCTTTGCTGGTAACAAGTCAGGCCGTGCTTAACTAGAATAGCTGCTCCGCCCCTAGAAATCGCACCCGGGAAGTCCGCCCTGTGTAAACTGTATCCTGGAAAGCTTATGTACTCTCCGTGCTTAAGGTGGGTCTCAGACACCAGCATTATATAAATGCTGTGCCCAGAGAGGGACACCAGAAGCAACTCCCGATTGGCAAGGAGACTTCTGGCATTCCATATTCCCACCTTAATGATTCCCATGAGCGATATTCATTCCAGCTTGTAAATCTCGCACCACCAGGGAGATCGTGGTTAAGGAGGCGGCCAGTTGTTCCACGGAGTTCTTTAGGGAAAGAAGCATAGTCACAACCCTTGTCATATGCCAATCAGGGACAGCGTTGGGGGGCTGCTGGGCATTGCTAGCCCTACCACGGCTTCCTAGCAACGGGAAATCATCGTGCAAGTCATAGGCTGCCTGCTTAAATCCAGGAGGATTGTTTCTTACTCCCAGATTTAAAGTAAAGTAAATAATTCAAATTTTTTTAAAATATTTGTTATATAGATATAATTAATTAAAAAAAATAACTCCATACTATTACGTTATTTTCAAAAGGAGGGAGATACTTAAAGAGTACGTAATGTAACTAATTGTTGCAACGTAAACATATATAAAATTTCCAGGTCATTAAACTTAAGCCGGAATATGAAAAAGCCAACGCATGTAGAATTGTAACACGAGCTGTCCATAGGTGCATATACCCCCTCGCGTCCGTCTAGGAACGCATTGCCTATATACATAAGCATATACTTAAGCCGTCGCTTTGCCGCCGTCTGCGGACTGAGCTGCGACGGCACCTAGTCTTACTTACAACTAAAAGAATAATGTAATGTTACTTACGACAAAACCGTCGAAGCGGCACCCTCGCTGCTTTGACAAATATTGAGACAAAATAAATTCAAATTAAACTAAAACAATATATGTTTTAAATTACTTCAGTAATTTTAACCATATTGTAACAATTTTAACAAAATCGGATTACGATTTCCTATAGTTTTCGTATGAATCGGAATACTGTGCTCTTTTTGCCTCTAATTGCATGAAAAATTGAATATAATATCTTTAACCGATTTAAAATTTTCGTTTTATATTGTTTATTATCTGAATGACTATATTTTTTAACGTCAAATTACAAAATCATAACAACAGCTGAGGTCATTTAAAATTTAAAAACAAATAACTCAAACATTATAGAATATATTTCGGCAAAAAAATTGTTCAGTTCGGAATGTTTTTTCCGAGTGCTTTTTTACGCATTTGCCCATTTGCTTAAAAGCAAACGCCGAGTTTAACAGCTCCGTGCGCTAAAGTGGCGCCACCTATGAAAATTTGATGGTCAGTCTATTTCCAATCGATCGCTATTGAAATCAATTTATTTGGACAACTTTTAAAAAATGGGTTTTGTCCAGCTAAAGTGGTCGTCTGGACCATAGAGAGACGGATGGGTGGGATCGGAAGCGGCGAGGCGCGCCGCCGTATATATGAAAACAACAGTAATAAAGAAAATCTCACTAAACTTACTGTTTAGGTGAAGGGCCCACCGTGCCGCCTCGGCTCACCAAACGTTAACCAATAAATTAAATTCGAAAACTAATAACCAAAAATTAATTATTATTAATTATTTCATTATTATCCTTTTCGATCAATAAAAGCCAAGGTTTTATCTCTACCTTATCGGCTCCACAACAATTTATTTATTTATTTTTTTTTTTTTTGTTTGTTTATTTGGTTGTATGCAAGTTTGCTGCTAAACTTATTTGGCTACATATCTATTATTATTTAACAATTTTATGTATCGAATATGTATCAATGTTAATTAAAAATTAGTTTAAACGCCGGGTTGGCAGCTCCCGGATTATGACCCTCTTCAGGCGTCTCCTGGTCCTAGTCCAGCTCATCCACCTGGCCAGCGGGTTTGGGTGACTCCAAAGTCTGGTTCTGTGTCTGGCAGCTAAGGTGTTCACGGCGTCTCCGATTGCAGGGACTTGCAATTCCCTGCGTATGTCGGCATTTCTTATGTACCACTCCGCTCCAGTGATACGTCTGAGAAATTTCGCCTGAAACGCTTGAATTCGATTCAAATGCGTCCTGGCCGCACTGCCGTATATTGCCATTCCATATTGCCAAATCGGTGCTAGCAGGGACTGGTAAAGGCGAGTCTTGCACCTAATACTCAGCTTCGACTTCGGGCAAGTTAGCCAGCTTAGACGCCTGGCAGTGTTTTCCAACTTGGCCCTTGTCTTTTTGATGTGCGACGCGAACGTCAGCCTCTTGTCCAGGACCAGTCCCAGGTATGTGTGCTCCTCGCGTTGCGGCAACAGCTGACCATGAAGAAAGACCCCTGGACATGTGTCTCTTCTCAAGGCGAATGTGACCACCGCACACTTGTCTGTCCTTATCGGCTCCACAACAATGAATTTTATAAAATAATTAGGTAGTCAATTTAATTGATTCTCCAAATAAACATTTAATTATTTCATTGCGGGGAAAAATCAGCTATTCGAGGGCCAATCTAAATCCGAGTCAAGAATACGATATCTACACAAGAGCCACACATACATATATGTCGGAGATGTAAATTGTATATTAGACTGTAAAGCGTTAAGAACGGGAAACAATATAGAACAATATAGAACCACCCCCAGACGGGAGGAATCGAGCACCGAAGCGATCCGCTCCGCTGCACCAAGTAACGCGGCATGGCAAACAGCCGGAGCCAAAACAAGAACCAAGAATCTCGAACCCAGGGCGGTAAACAGCGAACCCAAAGGGAACCGCGCGCCCAATGCCGCGATGACCAAGAAGCAGCGAGCGGACGACATCGTGTATCGCATTAGGCAGAAGGCAGAGGAGGCGAGGAGGTGCCACAAATGCATGGGTTATGGGCGAGATGCAGAGCCTCGGACGCTGTAGCCAAGGCCACCCAGGAGGCCTGCTTCAGATGCGGGGGCACAGGCCACAAGCACTATTCGTGCCAAATCAAGCCCAGGTGAATTCTATGAACTCGATGCGGCAAGACCGCGAGGTAGCTGCGCACGCAACCCTGAGCAGGACTTGCCCTGAGTACCTGGAGGCCAACAAAAAAATGTGGAATGGTTAAGCTCCTACAGCTTAATCTAAACCACTGCAGAGCTGCCCAGGACTTACTGGCACAGACAGTCGTTGAGGAAAAAATAAATGTCGCTATTTTGAGCTAACCATACAAGGCCAAGGCAGAGGGAGGCAGCGACGGTGGCGCAGCCACCTGAAGCTGCGGACAGCCCCCCGGGCACCTATCGCAGCGGGCATCGAGACCTGGCTACGCCAGAGCCACCATATACAGCTGCTACCTAGCCTCAAGCCTGCATATAGATGCCTTCAGGGATGTGGTGCAGGAGTTCGCCAGCGATGCCCGTGGCCGATCCCCGGTGATATTCGCTGGGGACTTCAACGTCTGTTCCACCACCTGGGGGAGCTCAAGGACGACGCATCGGGGAACCGTCCTCTTGGATGCCCTTGCAACGGTAGTCGTCTGCCTCCTTAATGTGGAAGGAAGATGTACCTACAGCAAGGCAGACAGGGAGTCCGTCATCGACCTGACCTTCGCCAGCCCGGAGCTCGCGCGGACCAGCGATCGTTCGGCAATAATTACAGAGATGAGGCAGAGGCAGCAGGATCACCCCACCAGACAACCTGCGTACAGAGTGCGCACCCTTAATGAGGACGCGCTCATCGCCGCCATGAAGGATAGCGCTATTACTGGCGACGCAAAATCCCTGGCGTGCGATGCCGCCATGGCGAAAGCCAGCAGGGGCGATGGAAGGCGGCCAGTCCCTTGGTGGTCCCAAGAGACTGCCGTTGCGAGGAGAGAGTGCCTCTCCGAGGCGGGGATCCCAACGGAAAAGAGGACGCCCCACGCAAGCGCTGTTCGAGTCCCGCTACAGGGAAAAGAAAAAGGCACTCAAGGCTGCGATCAGGACGAGCAAAAACAAATGCTTTCAGGAGCTGTCCGACGTCGTAGACCGGGAACCTTTCGGCTCGGCCTACAAGCTGGTCATTGGTAAGCTTTACAGGCCGCCAACCCCAACCTCCCAGCAACTTGGAACAATTATCTCTACGTTATTCCTCGAGCAGCCGCCACTAATGCCCCCCATCATAGCTTCGACCGAAGAGACCCACGTGAGCGAGGACGAAGTGCTGTGCGCGCAGGTCACCATTAAAGCCGGCAAGGCCCCGGGACCAGACGGCATTCCGAATGCGGCACTGGAGGTCATAATAAAGTCCTAACCGAGCCTATTCGCATTAATGTACGACAGGTGCATGGCAGAACGTACCTTCCCGAAAGCCTGTAAAGAGCAAAAGTTAGTCCTCATCCTGAAGCCAGGAAAGATAAACGATGACCCGTCCTCATTTCGCCCCCTGTGTATGCTCAACACATTGGGCAAGATATTCGAGCGCATCATCTGCACCAAATTGGAGAGGGAGATGGAGGATCGAGGAGTCCTCTCAAGTCAGCAGCATGGCTTCAGGAAGAGGCCGAGCACGATTGACGCTATCCGTGATGTAACGCAGATAGCGGCAAACGCGATCGAAGGCGAAAGATGGCAGGGAGGCACCAAAAAGTACTGCCTGGTCTGCACCCTGGACGTTAAAAACGCGTTAAATTCGGCAAAGTGGAGCCTTATCCTGCAGGCACTTCAGCGCAGCGCCATATTTGGGAACCTCCCCCTCCTGATAGCGGATTACTTTAAGGACCGCGTGCATACGTACACATCCGATGACGGCAACCAGGCGCATCACGTGAAAGGAGGCGTACCACAAGGCTCAGTTCTGGGGCCAATCCTGTGGAACGTAATGTATGACGGGATCCTGCGGCTTGCACTGCCTGATAGCTGCACCGTAGTTGGGTTCGCGGACGATATTGTGATGGTCACTGTGGAGAAGCACCTGGCCGATGTCTCCGCCAAATGCAGCCGCGAAATCGACATGATGATGTCCTGGCTGACAGACAACGGACTCACACTTGCCGAGCACAAAACGGAAGCAGTACTAATTAGTAGCAGAAAGGCTGTCGAGAAGGTAAAAGTCAGGGTCGGCTCGACAACAATCGAGTCTAGTCCAGCCATTAAATACCTGGGAGTCATGATTGACCATAGACTCAGTTTCCGGACACACTTGGAGCATGCGGCGGCCAAGGCGTCCAAGGCCACCGCTGCTATCTCGAGGATGATGGCCAACACGCGCGGCCCAAGGCAGCATAGTAGGCTGCTGATATCAACAGTGGTGACCTCAACCATCCTCTATGCAGCGCCGATATGGGCTGAGGCCATGAAAACGGCTAGCAACAGCCGGCAGTGCCAGTCTGTATACAGTCGCTGCGCCTTGCGTATCTCCAGATGCTTCTGCACTGTTTCCGAGGAAGCCGCATTAGTGGTTTCGTCAGCAATCCCAATAGATTTCGAATTTGAATTTGAATTAAATGCGCGCGCGCGCCGACAAAGGGCCACACTAACGGCCAGGGTCGCACTGGAAAAGAAGAGGAAACAGCTGATCGCGGCGGGCACACTAAAACACGCCAGACCCTATATAATGCGAGCCGCTGGCCGTAGGAAATCACTTAGCAGCCGACAGCGATCGGGAGCGGTAAGCCTCTAGTAGCACACTCCTAGTAGTCAGCAGCCAAAGTCACTTTCTTAGGCGACCAGAATCTTAGGATTTGGGTTGCCAAATAAATTGTCGAAGGACTTGCGAGTCGCGACATAGAATTCGGCCCGCCGAATTCTCTCTCTCTGAAGACTTACGAGTCCGCAAACTGAAGACTTACGAGTCAAGTCTCTCTCTCTCTGAAGACTTACGAGTCCGCAAACTGAAGACTTACGAGTCCGCCGTCTCTCTCTGAAGACTTACGAGTCCGCAAACTGAAGACTTACGAGTCCGCCCTCTCTCTCTCTGAAGACTTACGAGTCCGCAAAACCGAAGACTTACGAGTCCTTCTCTGGCGCAGCGCATACAAAACTCTGTCCACAGAAATCTTGAATAAACATCGAAACCTACTGAAGTTACCGAATTCTCTCCACTGTTCTTACTGGGAATCGGGGGAATCTCTCTTACAGCTACCACTCGGTCTACTAGGTGGACTCTGGCCGTCCCTGAGCTATCTGGGAAACTGGGCGGCAGACCGTCACAAGGCGACCGATGAGCGGCAGCACGACCGCCAACCGCCCCCGCGAAGTATAGCTTTGCGGCAGTTCCGTGGGGTCGGACTCCCCCCCCCCAGCTTTCCATCTCCCCACACCCTGTAAATTATGTTATTCCTTCTTTTACTTCTAAAAAAAAAAATAAATAAACATATATCCAATACATCGGCGGCAGCTCTCTACATTTTAGCGTTTCATACATTCATACATTCGGTGGTGGAACCGGTTAATATGTTATTGTATGTCACATTTCATACAACATACATACATTGTGCAACAGTTAACATCTTATACATCCATATGACAGCGCAGTTTCGGCATTCAACATTTCATGTGGTCGTATGTAAAAGTAGCAGCGCGTAGTTAATATTTCAAATTGTCATACATTTATACAGCAGCGAGGGTTGCTAGCATCGTACTTGAACAAGCACTTGATAAGCCAATATACCTGGTGCTTTACTCTCATCATTCTGATTTAATTGTTACTTATTAATTATTATTTAATTATAATTTAATAATAATTGATTATTATTTAATTAATTGATTTAATTAAATTCTTAATTACCTGAATTAATTAAATTAATTGATTTAATAAAATTGGTTAAATTGATTGAATTGATTGAATTGATTGAATTCATTAAATTAATTATTATTATCGGTTGGTATTTTTTCACCCACGCAAACAGTGTAAAAGCTATATATCCGTTTATTTACTATTATTATTATTGGTTGGTATTTTTTCACACACGCAACCAGTGTAAAAGCTATATATCCGTTCATTTACTATTATTATTATTGGTTGGAATTTTGTCACCCACGCAACCAGTGTAAAAGCTATATATCCGTTCATTTACTATTATCATTATTATTAGTTGGTATTTTTGCACTCACGCAAACAGTTCGAAGGCTATATATTCGTTCATTTACTATTATTATTATTGGTTGGTATTTTTTCACCCACGCAACCAGTGTAAAAGCTATATATCCGTTAATTTACTATTATTATTATTATTAGTTGGTATTTTTTCACCCACGCAACCAGTGCAAAGGCTATATATCCGTTCATTTACTATTATTATTATTGGTTGGTATTTTTTCACCCACGCAACCAGTGTAAAAGCTATATATCCGTTCATTTACTATTATTATTATTATGAGTTGGTATTTTTGCACTCACGCAAACAGTGCGAAGGCAATACATCCGTTCATTTACTATTATTATTATTGGTTGGTATTTTTTCACCCACGCAACCAGTTTTTTTGTATTCAATTTATTTAAATAATTTAACAATAACAATATGTATATAAGGGGATGCAGAGAGAAAGCCCGAGTCGCGCTGTTCCGCCGCCAAGCATTGCTTCACGCGAGCGGCAGGCCTCCTATTTCGCACTTGTCCGTCTCGTCCTCTCCAGGGACCGCAGCGTTTTAAGTACGCTAGCAGCGAATTTCGCTATCGCGTCTCAGCCCTCCTCACCTCCGAGCATTGTCGGCACGAGGTTCTCAGCCGTAAGTACCTTTCCAAAGCCGGCTTCCAGCTCCTCCCACTCGTGGTGGAACCGGTAGCATTCAAAAAATAGGTGTTGAGCGTCCTCCACAATTCCAGCGCCGCAAGCCGGACAGTTGCCCTCCTCATCGTGCCCGAAACGCTTGAGGTAGCTCCGGAAGCATCCATGTCCGGTCAGTACTTGGGTTAGGTAGAAGTCTACCTCCCCGTGCCTTCGGTTTACCCAGCTACTGATGTCGGGGATTAGTCGGTGGGTCCAGCGTCCTTTAGTTGAGCTGTCCCACATTGCTTGCCACCTGATGATGCTCCTGCGTCTAGCAGCCCGTCTAGCCTCGCGGCTGGTTGATCCTGGGTCGGCCCGAGTGAGACGGGTTTCTCTCGCCTCCTGAGCTAACTCGCCCAGCGGGACCCGCCCCGCAATGACCAGCGCCGCGTCGTCAGAGACCGTCCTGAAGGCGCTACCCTCAGCGCACACAGGCGATAAGTGGCTTCCGCGCCTCGCATGTAGCTCCTCACTCTGCACGCCTCCGCCCAAACAGGGGCTGCGTAAAGGAGCTGGGACGTGACCACGTTTGACAGCAGCTTCCTCTTCCACTGCTTGGGGCCACGAGTATTCAGCAGGATCCTCGATAGCGCCCTGGCTGTGTGGCTGGCCTTCTCGCTCACATACGCAAGATGCTCTCTGAATGAAAGGCGGGTGTCCAGAAGGACCCCCAGGTACCGGATTGCGCGCTGCGACGTAATGGGCAGCACGCCGACCCGGATTACTGCTGTCTCAACCCGCTTCCTGCTCGAGATCAGCACCGCTTCGGTCTTATGCGAGGCGAGCTCCAGACCGGCAACGGCGAGCCACGATTCGACAGCCAGAATTGCTCTGTTAGCAGCTGCCTCAGCAGCGGCCAGCTCCTTTTCGGTCACCACCAGCGCAACATCGTCTGCGAAGCCGACAATAGAGGTGTTCGTTGGTAGCGGAAGGTTCAGCACACCGTTGTACATTGTGTTCCAGAGCAATGGGCCCAGGACGGAGCCCTGCGGGACTCCGGCTGAGACCGCGTGCGTTCTGGAACCCCGGGCAGTATCCAGGATGAGGATCCTCTCACTGAAGTACCCCCGGATGATTCGCAGCAGGTATCCGGGGATGTTGAAAGCCTCCAGCGCCTCCAGCGTCCTTCTCCAATCTGCCGAGTTGAAGGCGTTCCGGACGTCCAAGGTCACCACTAGGCAGTACTTCTTGGCCCCGTTCCTCCATCTCGTGCCAGCGATGGCGCTTTCAGCTATGCTTTTGACCCTTTCGATAGCGTCCAGAGTCGACATCTTTTTGCGGAAGCCAAACTGGTTTGTCGCCAGTCCGCCTGCGCGCTCGATCGCTGCCTCCAGTCTGGATGCGATCACCTTCTCAAATATCTTCCCAATAGTGTCCAACAGACAGATGGGACGGTAGGAAGAGGGTTAACCTGCCGGCTTGCCCGGCTTGGGCAGGAGCAGCAGCTTCTGGCGCTTCCACCTGGTGGGAAAAGTACCCTCCTGGAGGCATTTGCTGAGCAAGTCAGCAGCTTGATTGCCCTGTTCGGAATCGCGTCTGGGCCTGGCGCTTTCCTGTTGTGCAGGCTCCTCGCTATCCCGAGGACCTCTAGCTCATTGACCGGGCAGATCTCAGCGGAGGCGATGCTCAACGGGGAGGTGAGTGGCTGCCCTTCTGGGAAGAGAACTCGGACAATGCCTTCGAGGACCTCCGGGTCCGATGGCGTGCTGTTGCCGACGCTCACCCGTTTTACAACTTTTTTGTATGCGCCGCCCCACGGGTCATGCTCCACGTCGTCGCATAATTTTAGGAAGCATTCCTTTTTGCTCAAGCGAATAGCTTTTTAAAGAGCCTTCCTCGCAGCCCGGTACGCGTCGCTGCATGGCTGCAAGTTCGACGGATTGCGTGCTCTCTGGACCTGCCTTCGGGCTCGGAGGCAGGCTGTTCGCAGCGCCGCAATGTTTTCGCTCCACCAGAAGACGGAAGCATGATGGCGTTGCACGCTTGTTCCACGGCGCTTGCCAGAGTGTCCGCAGCCTCGTTTGCGCCTACTGCATCCTCAATGCACAGCCCGTCAAGGGCGCTCGCAAACGCTTGTACACGGACAGTATCCTGCCTGTACGCTAGCTGTGAGCTGGGCGGCACCGTTCTCCCCAGCGCCCTCCCGGCGAGGGTGACCAAGATGGCCTCATGGTCGCTGGCGGTATAAAGGTCGCCGATCCTCCACTTTGCCTGGCGAGCTTATGTGCTGCTCGCAACCAGTGCAAAGCTATATATCCGTTCATTTACTATTACTATTATTATTGGATGGCATTTTTTTCACCCACGCAAACAGTACAAAAGCTATATATCCGTTCACTTACTATTATTATTATTATTAGTTGGTATTTTTCACTCACGCAAACAGTGCGAAGGCTATATATCCGTTCATTTACTATTATTATTATTGGTTGGTATTTTTTCACCCACGCAACCAGTGTAAAAGCTATATATCCGTTAATTTACTATTAATATTATTATTAGTTGGTATTTTTTCACTCAAGCAAACAGTGCGAAGGCTATATATTCGTTCAATTACTTGGTTGGTATTTTTTCACCCACGCAACCAGTGCAAAGCTATATATCCGTTCATTTACTATTATTATTATTATTGGTTGGCATTTTTTTCACCCACGCAAACTGTACAAAAGCTATATATCCGTTCATTTACTACTATTATTAGACAGGTCGACAAAACTGGACCTTAAAAAAGTACGGCAAATAAAACCTTCAGATTGTGAAAGATCTCGGTCTGTATATCACAAGTTCAAACCCCAAATGTTTCCATCACGTACCAATTTTGAGGAAATCGTCCTCAAAGTACCAAAAATGACCTATTTTGGCACTTTTTAAACACTAATATCACAGAAACAGTAAAAAAAAGGGGTCAAAAAGCAGTTCAGAAAAAGCGATACAGCTCCTGAACCTGATATCCCACATTCAGCATCCATCTGAAATCTGAAAGCGGAAAGATTGGCCTTTCATTAAAGCCCAATTTTAACTTTGGTATACGCGCGGTTTCTCTGTTATTAGCGTTTAAAAGTGCCAAAATAGGTCATTTTTGGTACATTGAGGACGATTTCCTCAAAATTGGGACGTGATGGAAACTTTTGGGTTTCGGACTAGTAATATAAAGACCGAGATCTTTAACAATCTGAAGGTCTTATTCTCCGTACTTTTTCTTGTCGACCTGTGTTATTATTGGTTGGTATTTTTCCACCCACGAAAACAGTGCGACATTTCGTTCCCCATTCTGCGGCGTGGGACTGCAAGGATAACAATTTAAGAGTTGAACATTGTGTCAATAGGTTCGCATATTCATCGGTCACCAAGTCGATTTCGTGATTCTTTTCATGCCGTCAGTCGTATGTATTGGGTTTCTTATCTTCGAGTACTCAATCGGCTCCGTGAGGTCTAGTGTGCTCGCATTCATTTCTAGTGGATTGGTTCATTCAAGTTTGTCAACACTAGTGGGTCAGTCGCAACGTCCGTAGTCGAGTATGCCAGTAAGAAACGACAAAAAACCACAGCCGATTCCATCAATCCACTTGCAAAGATCCCAATCCGTATCTCCACTTAGGACAGGGTCCACAGCTGCCCGATCAAAGACGAACAGTGACGACGCTTTAGATACTCGCCCAGGTCCATCGTCGAGGTTCCCTCAAACGACCACGAAAATGGCTCAGAGCACCATCGACATTGCGCTGAGGAAGTTTATTGCCACGACAGATCGTGTAAGTCAATTTGAGGCTAATATCCACACACCGGCAACCCCGGAAACCTCCCAGGTCTCTCCGTACATGTGTCAAGTGCGTCGCGACCAGATTCGGTCACTTTCGGAAAAAGTGGACAGGTATTTTGAAAGTTGTTCTGAACATATAGCGGCATCCGAGGAGAGTACGACCATCGGGCTAACACTTCAGTCCATGTATGAATATTGTTTCTCGGTCTATGAAAGATGTGTTTCCAATCTTGTGACGATGTCACTCTCTCCCATGTATATAAAATGTAAATAGATGTAAATATTAGGTTAAGGTTAGTATTAGATGTAAATATTAGTTAGGGATTAGGGACGTAGGCGTTAGGCGTTAGGCGTTAGGTTTATAGAGCCAGACACACACCGGCCACACCAAGGCGGACGTCACCGGCAACATCGCCGGCAATATCACCGAAAACATCGCCAGCAACATCGTCGGGGAACACCGGCCAGGGAGCGGTACGGAACGGCGGTACCGCATCCCAAGGACCGGAACGCGAGATCCGCCAATCAACGAGCGGCAGAGGGCACGGTCGGGGGCAGAGGCCTACGACGCAGGCGCCGGAAGCGCGCAGGAATGCATGGAATGCGGAACGGCGCGTGCCAGCGGCAGAACTAGGTCAAGGCAGAGTGGACAATAGGAATTTAGATCACTCGCGATTTGACCAGGAGATAAGCCGGTAGTGAAGTGGAAAAATATAAGTGACAATTGGCAACGACCCAGGCAAGGACTATTCTAAGACGACTAGGACGACCCCAGAGCAAGGATAACGAGGACCCCATCAACGAGTACAGGATCAAGAAGCCGAGGAACATTGATTTATTTCCGTGAAGCTATATACGGGGCGAGGCCGCCACAATCATGCCACTTCTATTGCATCGTTTGTGTGTGTGTGCTAGGCAGGGAAAGGGAAACGAAAAATACAATTACGCAGCTAAGAATTAGGAGACAAATAACATGAAATAAATCCACAATAAATATATCCACTCTCGACCACATCTTTTCCCTATTCCATCTAGCGAATCACGTCACCCACTGCTCCCCTCCTCCCCATCTCGGCCGCCGTTGGGTAATTCCAGGCGCCGAATTGGGTAGGACGGGAACGGGAGCGCCACGCTGCTGAGATTAATTCCGGGGATAGGCGCGGGCGGCGGCTGTTGGGTCATTCCAAGCCGCCTGTCCAATCTCAGAGTGCGCCGTAGGGATTAGCCCAGGCGCCCTCACTGGCGATCGCGAGACACGGGGGTGTTTTGGGAGGGCGACGGCCCGCCGTACGGCGGAGCCGCCGAGCCGCTGCCGTTGGGTTCGGACCAGGCCGTGGTCTTAGGTTTGGGTTGCGGGCGCTGGAGCAGGCTGCTGGGTAAATCCCGATCCCAGTCTTTAGTGGAGGGTTCGGCCGCTGGGAAGTTCCCGGGCCGGTAGTATTCGTTCCCGCCCAGCGTGGGCAATCGGAAATTGCAGTTCTCTACGTCAGAAACCCAACCCTAAAATTCTCACCAATTGGCCCCTCCATGTTCTGGCGTTTCCAAAATATAAATTATTTCTGGAAGGGGACTCTGGGCCGCAGAGGTTATATCTCGGCCACAGTGCATCCTAACAGTTTAGCGCCCGACAACAGGGACCGTCAGTACATGGGGAGATGTAAGAATTCTTACTAAGGTGGATTAAAGCCCCGCCAGCCGAACAAGAGATTATCATCGGTGAATACATATACATACATACACATACATATGTATGCATATGCAAAGACTAGAAACTGCCAGAAACTTCCAAATTAGCGACGCACATGCAGCCGCCACAACGGCACCTTGTTTTTTTCGGGCAGCTAACGAAAGTAAGGGGGAAGCGGAGACGACAATAGAAAATTCCATTCACGACAAGAAAAATACAGTCTCGCCAAAAACAGGCCGCGAGATTTACATTTTATTCAATAAACAAAATCCATGTCGCTGCCAGCGCCGACGCCTGCAGAGCAGAGCATACCATCGCTGCACGTGCAGATCGCGAATTATTATTATACATACATACATATATATACGCATATTCTAATAATCTTCGCTCTTGGTTGCGGCGGGGACCACATATATACTGGTCCTTTCGTTTAGGATATGACACTCAGAAAATACCCTTCGTCGCAAACACATCGAGTAAAAAAAAAAGGAAATCCAATATTAAATCGTCGTCGTGAACTCATTGAATCCTTAAAAATTTTAAAACAGCGAGATCCTGCAGAAAAAAAAAATAATAATCCTTCGTCCCCGAGGATACTCAGATCCTGCGCACCAGAGAATAAAACAAAGATAATAAAATTCAATAAAGTCAAAGGATACACCGGGAAAAATTAAATAAAATAAATAAAACATAAGTAAATAAATAGATAAATATAACATAAATAAAGTTAAATAGACTCAGAGATAAATAAAATAAATAAAGAAAAAACAAAAAACAAAATCAGGATACACTGAAAACAAAATAAAACTAAAATAAAATCAAATATAATCAATATAAACAAAATAAATTAAATAAAATAAAATAAAAAGAATCAGGACACACCGAAAAAATTAAAACAAATAAAGACCCTAAATAATACACTGAGGAAAATATATATTAAATAAACAATATATAAAATAAAATACATAACATATATAACAAAACAAAAAAAATTAAAAATAATAAGGCAAATAAAGTAATAAAATAAGACAAGCGAGGAAAAGGAAAATATAATGATCAAAAATAAATGAAATGGAATGGAAAAATAAATTAAGAAAGAAATTTAATTAAGACAAGCTGAATGAATAAAGAAAAAAAAAGCAAGGAAAACCACGAGGAAAAATTCAACGAACAAACGAAGCCAGAGTAAGATACAAATAAGACAAGCGAGGAAAATCAAGAAATAAAAACAACGGATTTAACAAAGAATGAATACAACGGAAAGCGAGGAAAAATCAAGCACACTTAGAAAAATAAATAAAAGAAAGAAAGCTAAGGAAAATTTATAAAATTAAAAATTATAATTAATAATCAAATAACAATAAGACACACTCTAATGAAATTTAAATCCTAACCTACTTAAATAAATAAAATCTACTATAAATTAAATAAGAGATAATAAATAATAAAACCTATACTAGTAAATAAAATTAAACAAACAAGAAATTAAATAAGCTATAAATTAATAAATATTGACAGGCGTCGGAAAAATAGCGCACCTAGAAAATATAACATCAGATCAAGTAATAGGATAAAAATCTAACCATGGGCGTCACACCACAAACCACTATGGTGACCCGGGAGCAACCCTACTGGACCGGATGACCAAATGGGGACTCTCATTCAAAGGAACGACGGATCCGCGCTGCTTCATAGAGCACATCGAGGAACGAGCAGATACCTGCCGGATCGACCGGAAATATCTCGCTCCGGCATTAGTAGTATTACTGACTGGCCGCGCCGAGAGCTGGTACAGGACCAGTGGTCTACGGGACGCCACTTGGACGGAAGTTCGCCGGGAATTTTTGGATTTTTTCTTGCCACCGCCTACTATCAGCGGCTGGAGGACGAGATCAGTATACATTTCCAGAGACCCAACGAACCCTTTAAGGAATACATGGTGGATCTGCGCCTACAGATGCGCCGGGCAGGATTCACAGTGCAACGCGAGCTGGAACGAGTCTACGACAACATGTTGCCGGAGTACCAGTTGTTCACCAGGAGACAGGATTTTCGCACCCTAGCGGAACTGACTCACTTAGTGGTCGACCACGAGGAGACTCGCCGCCGGAGCGGACGGGCTCAGAGTCATCGTGACCCGAACCCACGGGCACCACCTACTTCTCACGCCACCACGGATGCGGACCGCATGGCCCGCAGGCCGCCGACGAACCCCATGCAGGGAGATTTCAGCAGGAATGCGACAACAGGTCGAGCGACGACATCGCCGCCGGAGCAAGCACCAGTAAACGTACGGGAGGCGTGCCGGAACTGCGGACAACCCGGACATTTCTTGACGGAATGTCAGAACCAGAGGATGATCTTCTGCTGGGACTGCGGACGACGAGGATTACGTAATACGAGGGACATACGGACGCAGGTCAAACTCGCCGACCCAAACTCCACAGCGGGACCATCCTGCTGGTGATGACGGACGTTCTAGACGATGTGCTGCTGGGAATTGATTTTCTGTGCGGGATCGGAACCACCATCCAGTGTGGGGGACAGGCCCTAAACTTGATGCCGGACGAGCACACCAAGCCGCCGTGGCACGGACACGGAGAAAGAGGGAAACAGCAGAGCCACGCTCTGAGCAACAGGCCGAGCCACACTCGGAACAACGAGGAATACAAGAGGAAACACAACGAGGAATACAAGGGAATATACAACAAGGAATACAAGCAGAAGCACAACGAGGAATATCGACGGGAAATCAACGAGGAATATCGACGGGAAATCAAGGAGGAATATCAACGGGAAATCAACGAGGAATACGAGAGGAAACACAACGAGGAAGATTACAAGAAACACAACGAGGAATACAAGGAGAAATGCAACGAGGAATATCAACGGGAAAACAACGAGGAATATCACAGGAAACACATCGAGGAGAACAAGGAGAAACACATCTAGGAATATCACAGGAAACACAGCAAGAAATATCAGCAGAGCCACGCTCTGAACAGCGAGGAATATCAGAGGAAACACATCGAGAATCATCTGGTACGGTTACCCAGGAGGGGCCGATTGCCACGCAAGGACCAGTACTCAAGCCGCGTACTACACGAGGACAACTGCCGATCCCCGCCCCTCGGGCATTGACTCGGAATTCACGCATGGAAACAGCCCCGGATACGAAGGTACCCACGACTAGCCGTGCAACCAGATGGAGCCATGTGGCCAACGCCACCGCCGCGCAGCGGAATCCATTTCGCACCTCCAAGAAGCGTGTCTGCTTCCAGGACCACGCCAAGGCAACGCCGGAGCAGAACGCGCCCCTTTGCAGCACCGTCGGCTCAGTAAACCATGCACCCGGAGAACCGGGCCCGCCGGAATCAGGACGAGGATACCCAGAACCCTGGGTGGAGGAATTCCTGGGGCAGGAATTCGGAAAATTTGAAACTCTGTCCGGAGTATCCAACATCACGGAGTCACTTGATGACGGGCGCGCCCGTCCAACACCCCGCCTCCGCCAGGGGAAATAGGAAACACGAGACAGACCAGGCAGATCAATAGGTTCCTCTCCCATCGCGGGGAAAGCAGGTCAAATATAGGGACAAGTTTAAACACACTGCTTGGTAGGGCATCAGGGTTGAAAAAAATACTAATCCCATTTTCTCCCCACAGTAAACCAGCACAATGACTGAGGAACAGGGCATGAGCAGCGGACTGCCTGCATATCTGTGGCCGGCAGGGCGCCCGCTCACACAAGTGGCGGTGTCAGCCCAACTCTTGGGGCCACCCCCACTGACGGCGGCCATCCACGCCGCCCACTGGATTCCCCGACAGAGGAACGCGGACGGTGCGCGAGGGTACGTACCGTCCCCTGGGAGGACTCCCCCAGCGAGACATCTGAGGACGACCAAGGATCGCCGGAGCCGAGGGACACTTTACCGCGGAACGAGCTCTGCATAACGGCACCTCACGGGTGATCAACGCCAGGAGGACGATTGCCAGCACGACTCGTCGCAAGGATAGAGGCGCGGTTGAGCACCCGCGGGCGACGCACTCGACGCTATCAGAACGAGGAGCAGGGCCAGCGGTTCCGGGTACAAATCAGCACAAGCGGGAAGGTGCGGGTCTTTCTCCGCCCCACCCGGAAGTAAGGAGGGGTGTGACAATGTCACTCTCTCCCATGTATATAAAATGTAAATAGATGTAAATATTAGGTTAAGGTTAGTTATTAGATATAAATATTAGTTAGGGATTAGGGACGTAGGCGTTAGGCGTACGGTTCATAAGGCCAGACACACACCGGCCACACTAAGGGCCACATTGGGGGCAGAGGCCTACGACGCAGGCGGCGGAAGCGCGCAGGAATGCATGGAATGCGGAACGGCGCGTGCCAGCGATCGTGGCAACGGCGCCGCAAAAGGAGCCGGCAGAACTAGGTCAAGGCAGAGTGGACATTAGGAATTTAGATCACTCGCGATTTGACCAGGAGATAAGCCGGTAGTGAAGTGGAAAAATATAAGTGACAATTGGCAACGACCCAGGCAAGGACTATTCTAAGACGACTAGGACGACCCCAGAGCAAGGATAACGAGGACCCCATCAACGAGTACAGGATCAAGAAGCCGAGGAACATTGATTTATTTCCGTGAAGCTATATACGGGGCGAGGCCGCCACAATCATGCCACTTCTATTGCATCGTTTGTGTGTGTGTGCTAGGCAGGGAAAGGGAAACGAAAAATACAATTTCGCAGCTAAGAATTAAGAGACAAATAACATGAAATAAATTCACAATGAATATATGCACTCTCGACCACATCTTTTCCCTATTCCATCTAGCGAATCACGTCACCCACTGCTCCGGGCGTAGGCGCGGGCGGCGGCTGTTGGGTCATTCCAAGCCGCCTGTCCAATCTCAGAGTGCGCCGTAGGGATTAGCCCAGGCGCCCTCATTGGCGATCGCGAGTCACGGGGATGTTTTGGGAGGCCGACGGCCCGCCGTTGGGACACCACGGCGGAGCCGCCGAGCCGCGGCCGTTGAGTTCGGACCAGGCCGTGGTCTTAGGTTTGGGTTGCGGGCGCGGGAGCAGGCTGCTGGGTAAATCCCGAGCCCATCTTCAGTCTTTAGTGGAGGGTTCGGCCGCTGGGAAATTCCCGGGCCGGTATTATTCTCTACGTCAGAAACCCACCCCTAAAACCTCGGCCCCTCCAAAATATAAATTATGGCGTTTCCAAAATATAAATTATTTCTGGAAAGGGACTCTGGGCCGCTGAGGTTATATCTCGGCCAATGCATCCTTACAATCTCCAAGAGTTGATCGATAAGAGCGCGCCTCAGGCCGTTCAGGCGTCCGCAAGCATTCACCGGCTGTCGTCTGCCACCCGTGGACACTGTAGTCTTTACGGGCGACTATCTTCGGTGGCCTACCTTTAGGGACCTTTTCACGGCGATCTATATAAACAATTCGCGTCTCACGCCTGTGGAACGGTTGTTCCACTTATTGTCTAAGACAAATCTTTCGATTCGTTTCGAGAATAGGAGGTTGCTAGTCAATAGTAAGTTAAAAATTCTCTTTAAGATCCAGGCTGTCTTCCATTCAGGTCGAAGCGTGGGACTGTCTCCTGGTGTATATGTCGTCAAAACTTCCCAAGATCACATTTTCCATGTGGGAGCAGTCGATCCAAGCAAGGCGGAAATTCCTACCTGGAAGGAACTTGATTCCTTTTTGACAGAGCGCCATCGCACGTTAGAAGCCACTGACGATGTCCGGCCCAACGGGCCCGTGCAAGGTCCGTCGAGACCATCAAATGCCAATGGACCCTCACGCAGGCTCAACGCGTACGAAGTCCGGGTGGCTTCGGCGCCCAAAGGGTGTGATCTGTGTTCGAGGGAAAATCACCCTGTGCGGCTATGTCCACGGTTCTTAGAGATGGACGATAATAAGCGGTCAGACTACATAAAGAGGATGCAGCTTTGCTTAAATTGCTTTGCTCGGGGCCATCAACAGCGAGATTGTACCAGTCCGCATAGTTGTTTTACGTGCCATAGCCGGCATCATTCCTTGTTACATCGCGGCAATCCTTTTGCAAGTTCTGCCAGCTCTGGTGGGCCGTCGAGGTCACCACCCACCACTTCTCCAGCAAGAGCGGTAGCCCCCGAAGATTCCTCGGATGTGCAGGTGTGTTTCGCGTCCGGTTCAAGGGCGGTCCTACTAGGCACGTCCATTGTTAACACATGTCATTTGGGCTGTGATTTTCAAGCGTGTGCACTTATCGACTCCGTTTCCGAGGCGCCCTTTGTCACGGAGCGGCTTTTCAACCTCATCAAACCACCATTTCAAGCAATCCAAGAAGCTCTGTCACTTTTCGATTCGGTCACATTCCAAACCCGGTTTGCATGTAGAAACGGCAGCGTATGTCCTTCCCCATCTGGCCGGAAATGTACCCTCGTATCCGCTGCCAAGAGATCTTCTAAAGGACCTCCCAGACCTCCCCTTAGCCGATCCAAAATTCTTTGAAAGCTCCCAGATAGACGTTTTAATCGGAGCCGACATCCTTCCGTCCGTCCTCCTGGGCGGCTGTAGGCCCAACTTTTGCGGGTCGCTCCTCGGTTGCGGGAAATTTGTAGTGCACTGCCATTTGCGGCCCTGATCACGTGGGGGCTGGTTTGGCACATTCCAGGTCCTTCCCGCTGTCTCAGTTCATGCAGAACGAACAACGCTTGAGAAAGGATCCGTCTCTCAAGGCACGGTATGAGGCCGTTATCCGAGAGTACCTGGATCTAGGGCACATGATCGATGTTCCAGCCACGAATCACGTCGCCAGCTATTATCTCCCACATCACGCGGTTTTCAAGCCCGAGAGCACGACGACGAAGGTGCGTGTCGTCTTCAATGCATTCAGTCCTTCACGAGTCCAGTTCTACAGTCCGAGACTTCAAGCGAGAAGCTGAGCTGGCTATTCAAGAGTTGGATAAAGCTCTGAACTCGGCAGGTTTCCCCCTTTTCGGAAATGGTCAGCCAATAGCCGAGTAATTTTGATAAAAATTCCGAGTAAACATCTATTTCGCGCTGACTTCCTCGAGATCGACTCTGAGAGTACGGCGAAAACGTTGCGCTGGAGGGCAACATCCGATGAGTTTTTCTTTGTTCCGCCTGAACTGTCCTCTGACTCGTCCCTGACGAAGCGGCGTGTCCTGTCCCAGATTGCAAAACTATTCGATCCAGCAGGCTGGCTTTCCCTCTTTATTGTCCGATCTAAGATAATCATGCAGGACATCTGGCTCCAGAATCTAGGGTGGGACGAAATCGTCTCAAAAATGGACCGATTTTCTTGAAAGTTATTCCTCGCTCGGTCAGATCCGCATTCCTCGTTGGGTCGCATTCCGGCCAGGACTGAGGGTAGAGCATCATGGGTTCTGTGATGCGTCGCAAAAGGCGTATGGTGCGGCCATTTAATGGTGAATCTGCTCACGGCGAAGACGAGGGTGGCAACGGTGAGAACGGTGTCGCTCTCGAGGCTAGAATTGTGCGGAGCCTTTCTGCTGTCCGAAATGGCCGCCGCTATTCTTCCAAGGATGGCCGGTTTCACTGCAGGCTTGCACTGTTGGACTGATTCGACGATCGTGTTCGCATGGCTAAGGAAGCCAGAGTGTCATTGGTCAACGTTCGTCGCTAATAGAGTGACTAAGATCACGCAGTCCACAGATGCTGGAAGATGGGCACATGTTCGCTCCGAACAGAACCCTGCCGATCTCGCACGCAGGGGAGTGTCGCTTCGAGACCTTGCAGACAGCAGACAGTCAGCTGTGGTGGCACGGTCCTGCCTGGTTGCGGGTGACCCGCTCTGTATGGCCATCGCCAGGCGGCGAGTCGCCCATCAAGAATATGAATAATTTTCTGGATTATCACGGCCTCATAAGAGCGTGCGGGCGGGTGACGTCCTCCGAGGTCCTCCAATACGATTAACGGCATCCGGTGATTATTCCGTACAATTGTCATTTTGCACATCTCCTCGTTCATTTTACGCACCAGCAATCAGCTGATGGTCCGGCTGATCCGTGCGAATTTTTGGATCTCCTGCAAGGTATGCGTGATCCACAAAAGGAAACTACAGTCCCAGCTCATGGGTGAATTGCCCAAAGAGCGGACATCTTTTTCGCGTCCATTTACAGGCATGGAAACCCCTCCTCGCCATCGCATAACCTGAAATAAAGGGTGCCACAACTCCTATAATCAACCGGTGGCAGCACCTTAAGGCTCTCCATCAGCAATTTCGTCTGCGGTGGAAAGAGGAGTACCTCAAGGAGCTCCATAAACGCAACACGTGGCAAACACCCACAGAGAACCTTGGCGTGAGCGATATGGTCGTTATCAAGGACGATAATCTGCCATCCAATGAATGGCGGCTCGGCAGGGTCAATGCTGTGTTTCCGGGACCGGACGGTCATGTCAGAGTTTTTTTTGTTATCCCATCAAGCAGATCAAGCACCATGTCCCCACGTCCACGCAGCGCCGTCGTTCTTGAGAGCAGACGAACTCAAGGTATAAATTCCTACCGCTGCCGAGTCTGCCACGGAGTTCATCCGCTACGAAAGTGTCACCGTTTTCTTCGGCTGAGTGTGGAGCAGAGGCTCCGCGCTGTGCTCGCCAACCGCTATTGTGCGAATTGTCTGGCTCACGAGCACTCCGATGGAGCGTGCCGCCGGGGTGATCTTTGCAAAGTGTGCCATCAGGATCACCATACACTGTTGCACATGCACGAGCGTCCAGCACCCCGCCGGCAGTCACATAAACCGGCGGGGTGCCGGACGCAAACAGTCTGTTTTATTAAATTTGCCATTCTTTTTCGCAGCCCGCTCGGAAAATACTAGAAAATGCCACACACTTTTCTAGTATATTTGTTTTCGTGTCAGGTTACCGACCTATAAAACGGCCGCTGACGAACAACCGTTTTCAACTATTTGCCTCTCACTCTGTCTCACTGCTTAAAGACGGTGTTTTACTGTCTGGATACCGTGCTTAATGTGCGACCAAACCGAAAATACCGTATAAAACCATAAAATTTAAGGAAAATGCTACTAAATACCTATATACCATAAAAATACTTTTGAGCCAAATCAGAGCTGATAAAATACCAAAAAATATTTAAAATATCATATTCGGTCACGCTGGCTCTCATCGACCCTTGTACACCGACGAGCTGTATCGATGACTCGCTGGCTAGATGCTTCCGCCTGCTTTGTTCGGCCGTCGTGGGGTCTAAAGTGGATGCCAATCTCCGGCTCAACCTCCTCTTCAAGATCGAGCCGCAAGTGCGTGTCCGCACTTCAATCCGTGCGCTCAGCGAGACCGTGCGGGCTCATTTTCGGGACATCACATTGGCAGATGACCGATTTTATCTCCGTAGTCCTTGGTGCGGACATGTACCCGAAGGTGATGCAGCCGGGTTTCCTCAAAGTACAGGAAGGACTACCGGTAGCTCAGGGCACCGTATTTGGCTGGGTCCTGTCCGGAGCCTGTCACCAGTCATAAGGAGCAGCGGACCAAGTTGCAACCCGCATGATTGCAAGGGGGGCCGAAATGTTCAGGCCAGGAGCCACTGTACGGCCGCTGGGCAGAGACGACGTCGTGCAATTTTATCGGTGCCAATCCTTTCATCACACCAAAAATAACTGCCATTAGGAGGTCAACTGTGTTCGGTGTGGTCAGCAACATGCCATTGAGGATTGCCAACGTAAAGCCCACCCAGTTAAAAACTTCAATTGTGGTGGCAATCACACAGCAAGCTACAAGGGCTGCCTCGTGTACCAACAGATATTAAGTCGACGACGTAGTGCTACATCCATCGTAGCCCCGCTCAACAACCTGCCGCACGAAGAGGCGTTGTGCCTGCGCTTTCATATGGGAGTGTCGCCGGTGGATCTATCTAAATAGAGCAAGCAAATCCGCAGCGATGGACAAGCCACCTGCAGCAGAAATTTTCCACACTAGAAAGTAGGAACCGGAAGCATACCCAGCAAAACCAGATAGGAATTGCAACTAACAGCCGCTGCAATCGATTCAGCACACAAATCCAAGGTCACAGCAACAACAAAGACTCCAACAACAGCTATCATCCTTCCGACAAAATTCATCCCAGCAACTGAGAAATATTCATAATGAGCAGCAATAATAGCGACAAGAGCAAATGTTTATGCGATCTGATGAAAAAATGTCCGCCATCGTAGCTCAGCTTGACAAGATGTGCCAAACGATGGTGTCAATGCTGACACTCATTACTGGCCTTTCTTAACATGTTCCATTAACTGCTCAAGCAATCTCTGGACTTCTCCCTGTTCATCCAACCGAACCATGAGTCAAATTGGACTCAAAATTGGCGTGTGGAACGCCTATGGGCTGGCCAACAAAACACTAGAGCTGAAGCTTTTTGGCGAAAATTTTTATTGCGTCCATTTATTGTCCACCCAACTCTCAGCGTACCTGCGATGATTTGATTTTTGAGGAGCTAGGACCCAAATTTCGAGTTGCTGGAGACTGGAATGCACACCATCGACTCTGGTGCTCTCAAAATCGTTCAGCTAGTGGAAGAGTATTAGCATACTGTATCTTCAGTACAAATATACAGGTCCTCAAAGCGCAAACATTCAACGGTTCCAAGCGGCAGTTAACCAACTTGTTAACCTTAACATGATTCTAAACTCCTCTAAGGAGGTTGACGACGCCACTGAGCTTTTTGTGCGAAATATCCACATCGCCGCTGACTCCTAATCCT
Organism: Drosophila birchii; assembly: GCA_035046345.1. Taxonomy (NCBI): domain Eukaryota; kingdom Metazoa; phylum Arthropoda; class Insecta; order Diptera; family Drosophilidae; genus Drosophila; species Drosophila birchii. The sequence continues at coordinate 518,039 of JAWNOA010000022.1, read as the reverse complement.
GTAGGCAAGGATCAATGATCCCATCAGACCCACATTATGCTCTTTTAAAATGAGGTCCTATATCTGGTGAAGTCAAAAAGAGCCTTGCGTCGCAGGTTCATGCAGTCGAAAGATCCAGATGTTAAAAGAGCTTATCGTCGTGCCGAGGACGATCTTTATAAGTTGCTGCATAAAACGAAAAACGAATATTTCGCTGAGCTGCTTCGCTGCTGACCACACAAAAACGCATGGGTTTAACCTCTGGAAAGCATCATGGTCAGTAAAACGACAGCCCCCACGCAGAATCCACATAAGGCGTGCTGACAACATTTGGTGTAGATCGGATGCAGAAATATCCTTGGCTTTTGCTGACGAACTGGAAGGCCGATTTTCGAGAGAATATTTCTTTGAAGAATTTCGGGAGTAAGAAGTGTCCAGGATGCCAATCCCGACCAACAGTTTGGTTTTAGAGCAAGCGCATAGTTGTTCAGCACATTTTAAACGCTTTTGAAAATAAGCAATACTGCTCTGCTATTTTCCTCCTAAGCATTGGCTTAGCCCACAAGTTGATGTCTCTTCTTCCCAATGGCCAATTCCTATTAAGGGTAAGAAAAATGTGCCATTTTTGGATTTTTTTTAGCTCTGCGATAAGGCACACTATCGCCGGAAAGTTTATCTGAATAGCTATAGTTTCTAGTATTCTTGGCCAAAAGTAAAAAATAAAATATTTGTATGTATGCCCATGGCAGCTGTTTTTGTAACAAACTGTTTTGAAAAAGGCCTTTGGAGTGTCTACAAATTCTCGAAAACCAATTGTGGAAAATCAAAAAGATGGCTCCTCCCTCCAACGTGTTTTATTTTTTTTTCAGATTTGAGATCGTTTTTACGAAAAAAATGTGTTTTCCCCAAAAATGGGAAAAAGGTGCACGTTGGGGGAGGAAAAATCAATTAAAAATGTGTGTGCGAAATTTCAACCCGATCGGTTGGATAGTTTCCCAGAATTTTTTGACATTGACTTTTTTGAGAAAATTTTTAATAAAATGCGTTTAAAGTTTGGGAAGCATTTTTCCGTTGGCATATACATGCTATGCGCCCGGGTCGAGTCGGAGAGTTAAAAAAATTATATCTCCGTCAGTTTTACTCGGAACTACTTAAAATTTTGGCACGATACTTAGCACGTTTTTCTATCGAATATAAAACAAGAAAGGAAGCTAACTGTGGCTCAACGAAGTTTGTATACCCCTGCAGAATTATAACAATAAATTAAAACCGACATTCTGGAATAATAATTAGTTGCCAAATCTCAAATTTGATAAAAATGGTTTGAAAAACGGCCAAGTTATGGTTTTTCTTTCTAATTGTTCCTATGGAAGCTATAGGATAGTCGACCGATTTTCATGAAATTTAAACCGAAATTCTGATAATATAAGATGGACAAATATCAAATTTGGTTAAAATATCTTGAAAACTGACATAAATATATTTTTTCAAAAAATTTTCCTATCGGAAGCTATATGATATAGTCGTCCGATCCGGCCCGTTCCGTTATATGTAGGAGTAAGAGTACATAGAAAACTAACTACAAAGTTTCATTCAGATACCTTTAAAACTAAGGGGCTAGTTCGCGTATAATCGGACAGACGGACATGGCTATATCGACTCGGCTGTTGATCCTGATCAAGAATATATATACTTTATAGGGAGATGTCTCCTTCACTGCGTTGCAAACTTCTGACTGAAATTATAATACCCTGCAAGGGTTTAATAAAAATGGTTGACAATTTTTGACCCGCATCAGCCCTTTACAAAATCGTACCTGCTTGATCGCAGTTTTATGGTTGAGGTGAGAGGAGAAAGGTCAAACAAAAATACTGCTCGCGCTGGAGTTTCGCAGGGTAGCGTCCTGGGCCCGTGCTATGTTCACTTCAGATCTGCCGTGTCCGAACGAGGCGGGTAGACTTCTGGCCACTTACGCAAACGATACTGCCTTCCTAGTGAACTCCTCCAGCAGAATCGATGCATCAAGGATTACCCAGGAATTTCTAGATTCGTTGGGTAAGTGGTCAAACAGGTGGAATATATATCAATGGAAATAAGTCGCAAAACTACAATTTCACCTTGAGAGGACAGATCCTTTCTCGAGTCGAACTTCACGACGTTACCATTCCTCAATCACCCCAAGCGCAGGTTTAAGGTCTGATTCTGGATAAGCGACTCACATGGAAACAGCACACAGCTAAAATAGCAGCCACATGTACCAAGCTTAGAAAACTCAATGGATGCTCAAGCCAACGAGCAAACTAAGTCTTGAAAACAAAATTTAGCTGTTCAAGTCTATTGTGGTACCATCCAATTATGGGGCACGGTATCAGACTAAAACGTTATGAAAATGCAAAGGGTCCAAAACTGAGCGCTGCGCATGATTGCAAATGCGCCTTGGTACGTCAGGAACAACGACCTAGCAAGTGACCTCCACATCCCCTCGGTTAGGGAGCAGATCAACCGGCACTCGAGGCGGTACAATGAACGCCTTGCAACCCACACCAATCGCATTGCAGCATTCCTTGGCCAAATTGACGGCAACAAGAAGAAGGCTTAAACGACGGCACCCCTGTGATCTCTGGACAAGAGGACGGTCTCCCGAGTCCTGAAACAGTAAATAGCTATTGTTATAAATACTATTATCGCAACGTTCCATAGCCATTAAGTTGGTTGCTTAACGTTAAAAATAAATTGATATACCAGAAAAAACCCGTTTTGAACATACAATTTATGTTTTTAGAGAGATTCAAAATACTAAAACTTATTTTAAACCATGTACTTTCAAATAGAAGATACAATCATGCTTATTTTAATACTTTTTGAATCATTCCGATATGTTGCATAGTTTTTCGTGAATTGTGTCCATAGCATAGGCAATATGCTAAAAATGCACTCCAGCGATGGATTGAAAGAAATCTTTCAGGGCAGGTTCTACAACCTGCGTCGACGCACTATACATGGAGACCCGTGGTGGGATCGCATGTCCTCGTGCCAACATAATTTTTCGAAAGCCGTTTCGGAATTCGTGGCAAAACTGGCTCCCAAACTCGACGGGCCCTGGGACAACGGAAGGGCCGATTGGCAAACATACCCGATCTCAAAGCCTTTCATACCGATCCTACGGCGGAGAACTCAGACACCGAGAACGGCAACGCGGCTGCGGAGGGAGCCGAAGCTAAACCCGGGGCCGCTCAGGCCGACGCCACACCGATTTGTTTCTCCCGACCCGATCTTTCACCATGCGATTGCCCGATAGGTCCTAGATACTACTCTAACAAAAATGTTAATCTGTAAAATTTCTCTTCCGCAACAGCAACAACATGGAGACTATCGCCATCGACTCCAGCGATGAGGAAGTACCCAGTGCACCCGTGCTTTCTGACAGGCCGACGACCACCCGCGACCCCGGCTACTTCCCCAAGCGGCGCATGCTGGGAGGTTCACGAGCGGAGGATAACCCTCGCCCGGGTAGCCCAGTGCTCGGACATCGCCCCGCCGGGCAGCATCGCGCCCTATTCAACCAGGCTCCATCATGACTGGGCCTACATGGGGACAGTATCGGACGACGGAGGCTACTGCCCACCGGGTCTTCTAAGCTTGGGCACTATAGCCTCGGCATCCCCGGAACCCACGAAGTAGAACGGGATGGCAGAGTCCGAGGGGTTCGCCGCGGAGGAGAATGAGGGGCGGGGCTCCAACACCTCCTGTTTATCCACCGCTACACGATCGTCTCGATCGTCACGTTCCCCCCGTCCCCGGAACGACAGTGCGTAATGGGGCCAGACGAGGTGAGGGAAGAGGAGAAATTGGAGGCTTCTCTTAGCGGCCTATTGCTGGTAAACCCATTCCGCCACGATATCCCGTCGCACTCCGCCGACATGGTCAGGGACGCCGATCCCCAGGTCACGACCAACGCCGCCGACCACCGGGAGTCTTCGGCCGCCGCATTGCCATGCGCGAATTCTCGATATTCCAGTCTGAGTCGAGCGTCAGCGAGACCGAGACCGGACAGCGGTTCCGGCGCAAGGCGGCCCGACCACCAGCGGGAACCGACGCTACGTCGCCGACATTCCCCCGAGCCGTAAGGGGCCAGAAATCCGCCCCGAGTACCCCTCGCGCCGCTGGCGCCCGTAGCCATTGGCATAGTCACCCCACCGGCGGGAAGCAGGGCAGCACTAACCGCGGAACCAGGGAGCAGCCCGTTCAACGGAACGTTGCGCCTGTCACCCGGCGCTATCAAGGCCCTCATAGCCCTCATGGACCCCAGCAGGGCGCCTGCACAAAGCTGGCCACCTTCTCGCGACGAATGTATAGCGCTACCACCAACATCCCCGACCGACACGTCCCCATGGCAGTGTGGATTGCGATCGAGGCACGGAAATACACCGCGCAGTATAACCGGCAGCGCCACGATTCATGTAAGTTAGGTTTTTGTTATTTTTTTTAATTAAAAATTGGACGATTTCCCGAACATTTTTCCCCAATTCCTTCCCACTGTAAAATGCCAAAGATCACCCAAAAATCTTCATTAGTTTTTGAAGTTTCAAAAAATCTGGCTAAATCCTTGTCAAATTCATATTTCGCAGTAATAATCTTTATATTTTAAAATAAAAAGTAAAATAAATAAAACTTTAGTATCTGAAATATTTAACAAAATTTATTGATACTGTTTTTGATTAGTGTTTGTCGAAAACGCAAAATTATTTGATGGATCTCCAAGTACAGAAGGGTCTTCGGTTGGTGGTACGGGATTTTTAAACTGATCCGCAGAAATTCTCGTAAATAATATCCCAACTCCTTCAATTAGAGCCAAAAGAACACCTCCTATAATGGCGCTACCTGTCATAGCTGGAACACCTATAAACAAAAAATATTGAATAAAATTAACTTCGACAAACCGAATTTTTAAAAGTAATAAAATTTATACTTAAATCCCAGAATTTTTTATAGAACCGCTTTTCGATTGAATTATTTTGGTTCAATGAAGAACATACTGGTATTATTATATAACATGATCGTTTGGTCATACTTGTCAGAAAAACAGTCAGAGAATAAATTATTTAATTGAATTTCCCGCACTATCGTTAATGTTAATATCGCTATCTGGTAGAGTTGCCTGTCAGGTGAGTTGTAAAAAATACTTTTTTAGAATTTCTGGCAGTCACGTGTGTACTCGTGCTCACTGAAAAATACTATAACGGAAAATACGACTGGAAAACGGCATACGAAAGATTAGTTTTATTGGACCTTGTTGTTTGAACTAGAGAATAGTTTTGGATTTTCACCACGTAAAAAGCTTAAACGTAAACAAAACCAAGTTATTACAAAAAAAAACATATATGTCCACAGTCAAAAGGCGAGTATTTCCATGATGCAGTGTAATCCTGAGGTCATCCTCTTCCATCTTCACACTTTCAGACCACAGGGCTTCGAATTCGTTTTCCGAAGCTAGGTTAAGTCATTTGTTTTTAGTACCAATTTACATTCTAAATTCAAAAATCTGAACTGTATTTGTTCCAAGGTCCAGGGCTACAACAATAGAAAGGGTCATAAATTAGTTCAGAAAAAGAGATATAGCTGCTGAACCTGACGTCCCACATTCAAGATTTATCTTAAAATTTAAAGAGGAAAGATTAGGCTTTTATTCAATCCCAATTTAAATTTGGTATACGTGCGGTTTCTGTGTTATTAGCGTTTGAAAAGTGTGAAATCAGTACATTTTTGGAACTTTAAACGCGATTTTCTCAAAATTGATACGTGATGGAAACTTTTGGGTTTCCAATTAGCAATATACAAGCCGAGATCTTTTACAAACTGTAGGTTTTATTCTCCGTATTTCTTCTTGTCGGCCTCTGTAATCTTTGTTATATAGTAAAATAACATATACCTAAGGAGGGAGACACATGTAAACAGTCAAAATATGGACATGTTTTGTACATTTTTTTTTTAGGAAATAATTAATCAATCTTTGTGAAACTTAAGAGATATATTAAAATAATATCAAAGATAATACAAAACTTTTTAATTAGCCACATTTTACAAAATGGCGGACTTGTGGCAGCGCAATCGCAGCTCCGAGAGTTTCGAGGTGCCCCCATTATCGGCACGATTCAGCCCGTAATCCGAATCGGAAATTCAAAACCAAAATATATTTGAATTAACAATATATATATATATCTTCTATTTAAGCCAAAAAAAAAAAACCCAAATGACATGAAGCCAACAAATATTCAGCATAGTTTTCAATATATTATTTTGTTTTTTAGAGAGTAGGTTGACTTTCCACCCTCTTAAAAAATATAAAAACTTATTTTCTTTAAACATGTAGGTTTAAATAGAATTCACATTCATGCAGAATATAATACTATTTGATTCATTTCGATATGTCGCCTAGTTTTTCGTGAATCGTACCCATAGCATAGGTAAGATGCCAAAAATTTGATAAGTTGAGAAGAAAAAAAATTCTATAGAAAATATAGAGTATGTTGTCAAAATTTCAAGTAGTTCCGAGCAAAACTGACGGAGATAGAATTTAGAATTTAAACTCTCAGACTCGGAGCTCCGGGCGCATAGCATGTATATGCAAACGGAAAAATGATTGTCAAACTTTAAACGCATTTTACTCGAAATTTGCTCAAAAAGTCGGTGTTAAAAAATTTTGGGAAACTTGCCAACCGATCGGGTTGAAATTTTGCACACACATTCTTAACTAATTTTTGCTTTCCCCAACGTGCTACCTTCCCCCATTTTTGATTTGGGGCCGATTTTTTAAGTCAGATTTTCCTCGAAAATTTTTTTTTTAGGAAAAACGTTCTCAAATCCGGAATTTATTTAACAAAACACGTTGGGGAAGGAACCATCTTTCTTTTAATGGAATCCATTTGGTTTTTCGACTATTCGTTTTCGAGAATTTTTTGAAACCGCACACTGTAAGATTTTGTCAATCTAGGGCGCCTTAATTCAATAACTTTCTTATTTTTTGAGATTTGAACTTGAAACTTGAACTTGAAATTTGAAATGAACATTCTCCAAAGCCCGAATAATTGGATAGATATAAAAAATGTGCGTGGCATTTACGTGGGCGAAAAATCTAAAAAAAAAAAGTGAATTTAAAAATATAAAAATTAAAAAAAAAATCACAAAATTTTAAAGGAATTTTAAACAGTTTCATATTTATACCCTTGCAGGGTATTATAATTTCAGTCAGAAGTTTGCAACGCAGTGAAGGAGACCTCTCCGACCCTATAAAGTATATATATTCTTGAACAGGATCAACAGCCGAGTCGATCTAGCCATGTCCGTCTGTCCGTCTGTTCGTCTGTCCGTTTCTACGCAAACTAGTCCCTCAGTTTTAAAGCTATCTGAATGAAACTTTGTAGTTAGTCTTCTATATACTATCTCTCGTATATATGTCGGAACGAGCCGGATCGGACGACTATATCACATAGCTGCCATAGGAACAATCGAAAAATTTTTAGTAAAAAAAATTTAACTTTGTCAGTTTTCAACATATTTTCATCAAAGTCGGTATTTAGCCGTTTTTTACTATTTCTGAATTTCGGTTTTAATTTCATAAAAATCGGCCAACTATATCCTATAGCTTCCATAGGAACAATCAGGAAAATAAAAGAAAAAACCATAACTTTGTCAGTTTTCAAGATATTTTGATATTTAGCCATCTTATAATATTTCAGAATTTTGGTTTTAATTTCGTGAGAATCGGTCGACTATATCCTATAGCTTCCATAGGAACAATCAGGAAAATAAAAAAAAAACCATAACTTAGCCGATTTTCAAACCATTTTCATCAAACTTGAGATTTGGCAACTAATAATTATTCCAGATTTTCGGTTTTAATTTTTTGTTAAAGTTCTGCAAGGGTATATAAACTTCGGTGAGCCGAAGTTAGCTTCCTTTCTTGTTTTGTTGTAATTTTTAACATTAAAAAAGTATTCTGTTTTTTAATTTGGAGACAATTTTTTTCAATTTTGTGTGAAATTTGTGTTTTTGGATATAGGTTTTTATATATAAACTTCAAGATTATAAGTCAAACCATTAAAAACTAGGGCTAATATTGAACATAATTGACTGAGTAAGAAAAAAACGTACGTTTAAATTTAAATAAAATTACCAAATGTCATGGCAAAACGCCATCACTGACTGTTCTACACATGAATTTAGCTTACGTTCCTTGCTCACAAACCTCCAAAAATTTAGCAGGGGTTATTTCACATATTTTAAAATTTAAGATTTTATTTTAGAAACTCATTCTATATGAATTGCTGTAAATGGTGTATTTTCTGGTATAATTGAATGGGATAGAATTATATAAGTTTTTTCCACCGAAAATAGGAAATATGTTAAAAAAAAAAACAAGTAAGAAAGCTACAGTCGAGTGAGCTAGTCTTTGAGATACCCGCTACCCATAATAAATAGTTAATACATTTTTGAACGGTTAATAATTATTACCATATATTAAAATTGGTTCTCGAATTCTTATAAGATTCTTTTCCGATTCCAATCAAGAACTGGTAAGAATATTTAGTTGGTCTAGTTGGTCAACCAAATGAGGCATGCTGCAGCGGCCGTTTGTGGCCATACAAAATTATTTCTTTAATAACTTCGACAATTTTTATCTGATCGCAACCAAATCACACAGACTATAGTTCTTAATGTACATTCCAAAATTCGTGACTCTAGCTTTAAAATTATACGCTATAAAGTACGGAGAATAATTCCTTCAGATTGTGAAAGATCTCGGTCTGTATATTACTAGTCCGAAACCCAAAAGTTTCCATCACGTCCCAATTTTGAGGAAATAGACCTAAAAATACCAAAAATTACCTATTACCTATGTTCCGACATATATACGAGTGAGAGTATATAGAAGACTAACTACAAAGTTTCATTCAGATAGCTTGAAAACTGAGGGACTAGTTTGCGTAGAAACGGACAGACGGACAGACAGACGGACATGGCTAGATCGACTCGGCTGTTGATCCTGATCAAGAATATATATACTGAGAAAAAAAATTCCAAAAATTACCGATTTTTAAATCAAAAGACCCGCATAAGCCCTTAAAGTTACGTTTACACTTGTCTACCTCGCGTACGCGTTTCATTTGAAGCACTAAGAATTTAAATTCGCTAAAAAAACTTTTACAGTGCATTCTCTAAATAAATCTAAAAAATCGATTTACATGTGTCTCCCCCCTTAATAAAAAAAAAACAGGATCTCAGTGAAGATGTGAATATTTCTTTTTAATATAAATGAAAGGTCGTACCATTTCTCGCAGCTAATATTCCTCCAGTTGCTGCTCCACTTATAATTGAATTCCATGGATCCTCTTTTTTACGAAAGTGGACAAGTGTACAATCAATTGTACTGAACATGCCTCCCCAAATAGCAAAATTTCCTGCTATAACGGGAGAACGGGTCTTAATAGCGACCATACTGCCAACCTAAAAAAGAATGCAGAATAAACGAAAACATTTAAAACTTTTTATTTTCATTTTATGTAAGAATTGATAAAACTTTTTAATTTAATTGAGATAAAGAAATTTGAGGTTAATAGAAAGATTCCACAGGCCGACAGCATTTTAGAACCAAAAACCTGAAGGCTTTTATTACGATAAACACGAATCCGGCTTCAAATTTCAATTTACATTTGGGGGTACATTTGAGGTAATGTAACTTCTTTAAAAATATATCTTTCAAAATTATCGGTACGGTATCTTAAAGTACTGATTTTGCCCATAAAAACCTGTTTTTGTACGGATTTTGAGTTCAACGCTTCGAAAACGATCGGAAAAGTATATTCCGGTTCTTGGTTAGAATTTTTAAAATGTTTTCGGTCTATGTTATACATCATTAAAAGCGTGCTTAAAACAAGTAAAAATATAACACGATGATGTCGAAGTAATGCGCTTTTTGGTGTATACTAATGGTTATGAGGCCGCAATAATTTGCTTATTCAAACTTGGAACGGGTTAACTCGCAACAAAATCAAAAATGTGTTTTTTACTTTTTAATGATTCATAAATATATTTCTTAATTTTTGGTTGTATTGGTAAATTATTTGCACCATTTGTTTCATTACATAAAGTCGCATTAAATTGAAGTTGGTTTACTGGTCTTCGTGGTGAAGACCTTGAGCAACACTGCCACCTATCTATCGTGAACATAAGGACCCAGTAACTTAAGGAATAAAGATAAGTGGTAGCGCGCGTAGTAAAGCTGACAGCGAAATGTGAGGAAATTGAAGATAAGATAATTGGTGAAAAGTGGTGACAAGTCATCAGATCTATGGCCTATACAGTCCTGGTGCGCTCTGTGCAGAATTATTTGAGCTTTAGCCATTTTAAAGATTGCTCCCATAGTGAGTCCCAGTTCTCAGAGTAAAGGCCAAGAATTGCTAAAGAAGTCAAACACTGCAGAAGTTATGTGTGTCATGGACTTCACATTATATCGATATGTATTTTAACATTGAACTTTGAGACAAAAAACAACATATGTTTCTAAGTGATGTTTTTATAGTTAGTTTGGCTCCATACCATTTTTTTGCTAGTTTTTAAAAACAATAAAATTGAAATTGAATTAAAAAATGTATTTTTAGTTAAAGTATATACGATACTTTATGTTAAATGGAATAATAATACCAGTTTCCTCTTGAAAACAATACCTTGCAATGCACACGATTTCCCTTGCAATGGAAACGATTGCCCTCACAATGCACACGTTATATGCGCATAGGCTCAAACTAAAGATAGTCACCAAACATTTGCGAAGAGTAACTAAATTGTCTGAAAAATTGTAGGGTTAGGTATGTTTTTATTTTTGTTTTGTTTTTTCGCGCGAGTCCCACGCCCACCTCACGCCCAACCGACCGAGGGACACAGCCGTGAAACGTACGACGCGAGAGAAGAAAAAATAAAATAGGACGAGGAAAAATTAGGATACAGTACGGGCTAGTACAAGCAATAAAATTATTAGTTTTTTAAGGGCTTTCAATGCCTTCAATACTACTAACAAGATGGACATACAGTCGGGTGTCCCGACAGTAGAATACCCTGTACCATTACAAGTCGCCGCTCGATTTGATTCCCGAGAATAAGAAGCCAAAAACTAAAAAACAAATTGACATATAATGCAAATGTCAGCTAAACCAAAAGCACAGTCGATAGCTCAGTGGATAAAACTGCGCGTGCATTTTTGTAAGCAATTGGCCTGGGTTCGGTTCTGCCGCCAAATCATAATATTTTTTTTTATTTTAAATAAAATAGTACAGTTTTTTTATTGAATTTTTTTTTTTATTTCTTAGTTTAAAATACTATAATAATTTTGATTTACAGTTAAAAATTATAAAAAAAAAAAATAAATATTTTGACTCGTCGCCGGCAGAAATCGAACCCGCGAGTACTTCACTTCTACACTTCGCGTAGGCTTCATTTCAGTCACCTGCACCATCAACCAATACAAAGTAATTTTAATTTCTTAAAAATGTGAAATGAACATTTTGATTTGGATATTTGGAGCCCTCTGCCTGCGCTGCCTCTGGTATACATAATATGTATAAAGTAAAAAGGCTATATCTCCGCTATTAATGGCACGATCGCAATAAAATTTGGACAATCTGTGTATTTTGTTAAAATACATACAGGTTCAATATGGTTTACATAACTTTATAAATTTGGGAGATAGACAATTTTTTTCAAATAACTCCTCCAAAAAGGGGAGCAGCAAAAATTAAAAACAAACTTGATCTGCGTGCAGATATAAGAAGTCTAAATCCAAAGTCTCTAGCTCTTATAGTCTCTGAGATCTAGGCGTTCATACAGACAGACAGACGGACGGACGGGCGGACGGACGGACATGGCTATATCGACTCCTTTAGTGGTCCTGATCAATATTTAGGTAACTTTTGGGGGTCTGCCACGCCTCCTTCTGCCTATTACAGAATATCGCACTCGCACAAAACTATAATACCTGTGTACCTTTGGTACAGGGTATAAAGAGGCGATTGTATTCAGTACATAAAACCCCAAAGGATTCATGTACTTCAAACTCACGCCTACAGTGGTTAACTACTAATGGAATAAAAGTTCTAGATGAAAGACGCGGAAAATGGAAATTGAGCTGGTAGGGGCTCTCCACATCACCGTGAATAAGTTTATGTAAAAAGACGACGCCAAGCATCGTCGTACGGTTAGCTAAAGAAGGTTTATTAAGTAGGAGAAGTCTACTAGAGTAAGACGGTAATCTAAAGTCGACATCCCAGGGTAGGCTACGGAGGGCGAAAAGCAAAAAGTTATTTTGGACAGATTCAGTGCAGCTACTATGGACTCCGAATTGAGGACTCCAGAGCAATCGTTAAGCATATAGGTGACAAGCAGGGAGTAGTCGCGATAGAAAATATAGAAAAGAATACGAGGAAATAAGCTACCGGCGTGTTGCCTGAATGTTTGCTTGCATGTTAGGGAGACTATCTACATGTGAGATTATGGAGTACAAATCATTATAACTTTCACACAGTACTCTAAAGGGTTCATGTAGTTCAAAGGAGGTTCTACAATGTCGCAAAACTAAGGCTAAGCGGCCATAGCTAACTTTCTATACTTAAGAATAAATATAAACGTCTGCTACGAGACTTAGCCCTAGATAGTTTATAAGAATGATTTTGTAAATCAGAGACTCTTATGAGCTTGGAGCGGTACCACTAACTGATCCAATAAATTAAATAAATAAATTCAATAACATTGAAACAAAATGCAATTAAATCGGCTTACTAAATATATGGAACCACATAATTAGCGACGTCACTGAAATAGTTACTTGTTTTTCTTACTACTAAATATTTGAAAAAAATACCTTTGCCACAATATGAAATCATAAAATTTTGTTTACTCGTTCCGAAACAACTAACGGATAGAATTTTTGTACGCTCCGACTCGGTGACCCGTTCGCATAGTAGGTATGTATATGCAAACGGACAAATGCTTCTCAAACTTTAAATTCACATTTTTTTTTAATTCTTTTGCTTCGAGCTTCTTTTCCCTATTTTTGTTTTGGGGCCTATTAAGTAAAACCGTTCTCAAATCCGCAAAAAAAAAAAATTAAAACAAGGTGGACATACAGTCGGGTGTCCCGAATAAAAAGACTAAACAAGTTATGGTTTTTTTTTTTAACTTAGCAGTTTTTCAAACCATTTTTATACATTTTGAGATTTGGCAACTAATTAATATTCCAGAATTCCAGAATATGGCCAAATATCAAGCTTGGTGAAAATATCTTAAAATATGACATAGTTATAATTCTTTTTCGAAAATTTTTCCGCTCGGTCCTATGTCAGCTATATGATATAGTCGTACGCTCCGGTTCGTTCCGACTTATGTAGGAGTGAGAGTATAACGAAGACTAACTGCAAAGTTTCATTCAGATAGCTTTAAAACTAAGGGACTAGTTCACGTATAATACGACAGACGGACATGGCTAGATCGACTCGGCTGTTGATCCTGATCCAGAATATATATACTTTATAGGGTCGGAGATGTCTCTTTTATTGCGTTGCAAACTTCTGACTGAAATTATAATACCCTGCAAGGGTATAAAAAACAGTCTGTTCTCGATCGCTTCCCTCCACGCTGTGCCTTCTAAAGTTCCGTAAATCCGTTGAATTTTCAAAAAACATCACAGAAGTTTGGTGCAGATTTACGAAATATAAAACAAACAAAAGATAATGTTAAGAAATAATATTATTGATATAAAAATATGTAAACAATACGAGCATCGGAAAAATATCGCCCTTTAATCCATTACGGCAATAATTACTGTCAGCAATAGTAGTTTTAATCTTATTTTTAATTTTATTTTATCGATATTTTAAAAATATTGTAAACAAGCATGTATGCCTGCATCAATTGCCGGCCAAAAATGCCGAACAGATAGTAAATCACTCTTGACAAGATTAAACATTTTTTCCGGATTTAAGGATATATTTAATTTTCTTGAATATTAAGGAGTTTGGGAAACTTTTTTTACTTTTTGTTTAAAGACAATAAATATACGTTTTCAAAAAGCCCTGATTTGTTGAGATTGGAGAAGAGATGGCTTAGAAAGAACAAGTTGAAAACGAAAAAAAAACACACCTATTATATTGTCCATGAGTGTATATATTATATTTGAACCTAAAAAACCCAAATGAAATGTTGCCTAAAAAATTCAGCACCGTTTTAAACATAAAATTTCTTTTTCGCACCCCCCTCAGGAAATACTATACACACTTTTCTAGTATATTGTTTTTATGTCTGGATACCGACCGCTCACGAACAACAGCTCTAAACTATTTGCCTCTCGTTCTCTCTCACTGCTTTTCTGTGTCATAGCGCCAAGATAATTTGAATTCGAAAATAAAACTTTTAGAGTAAATTCTATAAATAATAAATATTTTTATACCCTTGCAGGGTCTTATAATTTCAGTCAGAAGTTTGCAACGCAGTGAAGGAGACATCTCCTACCCTATAAAGTATATATATTCTTGATCAGGATCAACAGCCGAGTCGATCTAGCCATGTCCGTCTGTCCGTTTCTACGCAAACTAGTCCCTCAATTTTAAAGCTATCCGAATGAAACTTTTTTTTTATTTATATTTTTGTTTACAATTGCACAATATGTTAAGAATATTGTGTAAAAGTTTCAAAAGTTTCATTGATCATATACAAATTAAACAAGTTATACATAGGTCATTGAATGGAGATCGCTTAATGTGCACTGCACTTTAAAGCGCTCTCTTGAAAAATGGCATTTTGGACCGATCAACTTGAAACAAATATAGTTTAGCTTATTTTACAGTTTTTTTTTTGTTGTATATTTTTTTTCACAATTTACCTTTTTTCAAAAACCTGAGTTTTGACTTCAAAAATTAAATAAAAATCAGAACATTTGTTTTTTTAATCGCTTCGTGAGTACCTCGAGACATTTATCCTTTAAGTAATGCATTTAAATTTTTTTAAATCGGGTAATCCTATGGGCAGTTAGGAAGTACACCGCAAACCAACTTGTTTTAAAGGTGGCTTGGGAGATTCTCTCCGATTCCTAAATCTGCAAATGTTTCTTAATAAATAAATACGAATAAAATTGTTAAAATATTATGTTACTTTATGGTTTTTAAATTATTACGCAAACATTATCCGTTTTGCCACAAAATTTTTTCCAAAATCGGCCAGTTTTGCATGTAAATAACTTAGTAATGCCGATACAGATACAAAATTGTAAGGTCAATTATCATAATTTCTAAAATTAAAATTAGCAGAACGAAATAAGCTATGGTGAGAAAAAGGAAATATATTAAGTTTTTTAATATTGCTTTGCTGCGGCGAGTAAAAGAGGAAATATATAAGGTTTTTAATTTTACTGTTTTTGTTTTCTTAAATATTAGGAAGTTCATTTTTTTTTAGTTTATAGGAGTTCTGATTTTAAATACTACATATATACTGCGCGTCACCAGATTAGCGCCCCCTTAGTAGCCTCCTTTAAAGTGAAATATTTCCTAAACCATTAAAGATAGAACAGCAAAATTTTTTTCCAAAATAACTTGGTAAATTCTCTAACTTAAAACATATATATATACAGTGGCTCACAGCTTATTTCGTGCAAAGGTAATCTTGAAATTCAAGTTCGAATAGCAGCCAAACTATGCTAGATATCAAGAAAATTTAAATGCAGTTATGTTAAGTAGTATTATAACATTTATTACGGCAAATCATAATTGTTTATTTCCATTTAATAACGTTTAAATCGAAAAAAACTAAAAATTCTGACTTTTCTCATGTCACAGCTTATTTCGTGCAAAAACTTTGAAAATTTTTAATATGGAATTGGGTCTTCAAAAAAATCTAATCTTTTTTCTAACCTATTGGAGACAATATCAGGCAATATATTTTCCACTTTGTGTCGGTTGATCGCACTGGAAAATACAGTTTCCTTCGAATTACCAAAATGAAGCATCGTGCAACCATAGAACAATGAGAAATGGTCCTAAATCATTTCAAAAATGGAAAAACTCGGCGAAATATTGCTGAAATAGTAAATCTAAGACCTAGTAGAGTCCAAAACATCATCCAACGCTTCGATCGGGACAATAGGGTGGCAGATAAGGGCGGAAATGCTTCAAACAAACCTTTCACAGAGCTTGAGGTACGGCGAATAATCCGGAAAATCAAAGTTAATCCGAAGATTTCGGCCCCAAAATTTACAGAAGATGTCGAACACGATATGGGCTAAAAGTTTCCTGTGGAAACCATCCGCCGTTTCCTGCCGGAACACAACTTTAATGGCCGAGTAGCCAGGAAGAAGCCTTTCATAACCCTGAAGAATCAGAAGAGCAGGCTTAAGTTCGCCAAGAAGCATGATTTTGCATTCCGTCCGACCCAAATTGTTAAACTTGGACTTGTCAGCGAATATAACATCATTCCAAGACAAAATCTGACGATTTACATGCTCCTTGGAGAACTTAAGCCTGCTCTTCTGATTCTTCAGGGTTATGAAAGGCTTCTTCCGGGCTACTCGGCCATTAACGTTGTGTTCCGGCAGGAAACGGCGGATGGTTTCCACAGGAAACTTTTAGCCCATATCGTGTTCGACATCTTCTGTAAATTTTGGGGCCGAAATCTTCGGATTAACTTTGATTTTCCGGATTATTCGCCGTACCTCAAGCTCTGGGAAAGGTTTGTTTGAAGCATTTCCGCCCTTATCTGCCACCCTATTGTCCCGATCGAAGCGTTGGATGATGTTTTGGACTCTACTAGGTCTTAGATTTACTATTTCAGCAATATTTCGCCGAGTTTTTCCATTTTTGAAATGATTTAGGACCATTTCTCATTGTTCTATGGTTGCACGAAGCTTCATTTTGGTAATTCGAAGGAAACTGTATTTTCCAGTGCGATCAACCGACACAAAGTGGAAAATATATTGCCTGATATTGTCTCCAATAGGTTAGAAAAAAGATTAGATTTTTTTGAAGACCCAATTCCATATTAAAAATTTTCAAAGTTTTTGCACGAAATAAGCTGTGACATGGGAAAAGTCAGAATTTTTATTTTTTTTTCGATTTAAACGTTATTAAATGGAAATAAACAATTATGATTTGCCGTAATAAATGTTATAATACTACTTAACATAACTGCATTTAAATTTTCTTGATATCTAGCATAGTTTGGCTGCTATTCGAACTTGAATTTCAAGATTACCTTTGCACGAAATAAGCTGTGAGCCACTGTATATTAATAAATTAAAAACTAAAAAAAACCGATTTTTTCGTCTGCAAAAACTGTGTCATCAGAATAGCGCCTCCCAAACATTATTTTAAATATCTTTCTTAATTTGCATAGCACAGCAACCAATTTTTTTTTTTGATGTTTAATTAAACAATTTTCTTTTAATTGATATACAACATGGGCAGAAAATTTATCTTATCTCCGCAGGCAAAAACCGGAAATTGGTTTTGCGAACTTTTATTTCACAAAATCGCCAAAAAAAAAATGAAACAACAAGGCAAAACCATTGCTAATTTTCTTTTAAATAAGAAATCTAATGGAAAACCTTCCAAAAAGGTAATAACCGTGTTATTAGTTCAGCAGATCGCAGAGCTATACTCCGACAGGATTCTGACTCCCACGAGTCGACCGCCAAAATAATACAAAAAACTAGTGTTAAGGCAAGCAAATAAATTGTAAGAAGAGTAATCTAGAAAGCTGAACTCATAAAAAAGCTAAATATATAAAACAAACCTTCTCTTAACCAAGTCCGAAAGGAAATATGGTGCATTACGTCGTCTCTTCGTCGGAAATAAATGAATTCTAGAGAGTCCCGACGGATAAAACTATTATTTCTACGATTAAAGTAAAGAAGCATCATTTGGATAGTCGGGTCGGAGGAGTAAGGGTATAGGTTGCCACATCCTATTATGGCAACTGTAAATTGCACCTCATTGGACTACGTCATATGCGTTTGACCAAACCTATACTATTATATGTTTTATGTTAGAGAATTAACCAAGTTATTTTGGAAAAAAATTTTACTGTTCTAACTTTAATGGTTTAGAAAATATTTCACTTTAAAAAAGGCTACTAAGGGGGCGCTAATCTGGTGACGCGCAGTGTATGTACATTTATTTCTACATCTTCTAAGAAATCTTTAATTTCTTCACTGCACGAAATAAGCTACGAGCCACTGTACATAAAAACATATGTACATATATTTAAACTGAAGCTAACTTCGCTTATTCCTATTCCTAACACAAGCATATAAAATTATAACATCTTCATGTTCTTCACCCCCTGCTAAAAGTTATCTTTCATTTGTTTGTTACATACCAATCTTCTGCGTATACCGGAAGGCGCATTACGAAATCCCTTGATTGCCTGAAATACTCCACCTCCAATACATCCCATAGCAAAAGCGCCCCCACAGTCATCAACTATTCTATATGGACATGGTTCCCGAGCATATTCTTCCATACTTGGAATATATTTTATTATATAAAGGGCAATACAATATATTGGTATTTCTTAAACGTGTCAAGAGTAAAACATTAACTAGTGTTTGATAGGTATCTTATATTATCGATACTACCCTAACGTGATGATTATGCTACCTATACACTATAAACTGCATTTTCCAAATATAACAACCAAATACAAATGATTTACAAATCTAATACGAAAAATTGACAAATATTGCAGCAATTAAAAAACCTTCAAAGAAAACATCGAAACGAACACAGCAAATAGAAGAACTTGGATTTAGCCTCGGTTGTATAGATAACTAACAACAGAAGCGCAGTATCGCCATCTCGCTCGCACTTCTTTAAACCCAAAGGAGCAGCTAAATCTTTTAAGAACTAGGCCCTATTGTTCCTTTAACCCTAGTACATTCAAAATGTAAAACTTCCTCAAACGTTAATAATTCATACAAAAGAAGCAGCAAAAATAGAACTTTTTCAATTAACATCAAGTACTAAAATAATATATATGTAAAGTAATAAACTAAAAAGTTGTGAATTCGAATGGCCTTGTGATACAGTAATGCAGTTTTCATTAATTAGCGCCTTCCTTAGAACCTAGAAAAAGACAACTATATGTTATTTTGGTCGGATATCTTTTGTAATGCGACTTGGGTCACAACGATTTTAAAAGTTAAACAATAACAAATTTTATTAATATCAGGAGTAATGCGGAAGCCCTCAATTTATGTTTACAACTTTCTTAGGCATACAAATTTTATTATTAACACCCGAAAAATTAAGTTCACTTAAGTTTGCGACCCAAGTACCTTGTCAACTAATACCTAGTATTGCTCTCAATTTTTAGAGATTTTTTTGTTTTTAGTTTCAAGAAATAATTGCAAAACATCAACAAAAATCAATTTGTGTTGTGTGCCAATTTGACTTATTACCTCTAATGAGCTGGCTTATATACTTTTAAATTCAAATTTGTTTCATTAAAGCAGTATATTGTCATCAGTCAAATTTCGTGTCTAGTATATAATATATATATATAATAGAAATATATATATTTGACAATGCATTAGAAATGTCGTTTTGTAATTTTGCTCGCACTTGCGAAAAACTCTATAGATATCTCGGTTTCGAACCTTTAGCATGGTATACAGACGGTAAAACGTTTCGCAGCGGAAAAATGTTTTATCTTTTCAAGTTTGTCCGCTGATTTTACTAGCTGTTCAGCATTTTTGGTCGGGAAAAGATGCGGTCATACATGCATGTTTACAATATTTTTAAATTGTTGATAGAAAAATTAAAATAATATAAAAACTACTATTACTAAGGCAGTAATTATTGGCGTAATGGATGAGGAAGATTATAAACCAAATAGGAAGCGATCCAAGTATTGGGTGATCTATAGGCTCACAGATCAATTAAAGGGCGATGTTCGGATTGTTTAAATTTTTTTATATGAATAAATCACATTTTTACCATTATCTTTTGTTTGTTTGTTTATATTTTGTAAATATGCACCAAACTCCTGTCATGTTTTTTGAAAATTTAACGGATTTACGGAACTAAAGAACCCAGTCGGACTTTTTTGTAGGAAATCTACATGTTTTTCTAACCGAATCGCTCATGGGGTTGTACCCTACCGTCCATGTAAAGTTCTCATTCGCTTTTATACATGGGCGGGCGGGGTAATTCATGATGCCGACGCCGCTGCTCGTCTGCTTGTGAAATTCACGTGCAACGTTCATGGGGGTAATTCATGGGAAATTCAAATAAAAAAAGAGAAAAAAATTTCGGCTGGGCTGGGGTTCGAACCCGGGACTCCACGTTTCTCCGACCAGCCGCTTACACATCGCGCTACGTAGCCAATTTAATGTATAACGCCGATATGCATATATATATGCATAATGCTATTTCATCAGCGCGCTGCTTGGGAACTGCTTGGAAACTGCTTAGTAACTGCTTGGTAAAAAATATCACGAAAGGGAAAGGGGGATTGTTTTTCATCAAATAAAAATAAAATCCCATACCCGCTTCATGTAGTTTTTCTTGATCAGCAGCTCATGGCATGAAGAGATGTCCGACTGGGAAGCCATAGCGAGGGGGGAAACGGTCGCAAACAGTCTGTTTTATTAAATTTGCAATTCTTTTTCGCAGCCCGCTCGGAAAATACTAAAAAGTGCCAAACACTTTTCTAGTATATTTGTTTTCGGGTCAGGATACCGACCTATAAAACGGCCTCTGACGAACAACCGTTTTCAACTATTTGCCTCTCCCTCTCTCACTGCTTAAAGACGGTTTTATACTCTCTGGATACCATGCTTTTGCAGCTCCTCAATGATTTCTTTTGGTATTCTCGCCAATTTCATGAAGTTTCCCATGGCAGTTTTATTTTGCTTCATGGCTTATATAATTCTGCTTTCGTCGTTGCTCAAGATCATTTTATCCCATTTTTGTATTTTTTAATAAATTATGACAACAAGCTGTCAGAAAGAAACAAAACAATAACTCAATTTTTTGTAGTGTAAACACACTGAGTAAAAGCGTTACCGTCAATCTAGCGTCGGTGAGTTAGCGTCAAAATGGAACGGTGGGAAAATTGAACACTGGGGAAATTTTTTATATTTTATTTAATATGGAAATATGGCACTAATTTAAGCGAAATAAATGTGAAAAAACGAATTTACTATTGTGTTTTTTACTAGGTTCGGGGGTATCAGACCTTTAGATCTATTAGAAAAAGACTTTGAAAAATCGGTTGAAAAATCAGCAAAAATGGAAAGTCGTAAACCTCAAGTTAAAATAAGTTTGCACGGTATTTGGTTTACTAGGAGAAGATTAAGGAATATTTGGTGAAAATTTTGTTACGGAACTGTTTTTTTCGTGGGCAACGCCGGGCTACCTTAGGACGCCCAGGGTGGGTTCGACCCGATGCCCACAGTAGGGTTGTTGATAATATATCAAAATATCAAAATAACGATCTTTTTTTTTAAATTATATATTTATATCGTGATGTTTTTTTTGCCCAAATATCGAAATCGCGATATTTTTTTTTGATATTTTTTGATATTTTTTCCTCGGTCCCTCTGATTTCAATCTTAAAAGTGACACAAAATAATTTGAACAACTGAAAACGAAAAAGGAAAAATGGATGTAAAATCCAATTACATAAAATTAACAGACGGCACTGCAAAGTGCTTGCATTGCGAGAGAGTGATTAAGACGAGCGGAAACGCTTCGAACGCTTCGAAACGCTTCGGCTGGCATCCGCTATTAAATGCGTGGTATGCGATTCCTGTAGCCGAATGACGGATACGCATATAAAACAACGGGTTTTTCTTAAATCTATTGATTCCCAATATTAAGCTTAGTATTTTGTTAGTTTTAGTTATAAATTAAGAATTAAGGATGTATTATAATACGCATAATAATAATAATATAAATGATAAAATAAAATTTAAGCAGTAAAATAAAATATAAATTAAAAAAAACATTTTATAAAACTTGTCGTCTTTTATTGTGTAAGGAAAACATTTTATATTAAAAAAATATATCAAAAAATATCAAATATATCGATATTTTGTAGTGATGTTTTAAAATATTATCATCAAATTTTTTTATAAAAAAAATATCATTAATACGATATTTTTTAAATTTTCGACATCCTTACTTCATTATATATGTTTCCCGAAGACCCCAAATAAAATTATATATGCATCAGTTAATTATGCTCCCAGGACATAAATAAGTTAAAAGATTAGAATTTCATCTTACTTCAACAGTTTTAATTCTTAAGCAAAATTTCCAGATTTACACACATCTCTTAACCTTATTATCTTTTCTATATGTAGCATTAATTCCCTAGGTCGACATTATTTGTTAAGTAAATTTAATTTCCTTATTTCATTCATTTATACTTATTGATCATTATCCATTTATCCTTATCCATTTATCATTACGCAAATTGTTAAATTAACAATTTTCAAATGGGTACATGGGCTAGGTTTATAATTTTTTTCTTATTAAAAACATTGTCCTGAATAGGGTAATTAATATATCTATATGTACGTTTAGTATTATGTATATGTCGGACAAATGAAACGGGGCCTACTTTGTTCCTTTTGGTCAGAGAATGTGAAGCGGAGCGTTCTTTAATGTGAAGCAGGGCCTTCTTTAATGTGAAGCAGGGCCTTCTTTATTGTGAAGCAGGGCCTATTGAAAAAGGGAGTTAGAAATTGAGTGAGAGCATGGCAGAGCAGGACAGATATAGACTGCTGCCAGGTGAGGTCTGTTCGTTAAGCGCTGACATACATGTAAGACAGAGACGACTAACAATGTAGAAGAATTGAGTATAAAGTAGAAAAATAGAAAGTGGACGATTTGGAAAATCAGTTCAGTTCAGAAAGCGCTAGAAAGACGAACAGAAATTGCTGCTGAGAAATCAATTCAATAAAGAAATGGAAAAGACCAACGACATATATATAATTTTTTTGGGTTTTTGGCAATATTGGATGACATTAGCTTGTGTATAGAGCGAATAGAAAGAGAAATTGCCAAAATGAGATAATAGATCGATGCAAGGGTCTGATAATACGGCAGGTAACCAGACATTGCTCTGGTCGCCAAATATCTTTTTTTATTTTTATTTTTTTTTTTTTTTTGCGCGGTTTTTTCGCTCATCTCCCGCCCAACCGACCGAGGGGCGCAGCCGTGTGACGTACGGCACGAAACGCGTGCTAGATAGACGCGAGAGAAGAAAAAATAGAATAGAACGAGGAAAAGTTAGGATACACTACGGGCTAGTACTACAAGCAATACAGTTTTTAGATTTTGAGGGCTTCAATGCCTTCAATACTACTAAAAAGACGATTGTAATCAGTACATAAAACCCTAAAGGGCTCATGTACTTCAAACTCACGCCTACAGTGGTTAACTACTAGTGGTATAAAAGTTCTAGAAGAAAGACGGGGAACATGGAAATTGAGCTGGCCTAGAAGGTAGGGGCTCTCCACATCACCGTGTATAAGTTTATGTAAAAAGACGACGCCAAGCATCGTCCTACGGTTAGCTAAAGAAGGTAGATTAAGTAGGAGAAGTTTACTAGCGTAAGACGGTAATCTAAGGTTTGAATCCCTGGGTAGGCCACGAAGGGCAAAAAGCCAAAAGTTTTTTTGGACAGATTCAATGCGGTTACTGTGGACTCCAAATTGAGGACTCCAGATGCACGAACCATACTCCAATATAGGGCGAACTAACGAAGTAAAGAGAGTCTTCGTTACATAAGGAGAATCGAATTCCTTCGCCCACCTTATAACCAAACAACCATACAAGAAATATGTTCAGAGAACGAAAGTTTAGGGTCCAGGCGGACACCCAGATCATCAACGATAGTAATTCTTTTCAAAGAGCAATCGTTAAGCATATAGGTGGCAAGCATGGGAGTGACACGTGAAAATGTCATCAGTTTGCATTTTGAGCTGTTGAGATGTAAATCATTAGCATGACACCATGCTTGGAAGTTATCAAGATCCGATTGTAGGTCTGATTGGCACGAACTGTCCCTATACTGCAAGCAAAGTTTAACATCATCAGCGTACATGAGTACTCTGGATTTGATTAGAACCTGCGGCAAATCATTGATAAACAATGTGAATAGCAGTGGTCCAAGGTGGCTACCCTGTGGGACGCCAGATGTGACCCTGAGGCTATTGGATAGAACGTTTCTGAACAAAACCTTTTGGGTCCTGTCGCTCAGATAACTCGAAATCCACGTAAGAAGATCACTAGGAAACCCCATTGAATCAAGTTTCCTAACCAGAAGAGAATGATTAACCGAGCATAACATCGGTTTGAAGGTTTTGTTGGAAGCCCCTAATAACGAAAGAGGTAAGTTCCAGAAGATTGGTCGTGGTTGATCTTCGCATCATAAAACCATGCTGGCATGGAGAGATGACGGATCTGCATAAATGTTGCAATGGAGGGGTGATTACATTCTCAAAAAGTTTGGGGATAGCCGATAACTTAAAGATACCCCTATAGTTACTGGCATCCGATTTGTACCTTTTTTGTGGAGAGGAATAACATATAATTCCCTCCAAATAAGGGGAAATTCTGAGGATTCTAAAGATAAGGTAAAAAATTTAAGAATTGGATTACAGAGCGCCTCGGAGCAATACCTAAGCACAGAGCCAGGTATATTATCGGGACTTGGCGAATAAACTGGCTTAACACGTTGAAGATCAAGAATAAGTGAGCTTTCGTTTAAAATAGGACTGAAGATTACGGACGAACTGGGCATAGCTGTAGAAAATGTATGATCTGAGGATGTTGAGGGGGAATATGTCGTTTTAAAAAACTCAGGAAAGAGATTAGCAATTGCTTGATCAGAATTTACTGTAGTATTCTTAAATGACAGCAAGGGAGGGTATAACGTGGGTTTACGTTTAGAGTTAACAAAGTTATAAAACTGTTTAGGGTCCTGCGTGAACTGGATCTTACAACGAGTCAAATAATTTTTATAACACTGAGCGTTAAGCAGGGTAAAGTTAGATCGAGCACTAAGATAAGATGAGAAAGCCGTTTTTGAACCAGTGAGTTTATATTTATTATAAAGCCTAGATTTTACGTTTTTTAGACGCGTCAGCTCCTTGTTAAACCAATGTGGTTTATTAGAGACCGACGGGTAGGTTTTAGGAACATATAAGGAAAAAAATGAGTTCATGGCATTGTAAAAAATGTCAACGGCGGATGCCATGTCAGAGCTCGTGTAAAGATTAGACCAATTAAATTCTGCTATTAAAGTGTTTAGCCTCTGATAGTCAGCCTTTCGGAAACAGCGGACACTGTTTAAACTGCTATCAGGTGTAGTAGCTGAAACTGTCCCAGTATCGATATTCATATCGAAAGTTGGATCTTCAGGTTGCGTCATTGGAGGAACTCTAATTAGCTTTACGATCAGAGACAAAGCATAGATCCAGTAAGCGGTTTAAAGAATTAAAGATATGGTTAACTTCAGATAATGATAAATCTAGCAAGCCATTTTTGAGGTCATGCCGCAGTGTGAAGGACGTTAGACACACCATCAGAAGACCGGTGAGCTCCGGGTATGTTGAAGTCACCCAAAGCCACTAATTGGCCCCTATCAGAAAGCCTATTGGAAACTGCCCGATTTGCCGAAAGGTGTTTCCAATAAATTGGCTCTTCCGAAGATGGAGGGATGTAAGAGCAGGTTACATAAATGCAACTACCTGTGAAGCTAGTTTAACGCAGATAAATTCGATGTCCAAAAAGTCATTAGATACCACCCGTTCCGAGATGAGGCTGGAGTCAATGGCAATAAAAATTCGCCACCACGCTGGAGAAGACGGTCTAATCTGTAAATAGTGTACTTACATTGAAGAATTTCGGAGTAGAAGATCTCCGGCTTCAACCAGGTTTCTGTAAACACAATCACCTGGGATGCGAAAGAAAGGCTATCTGAATATAATCTAGAGAGCTTACTGCGTAAGCCCCTAGTATTCTGATAGGAAAGTATACGGAAGAGGTTAGTTTTTTAGGACAGAAAGTGCTTGAGTGGACACTGCGGGTTGTGATGGCTTGGGCAGTTGAACTTCCGCAGACCGATTTCTCTTCTTTCATGCCTCGTACTCCTTGACTACAACGTACTCGGGCCAGAAGTCACCCGAGCAAATAGTGTCAAAGAGTTGGAATAAAACATTTATCTTAAACTAGTAGCCCCGGCAAACGTTGTTTTGCCCCACCTTAATTCCGCCTTAATGGCAATAAATAAGATTGTGCAGATTTTTTTTATTGGAAAAAATAGTTTGCTCTTCACTTAAGTGCCTTGTGATACACGACATTTTTTGTTTTATTATCAGGCGCAAAAACAAATAACGCAGATGGTCTTCCGACCCGTAAACATGCCACGTATAACTGACTATGGGGAAAACATGAATGTTCTGGACTTAAACCACAAACTTTTAAGGATTGGCCTTGTGATTTGTTGATTGTCATGGCAAATGCAAGACGTATCGGAAATTGAATTCTTTTAAATTCAAATTGCATATCTGTTGGGATCATCGGGATCCTCGGAATAAGAACTTCCTCACCTATTGAAGCGTAAATTACATTGTTCACAGGTTTGGTTGATTTATGTTTCGAAGCATGATTACAACAGAGCCAACCTTTAGGCGTAAATTGTGCGGTGGCACACCCAAAGAGTTTAAGAATTATACTGGATAGTTTGTGGCTTCATCTTCATTTGTAACGCATTTAAATGAATGTATTATTTCAATGATCTTATTTTAAATTATGTAGTTCAGGTCATCTATCTAAAAGTGCTCGTTCACTAAACCATTTATTATTTTTGTAGTTAGAAATAATGTTTGGAAATACATTGTCAATAAAAGAAAGAAAAGTTGTCGGCAGGGCCCTATTCCTGGGGCACATGGCAAACACATATGTGTACGATACGTCAAGCTCAAAGCCTACATACTTATACTGAAAACTACATTATTATAAGTGAAGCTATTTCGGAGGAGTATAATATAACGCGAACGCTATCGAACGGGATAAAAAGTATCCTATGTCCGTCTCCTGGCTCTAAGCTACCTCCCTACCAATTTTCACCCAAATCTGTTCTGCCGTTCTTGAGTTATAATTGGTGTAACTAACACGACTTCCTTTTATATATATAGATGACAAAATGTCTCTGGCATACGAAAATTTGAATTTTTCCACCTTGATAGAACATCTAGAACATCTTCCGATGCGAGATCAGGGGCAAGCCTCGAAACAAATACAGTTTTCGAATGTGGGACTGTTGCCCAACAGGGTCTTACGTAACGAATTGTTACCAACAACGGCCGGTATTCCGGGCAATGTTGAACCCAGGGTAGAATTTTCTACGGTGATTTGCGGAGCCAAAGAATTGGGCTGCGCATCAGACACCACGGACGACGCGGAAATTGCTGGCTGTGCGGCTTCCGACACCTCAACGACCGATTCGGTTACCGAATCTTTGATCATTCCTGACAGAGAGTGGCAGGAAATCGGTTGCTGTGTCTCACACAGTTGCAGCCGACTAGCAGCGGATTCTTTGCGTTTCGGCGACTCTTTTAATAGCTTCATACTATTAAATTGAGCGTCCAGCGCGGAGAACAGGTCGCTCGCCTTGCGAAAAGTGGCCATGATCTCAGAAAATCCACTCCTGGTCTGACGCATGAAGGATGATATTTCCTTCTTAACCGGTCGACAGGCCTCACAGAAATAACGCAGGCCCTTTTTGCTGGACACTGCGTCAGCCATTCGACCCGTCATCTCAATGTACTTAGCGTGCACAACTGCCTCGCACAGCCAGCAATGGAAACTGGGCTGGTCTGCCAAAATATTTTTTTGGCAATTCTTAATAACACAGACAATATTCTGGGAAATGTTCACAAACCCTAGGACCCCTGTGCACACTATCAATACCAAAAATGTAAAGAGATGAAGAGAGAGACAAAAGAGCGCAAGAGTTAGAGCAGCAGAAAATCACAAGAGTGGTGAGAGCTATGAACAGCAAAACTAAAAAGTTGTGACGCGTGCCGCGCACAAATGTAAATAATGTAAATAGAAATGAAGCGAAAATAAATAATATGAAGTTACACAGTGGAATTCAATTTGAAGCAAATGCGCGCGCGCGCGCCGATAAAGGGCCATACTAGCGGCTACGGGCACACAAGAAAAGAAGAGGAAGCAGCCGATCGCGGCGGGCACACTGGAATCCGCGGCCCGCTATATAAGGCGAGCTGCTGGCCTAAGGAAATCACTTAGCGGCCGACAGCGATCGGGAGCGGTAAGCCTCTTGCAGCACACTCCTTGTAGTCAGCAGCCAAAGTCACTTTTTGGAGGCGACCCGAATCTGAGGATTTGGGTTACCTATAAATTGTCGAAAGACTTGCGAGTCGCGACATTGAATTCGGCCCGCCGGATTCTTTTTCCCCCTGAAGACTTACGAGTCCGCCCGCCCCTCTCTCTGAAGACTTACGAGTCCGCCCGCCCTCTCTCTCTGAAGACTTACGAGTCCGCCCGCTGTCTCTCTCTGAAGACTTACGAGTCCGCCCGCCCTCTCTCTCTGAAGACTTACGAGTCCGCCCGCTCTCTCTCTGAAGACTTACGAGTCCGCCCGCCCTCTCTCTCTGAAGACTTACGAGTCCGCCCGCCCTCTCTCTCTGAAGACTTACGAGTCCGCCCGCCCTCTCTCTCTGAAGACTTACGAGTCCGCCCGGCCCTCTCTCTCTGAAGACTTACGAGTCCGCCCGCCCCTCTCTCTCTGAAGACTTACGAGTCCGCCCGCCCCTCTCTCTCTCTCGCAAACCGAAGACTTACGAGTCCGCCGCGCATTCTCTCTCTGAAGACTTACGAGTCCGCCCCCTCTCTCTCTCGCAAACCGAAGACTTACGAGTCCGTCGCGCATTCTCTCTTTGAAGACTTACGAGTCCGCCCCCCTCTCTCTCTCGCAAACCGAAGACTTACGAGTCCGCCGCGCATTCTCTCTTTGAAGACTTACGAGTCCGCCCGCTATCTCTCTCCTGCGACTGAAGACTTCCGAGTCCGCCGCACCTACTCTCTGAAGATTTCCGAATCCGCCCTCTGGGAAGACTTCCGAGTCCCCACCGCTTTTGCTGTTCTTTTCTCTCTCCCCAGGCTCCCGGGCACATCCCCATCCGAGCTGACCTGTCGGGCGGGCCAAAGCGCCGACGGATTCTGGGCCGAACTGACCGGCGGTCGCAGCCCGGAGCATCGAAGACGCGCTGCAGCAGAACCACGAGCCAGATCATAAACTCTGTACTTTAAGCATTGAATAAACAGAAACCTACTTAAGTCACCGAATTCGCTCCACCTGTTCTTACTGGGAATCGGGGGAACTATCTCTTGCAGCTACCACTTGGACTACTAGGCGGTCTCTGGCCGTCCCTGAGCTATCTGGCAAATTGGGCGGCAGACCGTCACATTGGCACCCGAGCAGGAAGAGTGGTAGTAGGAGAAACCCGTGACCAGGAGAACATGTCCAGCTGGGTGTACATGGCATCAAAAGCCGAGCTGGCCGAGTACGCGGAGGAATTCTGGTTGGACCAGACAGGGAAGTTGGAAGACTTAAGGAAGGAGCTATCGGCATTCTGTAAGAAGACGGATCATACGGAAAGCTTAAGTCAGAGACTGGCAGCCTTGGCGGAGAGGTACAGGAGGGAGAAAAGCCCCGCAAGAGCACCAACGATCCTGGTGGAGGGCGAGATGAGCAGCCCGAGGATGGAGAAACCGATAAGGAAGGTGGAAGTAGAAATTATCGACCGAGTGCGAGTTCTTGGAGAAGATAGAACAGTGGGCCGGAGGGTACGGAATGGCAATGGATCAGTTAATCCAGACCATGCCATTCATCCTGGAGGGACTCGCGGCGGATTGGTGGAACACCACGCCAACGGAGATCAGGACATGGAAACAACTAAAGGAGGAGTTACTGGAATACTTTCTGCCACCGAGGTACGAGGAACAGTTGGAACAACAGATCGCCCAGATGAGACAACGGGAGAACGAGCCAGTGAGAGAATACGCAACCGAATTACGGAAGCTGATGCGATTCACAAAGCTGTCCGAAGGCGAAAAATTGGACAGGGTGTACAAAAATTGCAGGAGCAAAATAAAGGTGTACACGCGGTGGAACGGATTTAGTACCTTAACGGAGTTCCTGAAATTAGCCGAGGAAGTAGAGGAAATAGAAGCAACGGAGGGCGCAATATGACCAACGCAGCAACTGATAAGGCAAGAGATATGCTTTAGATGCGGCGGCTCAGGACATGCAGCACGCAGTTGTGGTAACCCACCGAAGCTGTTCTGTTGGGTATGCGGAAAGAACGGGGTGAGAACGACACAATGTTGCAGGGCGCCGACGGGAAACGCATAAGGTCTGAGCAACTAAAACTGGCAGCTCAGACCACGCATCAAAGGCCAGACCCGAGGGACGACTGGACATGCGACGGATTCCAAATTGTGGCAAGGATCCGAGTCGGGGAGAGAACCGTGAAGGGAGACATAGACACCGGAGCAACACGGAGCGCGATCAGCAGGAACTCGTACCAAGATCTCCGAGAACACGGGAGATGGAGCGGAGTTCGGGCGGAAATAACGCTGGCGAACGGGATGAAGCAGCAGGCGATTGGAGAATTTCACGCCG
The DNA here is from genome assembly GCA_035046345.1 of Drosophila birchii. Taxonomy (NCBI): domain Eukaryota; kingdom Metazoa; phylum Arthropoda; class Insecta; order Diptera; family Drosophilidae; genus Drosophila; species Drosophila birchii. The sequence continues at coordinate 487,298 of JAWNOA010000022.1, read as the reverse complement.
AGATCAGATTCGGAGGAGCACGGGTCGAGACAGCGTTTATGATCATGACAGAGGTGGCAGGAGGCACCTTGTTGGGAATGGATTTCTTGGCAAAGGTGCGGAGCACTCTTCGTTGCGGGAATCTGGAGCTGGAGATAAAGGAGGCAGGGAGCAGCAACGACGAAGCAAGGAAAGTAGAGGACGCACAGGACCCGGAAAATACGCTGGACGAAAGGATAAAGGACTTCCTGCAGGAGCAGAGGCAAGTATTCGAGAGGATGCAGGGGGTCAGTAACGCAGCAACGCACAAGATATACCTGACGGACGATAAGCCGATCAAACAGAGGTACTACCCAAGAAACCCGAAGCAGCAGGCAATTATCGACGAGCAAGTGAACGAGTTATTGTCCCTGGACCTGATAGAGAGGTCAAGAAGTCCCTATAGTGCACCTGTAGTACTGGTCAGGAAAAAGAACAACGAGTGGCGGATGTGCATAGACTATCGGTTACTGAATGACAAGACCGAAAAGGACGCATATCCGGTACCACGGATGAACTTTATCCTGGATCAGCTACGGGAGGCAAAGTACATAAGCACTATAGACCTAAAGGCGGGATATTGGCAAATTCCAATGGACCAGGGAAGTAGGCAATATACGGCATTTACGGTACCGGGGAGAGGATTGTTCCAATGGAAGGTGATGCTGTTCGGACTGACGACAGCACCGGCAACATTCCAAAGGGCATTGGACACAATCATCGGGCCGGAGATGGAGCCGTATGCGTTTGCATACTTGGACGACATAATTGTGATAGGAAGGACCAAGGAGGAGCACTTGCAGAGGTTACGGGAAGTGTTTCAACGGCTGCAAGGGGCGAACTTGCGGATAAATCCGGATAAATGCCACTTTTTCCAAGAGGAGCTGAAATACTTGGGGCATGTGGTGAGCAACCAGGGCATCCACACAGACCCGGAGAAGGTAGCGGCGATTCAGGAGTTGCCAGCACCTAAATCCACAAAGGAGGTGCACAGTTTCTTGGGGATGGCGTCGTGGTATAGGAGGTTTGTGCCGAACTTCACCGAGCGAGCCGGGCCGCTGCAGGAGCTGATCCGGAAGGGACAGAGATTTGAATGGAAGGTGAAGCACCAACGAGCGTTCGATGGCGTAAAGCAGGGCTTAACACAGGCATCAGTTTTGGCGTGCCCAGACTTCTCAAGGCGATTCAAGCTACAAACGGATGCGAGCGGCTTAGGGTTAGGGGCGGTCCTGACGCAGGAAGCGGAGGTTGAATAAGACAGAGCAGAAGTACAGCGCGACGGAGAAGGAATGCCTGGCCATTTATTGGGGCATCGACAAATTTAAGATGTACCTGGAGGGATATCCATTCACGGTGGTAACGGATCACATGGCGCTGAGCAGGGAGAGTCGCTAGGTGGGCGCTAGGTCTACAACCGTACCAGTTCGATGTGCAGTATAGGAAGGGGAAACTTAACGTGGTAGCGGACGCCCTATCGAGACTACCGCAGGTGGAAGTCAAGGGATTGCGACACCAGGACGACTGGATGAGGCAGAAGGTGGAGGAGCTACAAGGAGGAACACATAGTGAGGAGTACCAGATGTCTGCTGCTTGGAATATTCAAGACCATTAAAAGAGTACAAGCGAGGTACTTTTGGCCCGGATTAACCAGGGACACGAAGAAGTTCGTGCGGGCATGCGACAGTTGCCAGAAGTACAAGGTTTCACAGCAGAATACAGCCGGAAAGATGCTAACACAGGTGGCAGAGACACCATGGGAGACGGTATGCGTTGACTTCGTGGGGCCATTACCACGGACAACTCATGGGAACTCGGTACTGCTGGTGATGATTGACAAATATTCGAGGTGGGTGGAGCTATCGGCGATCCGGCAAGCAACGGCGGAAACATTTTTGCGGGTATTTCGGGAGCGGATATTGGCAAGGTTCGGAGCACCGAAAATTCTGGTATCAGACAAGGGGGTCCAGTTCACGGGAAGGAAGACGAAACAGGCGATGGAACGATGGGGCATAAAACATCAGTTCACGGCACCCTATACGCCGCAGGAAAACCCGACGGAACGAACGAACCGGACGATAAAAACAATGATTGCCCAGATAACAGGAGAGAACCAAACAATATGGGACGATTAACTACCAGAATTGATGTTGGCATTCAACAGCAGCATCTCTGAGACAACAAAGTATAGTCCCGCACAATTAATACTGGGGAGAGAGCTAAGGTTGCCAGGTACAGTGTTCGACAAGGCCACTAAAGGGTCGGGGATTCAGAAGGAAACAGTCAAAGACAGGTGGAAACGCATGGAGGAGCAAAGGAAGGGAGCTATAGGGAACATGATTGGCGCGGCGGAACAGCAAAAGACACGCTATGATCTGAGGAAGAGAGAATGGAGACCAAAGGTTGGCGACTCGGTACTGTGTAAAACACACCACCTGTCAAACGCAGTACAGAAATTCAACGCAAAGCTAGCACCAAGATACGACGGCCCATGGGAGGTAGCAGGATTCGTCTCACCTGTCATCTTGACGTTGAAAAACAAACGAACACGTAAGATAAGGCGGGCACATATTGGTGACACAAAACCATATGTGGAATTATCGCACGACCTCGATCACGACACATCGAGTGAAAACGATATCGATACATCGATACATAGGGGGCGGGGGTCACGCTCATCCCTGATTCTACCCTCGCGCTCATTCAGCGCCGACCATTGAAAACTGTAGATAACAAGATTTCACGAGACAAGTGAAGGAGATGTACTAATGAAATTTGTGTTCTCGTTGCAGGCAAGATGGGAAAATTCGAGGAGAGCATGGAGAGATTTAAGCAACGGCACGTGGCGGCGGCAGCAGCGGCGACACGGGCCAGGCTGGTAGAGGCAGCAGCAATCCCGGTAGCGGGCAGGAAGCGGACGGAGCCGGCGAGGATGGGCAGGATGGCGAGCAGAGCACCGGCAGAGCCCAAGGAGACGGCAGCAGCGGCAGGAGCAGTGAGCCACGAAGGCGCGGGCAGGCGGCGAGTGGCGCACGTGCCACGGCAGATGGGGCTCGGAGGGCAGGGGACCATTACCCTGGGGGCGACGGCACCCGCTCAACCAGGGGCGGTCAGGTCCCTAGTGGCAGGCCCAAAGATGCCGAACCCGATGTCTGGAGCGCAGGAGGAAGAGGGCCCACCACCCTTGGTGCAACGGCCGCCGACGCCGGATCGGGACGTGTTGGAGCCGCACCCGCTGGAGGTGAGCGAACGGGGCTAGACGTTGCCGGCCGGGGCGGTGCTCTCGGATGCATGCGTGGCGGCGATCGAGGAGAAGCTGGCCCAGAAACGCTACGGGCAGCAGAAGCGCTGGCTGCAGGAGGACGGAGGCGTGGTATGGAGAGTGGTCTCCAACCAGGGGAACCATGTGGCGATCATGCGCCACAATTGAAACGAAGGGGGAGTGTGACGCGTGCCGCACACAAATGTAAATAATGTAAATAATGTAAATAAAAATGAAGCGAAAATAAATAAAATGAAGTTACACAGTGGAATGAAATTTGAAGCAAATGCGCGCGCGCGCGCCGATAAAGGGCCATACTAGCGGCTACGGGCACACAAGAAAAGAAGAGGAAGCAGCCGATCGCGGCGGGCACACTGGAATCCGCGGCCCGCTATATAAGGCGAGCTGCTGGCCTAAGGAAATCACTTAGCGGCCGACAGCGATCGGGAGCGGTAAGCCTCTTGCAGCACACTCCTTGTAGTCAGCAGCCAAAGTCACTTTTTGGAGGCGACCCGAATCTGAGGATTTGGGTTACCTATAAATTGTCGAAAGACTTGCGAGTCGCGACATTGAATTCGGCCCGCCGGATTCTTTTCCCCTCTCTCTGAAGACTTACGAGTCCGCCCGCCCTCTCTCTCTGAAGACTTACGAGTCCGCCCGCCCTCTCTCTCGCTCGCAAACCGAAGACTTACGAGTCCGCCGCGCATTCTCTCTTGGAAGACTTACGAGTCCGCCCGCTCTCTCGCTCGCAAACCGAAGACTTACGAGTCCGCCGCGCATTCTCTCTTTGAAGACTTACGAGTCCGCCCCCTCTCTCTCTCGCGAACCGAAGACTTACGAGTCCGCCGCGCATTCTCTCTTTGAAGACTTACGAGTCCGCCCGCTATCTCTCTCCTGCGACTGAAAACTTCCGAGTCCGCCGCTCCTACACTCTGAAGATTTCCGAATCCGCCCTCTGGGAAGACTTCCGAGTCCCCACCGCTTCTCTGTTTTTCTCTCTCCACAGGCTCCCGGGCACATCCCCATCCGAGCTGACCTGTCGGGCGTCCCGAAGCGCCGACGTATTCCCGGCCGAACTGACCGGCGGTCGCAGTCCGGAGCATCGAAGACCACGCTGCAGCAGAACCACGAGCCAGATAGTAAACTCTGTACCTTAAGCGTGAAATAAACAGAAACCTACTTAAGTCACCGAATTCTCTCCACCTGTTCTTACTGGGAATCGGGGGATCTCTCTTACAGCTACCACTCCAAATACTAGGCGGACTCTGGCCGTCCCTGAGCTATCTGGGAAACTGGGCGGCAGACCGTCACAAAGTGATTATTAATGCAAATTAACTACACAGAAAAATGCATGCACGCGCGGTAGCAAAACGGTATATCGTTATAAATATTAGGTGATAAGTTTAGATCAGTGGTCGGCACTACAACACTCGCAAGAATAAAATTTCATATGTGTGAGTGATTAAACGTTTTCGTGTCCAGATATGAGAAATAATATAGCTAGCATTTAGTTTTCTATGCAAAATACATAGCTTTTACTATAAAAATAGCTATTTTTCGCTAAAAGTTTTAGATTTAGCCAGAACAATAGCACTGATTCTTTGAGGATCAGAGCCACCAGAGCTTAGGCAGAGGAAACTCCAACCCCACGGGATAGGGCCGTGCCGACCACTGGTTTAGATGAATCCCCAGTGGTTTAGATTCAAAATAAACACAAAAGTCGGAGCGCAAAACAAAAACACGACCGTCCGCTACTAAGAGAAAGACGATTTGATACATGGATTATGATATATTTTTACTCTAGTTTTTTTTTTTGTTTTGATTATTTTTTTATTTTTTTTTGGTTTTTTTTTTCCTGTAACTGCTCGTTGGCTGATGGATTGTCTGCACGGAATAACTAGTATTACTTCACTATTGATCTCATGTTTTTATTAATTTTGTACTCTGCCCTGAGTTTTGCACATTTTTTTTGTGTTAACTTGCCGGAAAGGTGATTGGGCGATTTTGCCCCGCCTCGACCGTTTACTCCAACAGCCTCTTTAAATCGGTGAAAAATTCGACTTTGAGGCTTTGAGTAGCCTCGTTTGTCCAAATCCAGCGATCAAGCAATTTCTCGCCGTGTAATTACAGATGAACAGAAGTAAAACCTAAACGTGGACAATTTTAGCATGTATGTTTTTTTTCTAGGTTTTTTTTTTGTTTAAATAATTACCGTGCCGCAACGACAATGCAATGCAGCGTATTGGTTGTTTGTGGTTGAAAGCCTTTCAGTAATGATGTCGAAATAGAAGTACGATTATAGTTGGAGGTACATGTGGCTCTCTAGCTTTATTATACCCTGTACCAAAGGTACACAGGTATTATAGTTTTGTGCGAGTGCGATATTCTGTAACAGGCAGAAGGAGGCGTGGCAGACCCCCAAAAGTTACCTAAATATTGATCAGGACCACTAAAAGAGTCGATATAGCCATGTCCGTCTGTCCGTCAGTCTGTCTGTCTGTATGTCTGTCTGTCTGTCTGTCTGTCTGTCCGTCTGTATGAAGTACTTGGGATTTAGACTTCTTATATCTGCACGCAGATCAAGTTTGTTTTAAATTTTTGCTGCTCCCCTTTTTGGTGGAGCTATTTGAAAAAAACCATATATCTCCCAAATTTATAAAGCTATGTAAACCATATTCAAAAACTTGATGTATTTTATCCAAATACACAGATTGCCCAAATTTCATTGCGATCGTGGCATAAATAGCGGAGATATAGCCTTTTTACTTCATACATATTATGTATACCAGAGGCAGCGCAGGCAGAGGGCTCCAAATATCCAAATCAAAATGTTCATTTCACATTTTTATGAAATTAAGATTTCCGATTTCGAATTGGTTGATGGTGCAGCTGACTAAAATGAAGTCTACGTGAAGTGTAGAAGTGAAGTACTCGCGGGTTCGATTCCTGCCGGCGATTTTTAACTGTAAATCAAAATTATTATAGTATTTTATACTAAGAAATAAAAAAAAGTGTATTTAAAAAACTATATTTTATTAAAAAATAAAAAAAAATACTATTTTTTGGGGGCAGAATCGAGCCCAGGCCAATTGCATACAAAAATGAACGCACGGTTTATCCACTGAGCTACCGACTGTACTTTTGATTCAGCTGACATTTCTAAGTCTTTGGCTTCTTATTCTCGGGAACCAAATCGAGCGGCGACTTGTAATGGTACAGGGTATTCTACTGTCGGGACACCCGACTGTATGTCCATCTTGTCTCTCGCTGGTTTGATCTGAGACTAGATTGAACTTATCCGCTTGACGACCTCCAAAAGAAAAGATTGAAGCCGGATGCTGAGGACCCGAAGAACCCTTAACCGACATTTGACATTCGACATTCACCAGCTGGTGGATCCCGATTCTAGTTCGATACTAAGTATCTATATTAACTTTGGGCGCGTATTGTTTTGATTTAAAAATTACTTGCATACAACCTTTTCTATGGGACCATTACAAGATTCGTGTTTACTGCAGATATAGAGAAGATGTATCGGCAGGTGTGGGTGCAACCGGATCACCAGTTCCATCAATTAATCGTAGGGCGGAAAAAACCACCAGACGACCTAAAGTTTTATAGACTTAAAGCCATCACATATGATACAACATCAGCGCCATTCCTGGCTACTAAGAGATTGGATTATCTGTCCGAGAATGCCAGGAACCATCTACTACTTGGATCTTCCGTACTTAAACATGTCACAGGAGCAGACAGCATCCCAGAGGCCGTACAAATTCAACAAGAATTAAACAAAATACTGCTGCTCCAATAACGCAGAGGTATTAAGCCGAATTCCCAAAGAGGATTTTGTCTCTAACGTCAATTTAGACAAAACACTTCAACAATATAGTGTTAAGACGTTGGGTTTGCTTTGGATAACGCAAAAGGATCATGTGGACGATCTAAAAAAAAACGAAGCGTCAATCATCACCAAACGAGTAGTCAGTTCGGAATATTTGATCCCCTAGGATTATTTGCCCCCGTGGTGATCAAGGCAAAGATTTTCATGCAGACCCTATGGGAATTATAGATGGGCTGGGACGACGAGATTCCTCAGCACCTTCAAGTAGATTGGAAAAATTATCGCGCTGACTTACAAGTGCTAAACAACATGCAAATTCCAAGACACATATTCGAAGGACAGGTGCCTTTCACACAAGAATTACACTCGTTTGTCGACGCTTCAGAATGAGAATTTGGAGCAGCAGTGTATGTGCGAGCCACATACAAAAATAATCAAGTATCCGTCCGGTTGCTTTGCTCAAAGTCAAGAGTTGCGCCGTCAGCTAAGGAGACATTACCGCGGCTAGAGTTATGTGCTGCAGTTTTGGGAGCTGAACTGACCCATAGAGTCAGAAAGGATTTACGCATGTCTGAGGATAAGGCATCTGGACTGTGAAATGGAGTGGGCGACTTCCTTCCAAGTTGCCGGCCTTAACTGATTATCGACTTGTCGTGGCGGAGTTTGTCGTGTCCAATGGTTGCTGCTGGAGTACTCCCAAAAATACCAAGCCAGAAGTCGAAATAATAGGGCGGCGATTTCAATTCACAATAATCTTGGTTTATCGGCACAAACTTCAATACAAGACTCACTTATAACTAAGAGGGAAAAGAGCCCGGGACCGCGGAGTGGTGGGTTTTGCCGGAGCGGGAGAGCAAACGGAGAGCGGGAGGGCAAGCGCCAGTGCAGCGCTCGCTCTTACACTGTCGCTTAGAACTAAGCGCCCTTGTGGCGCGAACAGACTGATTCAACTGTAGTCCTTTCCTGGATAAATGCGTCCGCATCATCATGGAAAATCGGATCGCTAAAATTCAGGCGGTCGCGTCAGTCTCAATGGCGTCAGGTGTCATCCGCGAATAACCCAGCTGATGTACTATCAAGAGGGATTGCGGCAAGTAAATTAGCTGAGCACAACCTCTGGCTGTTCGGACCTCTATTCCTACACGGTTCGCGAAACAAATGGTCCAAGGTACCGAGCATCACTCAAAGCGATCTAGAATGAAGAGTTTTTTTTTTTTTTTTTTTTTTTGTTTGTTTATTTGGTTGTATGCAAGTTTGCTGCTAAACTTATTTGGCTACATATCTATTATTATTTAACAATTTTATGTATCGAATATGTATCAATGTTAATTAAAAATTAGTTTAAACGCCGGGTTGGCAGCTCCCGGATTATGACCCTCTTCAGGCGTCTCCTGGTCCTAGTCCAGCTCATCCTCCTGGCCAGCGGGTTTGGGTGACTCCAAAGTCTGGTTCTGTGTCTGGCAGCTAAGGTGTTCACGGCGTCTCCGATTGCAGGGACTTGCAATTCCCTGCGTATGTCGGCATTTCTTATGTACCACTCCGCTCCAGTGATACGTCTGAGAAATTTCGCCTGAAACGCTTGAATTCGATTCAAATGCGTCCTGGCCGCACTGCCGTATATTGCCATTCCATATTGCCAAATCGGTGCTAGCAGGGACTGGTAAAGGCGAGTCTTGCACATAATACTCAGCTTCGACTTCGGGCAAGTTAGCCAGCTTAGACGCCTGGCAGTGTTTTCCAACTTGGCCCTTGTCTTTTTGATGTGCGACGCGAACGTCAGCCTCTTGTCCAGGACCAGTCCCAGGTATGTGTGCTCCTCGCGTTGCGGCAACAGCTGACCATGAAGAAAGACCCCTGGACATGTGTCTCTTCTCAAGGCGAATGTGACCACCGCACACTTGTCTGTGTTGATGGCCACATTCCATCGACAGGCCCAGTTCTCAAACCTCTTCAGGAGTATCTGAAGTTTGTCCGTGGCACTGTAGACGCAGCTGGACCTTGCAAGGATTGCAGTGTCGTCTGCATATGTCGCTACACACACGCTTCTTGAGCTCAGATGAAGTGGGGCATCGTGCGCAAACAAGTTATATAGTGTAGGGCCCAGTACAATACCTTGTGGAACTCCGGCAGCTATCCTCCTGGAAGTTGAGGCTACTCCATCCTGCACCACTTGGAAGGTTCGGTCGCTGAGGTAGCTTCTGACTAACTCGAACAGTTGAGGAGGCAGCAGTTCCTTGACCTTTGATAGGAGCCCTTGGTGCCAGACCCTATCAAAGGCCTGCTGGATGTCCAGGAAGGTAGCCACCGTATTTTGCCTTCTTTGAAATCCATCCACGACGAAGTCCACTACACGGTGAAATTGCTCGGGGGTGCCATGTCCTTTGAGAAAGCCGAATTGGTGCCTGGGGATCGCTTGTGTGACTTCTGGTATCCTTTGCAATCTTTCCAGAATGCACCGTTCAAAGACCTTAGCAAAGGTCGGCAGGAGGCTAATCGGCCTATAATTGCCCACATCCTTCGAGTCCTTGCCCTTTTTGTGTATCATTACAACATTTGCATGCTTCGAGCTTTTCGGGAAATGTCCCAGCCTGAGTGCAGCGTCGAACAGCAGCACCAAGAAAAGGAGAGCCTTCTCCGGAAGGAGTTTTGCTACTCGGCTGGAAATGCCATCCGCTCCTGGCGACTTCCGGTGCTTCAGCTTCCTTATCTTGGCCTGGACTTCAGGCAGCCGGATTGGGGGAATAGGAAGCGTCATCTGGTGAGGTTCCTCTAGTGCTGCATGAACCTTTTCGACTCTCTCCCTCGACGAAGTTTCGAATGGAGTGAACCGCTCCTCAAAACTCTCGGCAAACGCCTCGGCACGTTCAAGCGGAGACTTGGCCCAAGTCCCATCCGCTTTCTTCACCGGATATTTGGGGGAGGCTTGCCCCTTACTTCTGCCCGCGATTCTCCACAGCGCGAAGTCGGAATCCTTATCTGGAGTAGCCTCCTTCAGCTCCTTGTCCAACAACTCCTCCCTCAGTTGGTTGAGCAACTTCCGAACTCGATTTCCCAGCTTGCGGAAGATACGCAAAGACCTTGGGTCATGGGTTCTGCCATACTCCCTCCTAAGTCGGTGTTTCATCGCCAGAAGAGCACTAACTTCCGGTGGTAGTGGAGAGCAGGCTCTCCTGGGGTGAATACCCGAGGGAGGCGCCGCTTGCTCTGATGCTTCCCAGATTTTAGCCTCCAGCAGAAGTGCAGCATCATCCAGATCCTCCGCAGTGCATATCTCCATATTGAGGTGAATGGAGTCATCCAGCGTCTTCTGGAAATACCTGATGTCGGATCCAGTGGGCAGGAGCAGCTTCCTAGGCACAGTGAAGCTTCCTGAGAGGTGGAGACTAACAATAAGCGGTATGTGATCCGAGCTGAGCTCAAAGGAGTCTTCAATAGTCATTCTACGACCTTGAAGACCTTTCAAGAGTGCGAAATCCAAAGCAGAGGGAGTTCCGCCATTACAGGGGAAACAGGTGGGTCTTCCTGTGGCCAACACATCCGCTCCCAAGTTGTTCAGAGCTTCCAAAATTGCAGCTCATCTCCTATCCGCTCTGACACTACCCCATCTGCGATGCTTAGCATTAAAATCACCTCCGATAATGGCTTTGTCTCCACAAATGTTAAGCATGGCCTCAAAGCCATCACATGTCCAGGCAGGACGAGGCGGCAAGTAAACCGCAGATACATCCAGTTCACCCATGTCAGTGCTGAGCACAATCCTCGCCATCTGTAGGAGTCCCAACCGTATCGGACTTTGCTGGTAACAAGTCAGGCCGTGCTTAACTAGAATAGCTGCTCCGCCCCTAGAAATCGCACTCGGGAAGTCCGCCCTGTGTAAACTGTATCCTGGAAAGCTTATGTACTCTCCGTGCTTAAGGTGGGTCTCAGACACCAGCATTATATCAATGCTGTGCCCAGAGAGGTACACCAGAAGCTCCTCCCGATTGGCAAGGAGACTTCTGGCATTCCATATGCCCACCTTAATGATTCCCATGAGCGATATTCCTTCCAGCTTGTAAATCTCGCACCACCAGCGAGATCGTGGTTAAGGAGGCGGCCAGTTGTTCCACGGAGTTCTTTAGGGAAAGAAGCATAGTCACTACCCTTGTCATATCCCAATCAGGGACAGCGTTGGGAGGCTGCTGGGCATTGCTAGCCCTACCACGGCTTCCTAGCAACGGGAAATCATCGTGCAAGTCATAGGCTGCCTGCTTAAATCCAGGAGGATTGTTTCTTACTCCCAGATTTGAAGTAGGCTGGAACTGCTGCGCTCTTGTCCTACTGGCATAAGAAACCCCAGACTGCAGCATAGCCGTAGACTGCCTATTATAGGCAGACCGTGTAGAATTATGAGGCTGCTGCTTCACCTTAGGGAGAACACCCTTAAGCTTTAGTGCATAAATGCGGCATTTTTTATCATATGCAGCATGATTGTCACCACAATTGGCACAGCAGAGGTCAGCTGCAACTAAAGCCCTGCAGTTCTCCGATCCCGTCCAATGATCCTTCGCACATCTACCGCAAACAGGCGGCTTGAAACAATAGTTCTTTGTGTGATGGAAGCCAAAACACCTAAAACATTGCTTCAGTCTATTTGAGTCCTTTTTGGGCTCCACCGTTACTCGGTGCCTACCCAACTTTGATATCAACAGAGCCTCCCTGTTGTTTACAGCATGTTTGAGATCAACGAACCAGACATTTTGTCTGGCCTGCTCAGTGACTACATCCTGACTCCCTTGGCGCCGGGCACGGTTTGGGGGGTTATACAGATTAACTATCGTATGCCCCAACTTAGAGAACTCATCCATAATAAAGTTCCTCGGCGTGGTGCTGGACAAATTCTTGATAACCATCCTGAACGGCCTGTCCTCCTTAAGACAGAAATGAGTATAAATAACATTCTTTTCTGTCAAAAACCTCATTATGATACGGTGAGTAGAGGAATCCTTAGCATAAATACGTAGGTCACCTGAACGAGCAATGCGAAGCTCGAAGCCATCATCTTCGACCACCTGGAGGAGCTCATTCTCCATCGCCTCCACGTTGTTAACATTTGGCACTGTGATCGGCTTTGGCTTGGCCAGAGCGAAAGGAGCAGGGCTAGCTGCCAGCTGGGAGACAGCAGCCCTCTCCTCAACATCTTCCACAACATCCATATTTTGCGGAAGAACATCCATATCAAGGGCAGAAAACCTATTTGTATTATACGGTTTGCTGGTTTTGGCCTTTGTACACATTGCATTTACAACAGGGGCACGCCTCTTACTAGACGACTTCTTCTGGACGGTCTGCCATTTTGGCTGGGGATTTTGAAAGAGTTCCCCAGGAGCGGCTCCTCTCCATTGTGGAAGTGCTGTGGACTCAATGGCGTCCATAATTTGTGCCGAGCTTAACTTACTCAACGCTTTGCTGGAGAGCAGGTTTTTTCCGTCAGAGTTCGTCTTACCCACCAGTCCCTTGTTGGCCTGAACGAGCTGAAATTGCCGTTCCCTTGCTTGTCGGGAGGTTGAAGGTTGCTCCGAATCAATTTGAACCGTCGACGCCCATTGGGGAAGTGCCTCAGATTTTGGAGTGTCCATGTTTTGTACCGCGCTTGGTTTGATTACCTCCTTGCTGCGGAGCGAGTAACTATTGCTCAGAATAGACTTACTCTTAACTTTATCACCAGCATTTAGTAGTATATCAATGTGCTCTCTCAACTGCCTGGGAGATGATGGTCGTTCACTGCCGCTCAGAGCTGGAGCCGGAGTCGACGATCTGGAACTATCACTAGATAACCCCATTTCATGAATTTCCTTAATTTTTTGATCGTGAAAGGAGCGACGAGACCTCGGTCCTTTTGTCCCCTTGTGAATAGAGGAGCCTCCTGTGGGTGGCTCCTGCATAGCAGAAAGCCAAGCCACTGAGACTTAAGGAATGCAGCTTCACGAAACAAATTATTATTATTATTTATTTTTCCTGTTTAAAAAATTTTCAGGAGAAATTTTGTGTTTTTAGAATTTTTCTTCGAAGAAAAAATAAAAATTTGATTCCGTTTTTTTTTTTTCTTAGAGCTGAATGAATCGAGACGACCGAACGAGAACGAAGAGTGAAGCAAGTGAGTTTGCCAACATGCCAAGATCAACTGGGAATCGAACTATACAGTTGCAATCACAGCAACTCCTTTCACAAGTTGCAACGAATTGTAGCTTACATGCTGCGCTTTTGTCACAAGCAGAACAGATCTCCTACAACTACTCTAAGTGTAGGGGAACTAACTTTTGCTAGAACACTCATTTTAAGCAATATTCAAAAAATTGAATTCAGTGCTGAGTATAAACCACTGCGCATCCACAGGACAGCGGACAAAAGAAGTTCAATTGTCTCGCTGTCTCCAATAATAGGACATGACAGACTCATCAGAGTCGGAGGGAGGTTGGAAGAATCTAACCTACCATATTCCGCAAAGCATCAGATCTTGTTTCCGTACAATGATCCAATTGTGAAGATGCTGTTACGAGAGATGAATGAAGAGAACATGCATTGCGGAGCGCAATCGTTGAGAGCCATAGCCAGACAACAAAACTGGATTCTAAACGACAAGACAATGGCCAGAAACATCATACACAGTTGTGTCAGATGCCCAAGGACACGACCCAAATTGATGCAACACATCATGGGTAATTTGCCTACGGATCGAGTAACACAGGCTCGTCCATTCTCCAACTCTGGAGTCGACTACTGCGGTCCCTTTAGGATTCACCTGACAATAGACGCTTTCCTAGCCGCTCTTCGGCGTTTCTTGGGTCGACGTGGAAAGTGTCAGACAATTCATTGTGACAACGCCACGAACTTTGTAGGTGCCAATAATCAGTTAAAGGCGCTAGAAGAAAAAAACGTCACAGAACAGGCTCAGACAAAGATCGTAAACCAATGCAGTAAGCAGCAGGTGGAGTTCAAGTTCATTCCGCCTCGAGCGGCATCATTTGGCGGCCTATGGGAAGCAGTAAAATCACCGAAAAGGCTACTGGTATCAGTCACAGCCATGTCATCGCTAACGTTTGAAGAGCTCAACACAGTAATTATTGAAGTCGATGCGATACTCAATTCAAGGCCCCTCACTCCAATGTCATCTGATCCCACGGATACTTCAGCATTCACTCCAGGTCATTTTTTAATTGGTGAACCTCTAGTAGCGCCTCCTGATGCGAATCTTGCCCTACCAGGAAAAACTCTGGTAAAAAGATGGGAGTTAGTATCCAGGCTCAAACAGTCGTTCTAGGATCAGAGGTCCATGGAATATCTACAAGAGCTGCAAATGCGTACTAAAAGGATGACCATGGCCCAGAATGTCAAAGAAGGACTATTAGTCCTAGTAAAAGAAGACAGCGTGCCGGTAATGAGCTGGCCTATGGGGCGGATAGTAAAGACGTATCCGGGCAGACAATCAGATTCGCGTAATAGATGTCAAAACGGCATCAGGCACATTCAAACGTTTGGCACCTTTAATAAAGAAGAAGTAGCCACAAAACACCCACACAGCTATGGTGAGGATGCAGCGCGGGCAGAAGAGACCCCAACGCAGAAGAAGAAGATGTCATTCTCAACAATTCTCGAGTTTTTTATTCAAACGGTCGTGTTTTTCATTGCTCCGCATTTATTCTATTTGTATCATTAAATTACTGTATGAATAAAAAGTCTTGTAGCGTTGATCGCAGCATAAACTTTTACGGAAGCAAAATCCGATTTTCCATTGAAATTTAAATCAAAATTTTTTAATTTATTGGCATAATTAACTTTTGCAATCAAAACAACGCCGTGCCTGTGTGTGTTCGCTAGTCTCCAACTTCAAACTTGCTTCGAACTTATTCGTTGATTTACTGCCCACATCACTTTAAACTAACACTGATAAGGAAGCTGTTCCAATACACTGAAACTAAATATGTCGACAATATCCAGCGAAACGCCTTCGTAAAGATACTGGCGCAGCTGAGCGCCTCTCAGATGCTCCGTCACCACAGCTGCTGGATCTGATGAAGATGCGTTTCCAGGAGCAGACTGACGCAATTGCTAGCCTGGTAAAGGAAGCTGAAATACGCATTCTCAGTAGCCTATCGGAGCGACTTGATGCGATTGCGGGTGAGGTTAAGCAGACGGGTGACCGGGTTTCCAACCTGGATCGGGAGGTGGCCTTACTTCGCTCTCAACGGGAGCAACTGAACGAGCGAGCGAGCGAGAGCACTTGCACCAGGAGGTCGCGGATATGAGGGCGATGAGAGAGAGGGTGGGAACTGTAGAGGCCAAACTAGCTGCCCAAAATAATGTAAACAACGCGTTCGATTTACGAATGCATGGAGTGCCATATGTAGATGGCGAAAACTTGCGGTCACTTTTCAATCAACTTTGTTTCTCACTCCACATGACTCCGCCGCCTCGAGTTCGGGACATTTTCCGGGCCCGAAAGTTGCAGCAGAGTAATGTTGACCCGGTCATCATTATTCGAATGGACAACGTGAGAGAAAAGATCGCGGTGCTGCGTGTAATCGCTGCATATAGGCGAGAAACTAAAATTCCGCTGAGCTTAAAACATGTAGGCTATGACTCTGATGCAGCTATCTATATCAATGAGCAACTGCAAAGAGAGCACTATCTGATTTTTAAAGAGTCGATACGTCTTAAGAAGAGAAAAATCCTGACTGCGGTATTTACCCGTCGTGGATTTGTGCATGTGCGATGCAAAGGGAGTGAGAGCATAAATTGCATCGAACATATGGAGGAGCTAAGGAAATTAGCTGTTAACGACGGTGAATCTCGTGCTGATCTCTCTCTCTTCTACGCCCGCTCTTACTAATGCTGCTTTGGAGAGCTTTCGTTCTTAAATATATTTATATTTTAGTAATTAACATTTTAAAATTTTTTGTGTTAGTAAAGTATGAGTTATGTTTACATCTTCTGTTTTTTATTGTACCTTATAATTCTGAGTTTGCGATGCTAAAATGCCATTATTATTTCTATGTCAGATAATGTTGCAATTACCACAGTTGGAAGCGTTAATCGAGTTTTATGTAAACAAAAAAAGGGCTTAAAAATAGTTCACATAAATGCTTGACTATAAGGTTCGCAGCTGAGGGGCATATCCAGCTGTGTTTGAACGGAGCCTTCCCAGGGCCGGGCAACCCTGGGTCGGAACTGACTTGCCGTGGCTTAGGGGCGAAGCAACGGTCGACCACCGTCAAAGCCCCAAATCCCACGGGTCCGCCGCGCTTGCCTCGTTAAGCAACGCGGGCGATTATGAACATGGAAACAAAACAACAATCCGCTTCGGACCTCGTGGGGGAGGTAAAACCCGTTTCCGTTTCCGAAATCGACGAAGACGAGTTGCTGCGCTTGGATGACGAGGCATTGACTCCGTCGAGTTCGGTGGGCAGTGCCAAGTCAAGCACTCCCCAAACGCCACGACCACCCACCACAACCAAGGCGAGCCACGCCAAGGTTAGTGAGGCTAGCGTTAAGCCAAAATCGCTAAGCAGAGGAATGCGCAGGTCAGCAAGGCCCGCTTCATTCTGGCTAAGATAGCCAAGAATGAAAAGGAGGGCAAAGCTGACCAGCGCGACAGAGAAGACAAGGCCCGATTCCAGGCAGTAATCGAGGACTTTGAGAAGTACGAAAAGGAGCACCCGGAAGCATTCCTTCCTCCCCAGGCGAAGCGAAATCGCTCCCATGAGCGCTCCGAAGAGAGCGAAGGATGCCAAGGGGGCTCCAAGAGCGACGTCATTTGTCAGGCCTGTGAAGAGCTTCAGCGAGGTGGCTAGAAACAGCCTTGCCATGGCACTGGTGAACGAGCTCAACGACGACGGGTGCTTGCTGGCGGAGAAATGAGAGGAGGTCGAGACCCGACTGGTGGAGATGGTAACAGACAAGTTACTATCAGAACCATCGGGTCCGACACCCTCCTTCGACTCCTCAGACATGGTTAGAGGGCACCGAGTAATCAGGTGCGACGATGAGTCTTCAAAGGACTTCCTGGCGGCATGCGTTGCCAGCATAAGCAACGCATGGAAAGGGCTACGCATTAAGCTAGTCCCCGCGAAGGATATACCGAGGAGGCCCAGAGCTCGCATCTGGCTACCAAAGGGGCTAACTAGCCATGACAGGGTACTGCAGACGTTACGAGCTCAGAACCCAGATGTCGATATGGAGGACTGGGCCATACTCAAAGCTGAGAGGGAGATGAAAACAAGTCAGCCTTTCTTGTTTCTCATCAACCGCCGATGCCTCCAACTTAAGAAGTCCGACCACAAAGTGCGGTACGGAATAAGGAAAGGCAAATCCACAGAAACGGCACTTCACGAAGTAGTAGAATACATAGAGAAAGCCCTGCTGTTCAAAGACTTCACGTTGGCTACCTTTTTAGATATAGAAGGGGATTTCAACACGTGCCATACTCAAATCTGAGAGGGAGATGAAAACAAGTCAGCCTTTCTTGTTTCTCATCAACCGCCGATGCCTGGTGCAACTTAAGAAGTCCGACCACAAAGTGCGGTTCGACACAGAATTCTTTTTCAGACCACAGGTACATATTCTTTGAAATCTCGATGCCGATGCGCGAGACGACACCGAAACGCAACCCACGTAACACAGACTGGAACAAATTCGCCAAAATTGTACAGACAAAGACAAAACACAGGAGGATCAAAGTCAGATCCGATCCAGAAAAGATAGACAAAGAAGTTGAGGACCTCACAAATATCCTCAAGAACGCGTACAAGGAGTCATGCAGAATCGCATACTCCAAGAAGCAATACCCACAGTGGTTCAGCAAAGAGCTAAGCGAGCTCAGATGTAAGGTCAGGAAGACCTTCAACAACAGCTACGGAACCAAAGACTGGGGATCGTACAAGGAAATACATAAAGAGTACAAAAAGGCGATATACGAAGCCAAGAAAGAATCTTGGAGCAACTACTGCGAATTGCTAGAAGGAATAAAAGACACGGCTAGGTTGAGCAAAATACTAGCAAGAGGGAAAGCAAGCCCCTCACTTATAAACAGACCTGACGGCACAGAAACGTCGTCATCTGAAAAATCATTAGATATCCTGCTTTCCAGGAAATCTAAGAATAAAACCCACAGCAACGGATGCCCTAAGGGCAGTCCAACAGCCACAAGTCGAAGAGATCGCCACTAGGGAAAGAATCCACTGGGCGATAGACACTTTTGACAAAAACAAGAGTCCAGGTCCGGACGGAATCATACCAGCAATGCTGCAAACGACAAAGGAATACATATGGAACTGGCTGCAGGCAATCTTCCAAGCATGTATACAAGCAGTACACGTACCGCTTCCATGGAAGGAAGCAAGAGTAGTCTTTATACCCAAACCAGGAAGAAGAGGACACATCCTAGCCAAGGATTACAGGCCGATTAGCCTGACCTCATTCCTTATGAAAACAATGGAAAGGATACTAGATATCCACATCAGAAGAAAAACGGAGAAAAACCTTTCGAAAGCCCAGCACGCTTACCGAAAAGGCAAATCCACAGAAACGGCGCTACACGAAGTAGTACAATACATAGAGAAAGCCCTGCTGTTCAAAGACTACACGTTGGCTACCTTTTTAGATATAGAAGGGACTTTCTACAACGTAACCGCGGACTCCATCCTGAGCTCCCTCAACAAAATAGGAGTTGAGGGAGGCATCAGATCATGGATAGGCGAAATGCTAACGAGCAGGAAGATAACAGTCGAACTGAGTGGCACTCATCACACCAGGTTTGTGAAGAGGGGCACACCTCAGGGGGGAGTTCTATCTCCACTGCTCTGGCTGATCAACATGGATGACATATTGAAAGAACTCAATAGCGAAGGAATTAAGGTGGTAGCTTACGCGGACGACGTAGTCCTACTCACCACAGGACCATTCCCCGACGTTATCAGCGAACTGATGACAAGGGCACTCACCACAACTGAACTCATGGTCTAAAGCCTGTGGACTAGACATTAACCCGAGCAAAACGGAACTCATGCTGTTTACGAAAAGAACAAAGATACCGCGGTTCACAAAACCACAGATAGCTGGAATAGAACTAGAGCTATCACAACAAGCCAAGTACTTAGGGGTGATACTGCACACAAAATTATCATGGAAAAACAACATCAATGAACGAGTCAAGATAGCGAGTATAGCATTCTACTCGTGCAGAAAGATGTTCAGGTCACTGTTTGTTCAGTCTGATGTTGATGTTATTTGTGTTTCTTGGTTTACGTCTGATTTGTCTAGCTTGTTAATTAATTGTGAAGGCTATGTTTTGTTTCGTTCTGATCGTGTTGGTCATGCTGGTGATGTAGCTATATATGTTAAAAGTTCGCTAAATTGTAGTCTTAAATGTAACCAGCCAAGAGACAGCCTAATTGAATATCTATTTTTGGAAGTCTCAAACAAATTTTCTCGCAGTAAACTGTTCATTGGTTGCATTTATCGCCCGATCCGAAATATAAACTTTGCGCCCCTAATTAAGATTATTAGTGAGTTATCAGCTTCATATAGAGACATCATCTTTGCAGGAGACTTTAATAGCAATTACTAAATGAACAAACATTATTAGATGGATTTGAGTCTTTGGGTCTGTACGCTGTCAATACAACTACGCCCACGCATAGTAATAGCCAAAAAACCTGTTGATACAAGTAATATACCCAATTTACTAATCAATGATAGACCAATACAATTTAACGAGCACGCAGTTAATTTAGGTTTTATTTTCAGTAATACCCTTAGTTGGAGCAAACATATCTCCAAAGCTACTGGGCGAACATATGGGTTGCTGCGTCAACTCTCGTATTCAAAGACTTTTCTTCCGACTGAAATACGACTTCTGGTAGCAAAGGTCATTTTTATTTATTATTATTACACAAATGTTCAGAGCTGCGAAACGTTAATGCCTGTAAGTCAATATATGAACATTTTCAACATATATATGGAGAGCTACAAGCAGGAAATGAGTAGATTAATCATTCCCGAAAACGAAGAGCACCACTTGATATAGTCGGAAATGTAGCGAATTCATTATTTGGCGTTCTGGACTCAAAGTACGATATGTCTAAAATGATAAACAACGTCTAACGAAGACGTATTGATGATATATGTAGTCAGAAAGAGCAGCTCAGCCACCAACGACCGGATCAAAACGCTAGAGTACCAGATAGGTGCGATCAATCAAGAAAGAGGCAAGTACCAAGGCGACCACTTGCAGCAAGCGTTTATGGTTCTGACAGCTCAGCTAACTCTGGTGGCAACGGGAATGCAGCGGATGCAGAGTGAAATAGCTAATGTGCTAATTGATGCTACTATCTCCCAAGCAACTCAGGGAGCAACTAGATCAGATGCGGGAACATATCCCGCCGGATCAACGGCTTTCAGTATCGTCTGATAATGTTATCCAACTATACAAAATGATGCATGCCAAAGGCACCACAACGAGCAACCACGTCATCTTCAAGATATCGCTACCTCTGGTGTCTGTAACACAACAGGAAGTGTTCAGCATCATGTCTCTCCCAACATTGAAGACCGAAAGCTGGCAACGATTTCGGCTAAGAACCAAAATCATAGCCGTCAATGCCCAGAGTGACCAGTTCATGGGTTCACGAGTTCAGTTCACGAGTTCAACCAATGTATAGAGCTGCCAAATGAGGAGCACATATGTTTCAACCACCAAGCCACATTCAGCGTGGAAAATCGGTGTGAATTTCAGTTATTTAATAACAAAACTGAGACTATATGTGAGGTCTTTCAGTCAAGATCCGAGCTGTTGTGGCTGGCAACGCATCAGCGGAACAGATGGATGTTTGCCACACGCAGTCTCATAGAACTTCAAGCGGTGTGCAAAGGAATCGCTTCCACAGTGCAACTTAACGGAACGGGCTTATTGTCATTGGCCCCAGGTTGCACTGCACACAATTCAAAAATTAGCGTGAGCACTTATAGCACTGTGGTCAGCGAAACGAAGGCTACATATGTTCTTTTTGACAATATCACAAAGATTGACTGTAAGAATCCACCTGAGCCACTCCAAGGAACGGCAGCCAAGGAAGTCAGCTTGGAGGAACTGGGCGCTTTGCAACACCAGTTGGTCAAATTAAAGTAGACCATCAAATCCAACCATCTAATCCAACATCATCAAGTAGCCGCCTATGTGGCCCTAGCGATGGCAATCCTATTAGGCATTGTATGGGCTCTTAGCCGGACGGTGAGCAAATGGACCCCACGACGCCGGATACCTTTACGCCGGACACCCGAACCCAGGCAGAGCACGGAACAACCAGCACCAGAACCTACCCAACGGAGTTTTTCGTTCGACCTTTCTGAAGGTTGAACACCTATTCAACGGCCGGGCAAATGTTCAGTCACGGCAATAAGCAATAATAAGCAATAATATTTAGAATATTACATAACAATTCTGCAGTCGCAGCAACATGCATTTATCGTAAATAAAGTATCAGTTAGCATGCGGATATGAGGAAAGTGAAATAGGGCAATAAGTCTCAGGTCACTTATAGCTGACAATAAACCACATGCACAGTAACCCACATTCACAGTAAAGGGGCCCATCCACAGTAGAACATGTTGGCCGAGCCGCTCGTTGAGCAAAAATTTGTTTGTCCACCAACTAATGCCTACATGCTTGCAAACATCAGTTGCCGGCAAATCTTTGAGCTGTCAACATGGCGACGAAAAACGATAGCGCAGCTGTGATTGCACTTTTGGCAATTAATGTTTGCTTGGAAAAAAGCACTTCCCACGCAGCGTCTCTTAATTTTTTATTCTTATATGAATCACTTTTTGCGTGCCACAAAGATGGCTCATTTTGCAAGCAATAAATAAAATCTTGCATCAATTCCTTTGACATTGTAAAGCTGCGCTACTATGTGTTGTCGCTACAAACGTTTTCCCATATGATGTTCGTGCGAGCGCTGCCATCCATTGTCGAGCATGTTGCTGCCAAGACAAGGAAAATAGAATGATTTCTACATGCTCGGCCAACATGTTCTACTGTGGATGGGCCCCTTACCCCACATTCACAGTAACCCACATTCACAGCCCCACATTAAATGTTATACAATATTTATGTTACCATAAACATTTTGTACCTATATATACTGTTAAGTATCACTAATAAAATCAGTAAGAGTTCTACCTCAACCAAGAGCTTTTATTCACTCATCAGAGGCTGTCGCCGTGTCTTCAGACCCTCATCTCTGCACCCAAAACCAATCAAACCGTCCACCGAGTTCCAAGTGCTAGTTGCGACAACCAAAGGCAATAGTTTATGCACTATCTGCCAGGCATTTAAGCCACCGTAAACAAGGGGTTTCCAGAATAACCTTCAAACGGGGAGCCACCTGGGTCTCAGAGGACTTTCGAGTCCGCAACTGAAGACTACTTAAGTTAACTGAACTCTCTCAACTGTTATCATTGGGAAACGAATCATTTCTCTTACAGCTACCACTCGGATTAGTATTTACTGCGGACTCTGGCCGTCCCTGAGCTATTTGGGAACCTGCGGCAGACCGTCACAGTTGGCAACCGAGCAGTTAAGAGTGGTAGTAAGAGAAATCGGAAAACCAGGAAAGTATGTCCAGCTGGGTGTACATGGCAACAAAACCCGAGTTGACCGAGTTGGCGCAAAGGAATTCGAGTTAGACCCATTAGGTGGAGAATTTAGGGAAGGAACTGGCAGCATTCTCAAAAAGAACAGATCACACCGAGAGCATAAAACA
The DNA here is from genome assembly GCA_035046345.1 of Drosophila birchii. NCBI lineage: Eukaryota > Metazoa > Arthropoda > Insecta > Diptera > Drosophilidae > Drosophila > Drosophila birchii. The sequence continues at coordinate 464,380 of JAWNOA010000022.1, read as the reverse complement.
AAAACTAACGCTCCTAGCGGAGAAATATAGAAGGGAAAAAAGCCCGGCGAGAACACCAGTTATTATAGTAACGGCGGCGGAAGCCAGCGAGATGGAAAGCCCAAGGAGGGAGAAGTAAGGGAGAAGAGTTGAAACGGAAATCATTGATCCACTGGAGCTCTTGGAAAAAATGGAACAATGCGCGACAGGGTACGGAATTAGAATAGACCAGTTGATTCAAACTATGCCGTTCATCCTCGAGGGTGGAACACGACTCCGACGGAGGTCAAGTCCTGGGAACTACTCGCCCAAATGAGGCAACAAGAGAATAAGCCAGTAAAAGAATACGCCACAGGGTTAGGGAGGTTGATGCGGTTCACGAAGCTCTCTGAGCGGGAAAAACTAGAGAAAAGCTAGAAATGGAAAACATGGAGAACACGATTCGACCCGGGCAGGGGACGCAACAGCAGATAAGGCCGGATATGTGCCTACGATGTGAAGGCACAGGACACGCAGCACGCAACTGTGGAAATCCGCAGAGACTATTCTGTTGGGTCTGTGGGAAAACCAGAGTAAAAACGACTGAATGTTGTAGAGCGACGCTGGAAAACTCGTAAGGCCTCAGCAGTTGAACAGACTTAAGGGACGATCTGACGTGTGGCAGTAGTGGGATTCGGGGAGAGGACGGTGATAGGATTAGTGGATTCGGGAGCATCACGGAGTGCGATCAGTAAGAACTCGTACCAAGACCTTAGAGAACATGAAAAATGGAGCGGAATACGGGCAGAAATAACCCTCGCTAACTGGATGAGATAGTAGGCAATAGGAGAATTCCACGCAGAAGTCAAGTTCGGAGGAGCCTTGTTCATGGTATCAATCATCTTGTATCTTGCTATGGATGGACTTCCTGGCAAATGCACGAAGCGTATTGCGATGCGGGAATCTCGAGTTGGAGATAAAAGAGTTTGAAAGCAGCAACGACGAGGAAATGGAACCAACTGAAATACAGTAGCACGACGATTCGCTGGAGGACAGGATACAGAACTGCCTACAAGAGAAAAGGCCAGTATTTGAGAACATGCAGGGGGTAAGCAACGCCGCATCCCACAAAAATTAACCTGAAAGACGACAAACCAATCAAGCAGAGGAATTGCCCAAGGATCGCAACAGGCGATAAGCAATGAACAGGTGGATGAGTTACTATCCCTGGGGCTCATAGAAAGGTCGAGGACCCGTTGTATTGGTCAGGAAAAAAATAACGAATGGCGGTGGTGCATCGACTATCGGTTGTTAAACGACAAAATCGAGGAATGATGGAAACGGATTGAGGAGCAGAGAAAAAACTCAATCGCGAACATGATCGGCGCGCGGAAAAAGAGAACGGAAGCCGAAAGTTGGAAATGGGTTATTATGCAAGACACATCATCTGTGAAGCGCAGTGAACAAATTCAACGCCAAATTAGCTGCTAAGTATGACGGCACATGGCGGATAGTTGAATTCCCGTCTCCACTAATCGCGACAGTGAGGACCAGACACGAAAAATAAAACGGGCTCACATTAGTGACACAAAACTGTATGTAGACACGAACGAAGTATCGCAAAGACACAATCACGATACACGGTCCGGGTGGACACACTAAACTTTGTTTCTAACACAACACTAACATATAACTAGATTCTTAACATTACTCATAACCCAAAACGTAATCTTTTACATAAACATTCACATATCATACGAACCAATTTGTCGACGACACATTCTAATGAAGTTTACATTCTCTTTCCAGGGAAGATGCATCGATTCACAGGGAGCGCGAGGAAGTTCAAGGAGAGGCACACGGCAGCAGGCCCAGACCCTACCCGGGGCGGAAAGAAAGCGGTCGGAGCCGGCACGGATAGGCAGGAGACCAGACATAATACAGGACGGAGCGAACCGAGGACCCCCAGCAGCAGAGGCAACGGACATAATACCGGGCAAGCAGCGCGTGGCACTTGCGCCGTAACATAATGACGTCGAAGGGCACGGGGGGATCCCGCCGGGACCGACAGCACCCGCTCACCCGACGCGGTTTCGATCCGGAGTGGCAGGCCCGACGACGCACAGTAGCGCTTTTCTGGCATTTGACGTTGCAAAAATCATAACTTTTGAACCAAATAAGATAATCGAATAATTTAAACGGCATTTGACAGTGAAGTGTTGTAAAATTTATATATCTAGTGGACAATGTGCCGCGCCCACCCATTAGCCCATTTATAGGGCGTCAAAGTGAAAAAATCGAATTTTCTCATAGAAAACGATTTTTAAACAAAAAAAATTGTTTAATTTTTTAGCTTTATTTTTATCGATTTGCTTAAATAAAACTATTTTAAAAAATGTAAAAAAATATTTAACACAATTTTTTTTTTAATTTCGATGTTTTTTTGATCATTTTCTAACATTTTGACTTACAATAAACCTATATTGAGGGAATTTCTAATATCTGAAGCATTTCTGGACTATAAACATTTGATTCCTCCTCCCCGTGTCTTAATATTATTTAAAACAAAACATCACGATCTTAACACTGCAAATGCCTTTGCGCGCTACGGGTACCCCTGAAGCGTTTTCACCCATATTTCGTGTTTTTTGACCCTGAGTTATTTCACTAAAATCGCTGCCAAATGTGGAGACGCAGCTAGACGCAGACTATCTAAACGGATACTGGTTCAGGAAAGATACACGGAACTGACCTATATAGTGTAGTTGAGTGCTCCGTGGTGCCAAAAAAGTTCTAGACTACTTTAGGCAGAAAAAGTTGTTAAAAATGGACACCTGGCAGGTAACGTGTTTGTGTTGAGGCTTAGATGCCTGGCAGATAGTGCATAAACTATTGCCTACAGTTGTCGCAACTAGCACTTGGATCTAGTTGGACGGTTTGATTGGGTTTGGGTGAGGTTTGGTTGGTTGGTTGGTTGGATGAGGTTGGTTGAGGGCACAAAGACACGACGATGGTGTCGGGCGCATGTGGTGCATGAATAAAAGCTCTGTTGTGAGTTAGAACTCTTACTGACTTTATTAATGAAAACTTAACAGTATATATAGGTACAAAATGCTTATGGTAACAAATATCGTATAACAAAATAATGTGGGTTACTGTGTATGTGGGTTATTGTCAGATATATGACCTGACACTTATTGCTACTGTGTATGTAGGTTATTGCCAGCTATATGACCTGACACTTATTGCTCTAATTTACTTTCCTCATGTTCGCCAGTTATGCATATTCGCTTGACTTGGTAAATGATACTTTATTAACGACAAATGCATGTGGCTGCGACTGAAGAATTATTATGACGAATTCTAAATGATATTGCTTATGAGTAATGCTGCCGTGACTGAACATTCTCCCGGCCGTTGAACAGGTGTTCAACCTTCAGAAAGGTCGAACGAAAAACTTCGTGGGGTAGGTTCCGGTGCTGGTTGTTCCGTGGTCTGCTTGGGTTCCGGTGTCCGGCGTAGAAATATCCGACGTCGTGGTGTCCATTTGCCGACCGTCCGGCTAAGAGCCCATACAATGCCTAGTAGGATTGACATCGCTAGGGCCACATAGGCAGCTACTTGATGATGTTGAGGAGCAACAAGTTGATCCTTCCAGGTAGTCTCCTTTAATTTGACTAACTGGCGTTGCAAAGCGCCCAGCTCCTACAAACTGACTTCCTTGGCTGCCGTTCCTTGGGGTGGCTCAGGTGGATCCTTACAGTCAATTTTTGTGATATTGCCAAATCGAACATATGTAGCCTTCGTTTCGCTGACCACAGTGCTGAATGTGCTCACGCTAATTTTTGAATTGCGTGCAGTGCAGCCTGGGGCCAATGACAATAAACCCGTTCCGTTAAGTTGCACTGTAGAAGCGATTCCTTTGCACACCGCTTGAAGTTCTATGAGATTGCGGGTGGCAAACATCCATCTGTTTCGCTGATGCGTTGCCAGCCACAGCAGCTCGGATCTTGACTGAACGACCTCACATATAGTCTCAGTTTTGTTGTTAAATAACTGAAACTCACACCGATTCTCCACGCTGAATGTGGCTTGGTGGTTGAAACATATGTGCTCGTCATTTGGCAGCTCCATACATTGGTTGAACTCGTCTTTAGTCTATGATTTCGGTTCTTAGCTGGAATCGCTGCCAGCTTCAGGCTTCCCATGTTGGGATAGGCATGATGCTGAACACTTCCTGATCGTTCGATGGCGAACGTCAGTTAGCACGTTAGCTATTTCACTCTGCATCCGCTGCATTCCTGTTGCCACCAGAGTTAGCTGAGCTGTCAAAACCATAAACGCTTGCTGCAAGTGGTCGCCTTGGTACTTGCTTCTTTCTTGATTGATTGCACCTATCTGGTACTCTAGCGTTTTGATTCGATCGTTGGTGGCTGAGCTGCTCTTTCTGACTATGTTTATCGTAGAGTCCAAAATTTATGTTTGATTTTTCAAGAGCATCATCAATACGTCCTCGTTAGATTTGACGTTGTTTATCATTTTTGACATGTCGTCGGCGTACTTTGAGTCCAGAACGCCAAATAATGAATTCGCCACATTTCCTACTATATCAAGTGGTGCTCTTCGTTGTCGGGAATGACTAATCAACTCATTTCCTGCTTGTAGCTCGTTATATACATGTTGAAAATGTTCATATATAGACTTGCAGGCGTTGACGTTTCGTAACTCTGAACATTTGTGTTTTAGTTCAGATATCCCAGCAGCCAATATCCCCATGTCGCTCCAGTATGGCTTCAAGTCATAATATGCAATTATGTTCCATTCCGAAATTGCCATTCTGGACGTGCCGAGCCGTTCGTAGAATATTCCCGGTTGACTTGCAAAAGGAGTTATGTTTACTGATTGTCCCATTGCTAACGGTAGTATGAGTAGCATTGCCAGCACCGTTGGCAAGATAGGAAATGATATCTTCTTTTTCTGCGTGGGGGTCTCTTCTGCTCGGGCTGCATCCTCACCGGAGCTGTGTGGACGTTTTGTGGCGACTTCTTCCTTTAACAAAGGTGCCAAACGAGTAACTGGTCGTTTGAATGTGCCTGATGCCGTCTTGACATCTACTACACGGACCTGATTGTCTTTGCCCGGATACGTTTTTACTATCCGCCCCATAGGCCAGCTCATTACCGGTACATTGTCTTCTTTTACTAGGACTAGTAGTCCTTCTTTGACATTCTGGGCCATGGTCTTCCATTTAGTCCGCATTTGCAGCTCTTGAAGATATTCCATGGACCACTGGTTCCAGAACGATTGCTTGAGTCTGGATACTAGCTCCCATCTTTTTACCAGAGTTTTTCCGGGTAGGGCAAGATTTGCATCAGGAGGCTCTACTAGAGGTTCACCAATTAAAAAGTGACCTGGAGTGAGCGCTGATGTATCCGTGGGATCAGATGACATTGGAGTGAGGGGCCTTGAATTGAGTATCGCCTCGACTTCAATGATTACTGTGTTGAGTTCTTCAAACGTTAGAGACGATGTGGTTGTAACTGATACAAGTAGCCTTTTCGCTGATTTTACTGCAGCTTCCCATAGGCCGCCAAATGATTGCGCTCGAGGCGGAATGAACTTGAACTCCACCTGCTGCTTACTGCATTGGTTTACGATCCTTGTCTGAGTTTGTTCTGTGAAGATTGTTTCTTCTAGCGCCTTTAACTGATTATTGGCACCTACAAAGTTTGTGGCGTTGTCACAATGAATTGTCTGACACTTTCCACGTCGACCCAAGAATCGCCGAAGAGCGGCTAGGAAAGCGTCTGTTGTCAGGTCGCTTACCAATTCAAGATGTACTGCTTTAGTGGCAAAACAGCAGAATACTGCAATGTACGCCTTATCTGGTCTTTTTCCACGGATTTTATGGTGAATCCAAAAGGGACCGCAGTAGTCAACTCCAGAGTTGGAGAATGGACGAGCCTGTGTTACTCGATCCGCAGGTAAATTACCCATGATTTGCTGCATCAATTTGGGTCGTGCCCTTGTGCATCTGACACAACTGTGTATGATGCTTCTGGCCATTGTTTTGTCATTCAGAATCCAGTATTGTTGTCTGGCTATTGCTCTCAATGATTGCGCTCCGCAATGCATGTTCTCTTCATGCATCTCTCGTAGCAGCATCTTTACAATTTGATCAATGTATGGAAGCAAGATCTGATGCTTTGCGGCATATGGTAGGTTAGATTCTTCCAATCTGCCTCCGACTCTGATGAGTCCGTCATGTCCTATTATTGGAGACAGCGACACAATTGAACTTCTTTTGTCCACTGTCCTGTGTATGCGCAGTTGTTTATGCTCAGCACTAAATTCAATTTTTTGAATAGTGCTTAAAATCAGTTTCCTTGCATAAGTTAGCTTACACTTAGAGTAGTTGTAGGAGATCGGTTCTGCTTGTGACAAAAGCGCAGCATGTAAGCTACAATGCGTTGCAACTTGTGAAAGGAGTTGCCGTGATTGCAACTGTATAGTTCGATTCCCAGTTAATCTTGGCATGTTGGCAAACTCACTTGCTTCACTCGTCGTTCTAGATCGCTGGGAGTGATGCTCGGTACCTTGGACCATTTGTCTCGGGAACCATGTAGGAATAGCGGTCCGTACAGCCAGAGGCTGTGTCCCGCTAATTTGCTTGCCGCAATCCCTCTTGATAACACATCAGCTGGGTTATTCGCGGATGACACATGGCGCCACTGAGATTGATGCGACACCGCCTGGATTTTAGCTATCCGATTTGCCACAAACGTGTGGTATGATGATGCGGACGCATTTATCCAGGACAGGACTACAGTTGAATCAGTCCATAAGTATCCAGATGCCTTGTCTTCAGACATGCGCAAATCTTTTCTGACTCTATGGGTCAACTCGGCTCCTAACACTGCAGCACATAACTCTAGCCGCGGTAACGTTTCCTTAGCTGTCGGCGCAATGTTTGACTTTGAGCACAGCAAACGGACGGACACTTGATTATTTTTGTATGTGGCTCGAACATACACTGCTGCTCCATATGCTCGTTCTGAAGCATCGACAAATGTGTGCAATTCTTGTGAGACGGGTACCTGTCCTTCGAAGATGTGTCTTGGAATTTGCATATTGTTTAGCGCTTGTAAGTCAGCGCGGTAATTTTTCCAATCCACCTGAAGGGACTGAGGAATCTCGTCGTCCCAGCCCATTTTTAATTCCCACAGGGTCTGCATAAACATCTTTGCCTTGACCACCACGGGAGCAAATAATCCTAGTGGATCGAATATTTGAGATGATTCCGAACTGACCACTCGTGGTTGATGCTTCGCTTTTTTGAGATCGTCCACATAACTGATCCTTTTGTGGCATCCAAAGCAAACCCAAAGTCTTAACACTGTATTGTTGGAGTGTTTCGTCTAACTTGACGTTAGAGACGATATCCTCTTTAGGAATTTGGCTTAATACCTCTGAGTTGTTGGAACACCATTTTCGGAGCTTGAATCCGGAAGGCAGCAGTATTTTGTTTAATTCTTGTTGAATTTGTACGGCCTCTGGGATACTGTTTGCTTCTGTGAGACAGTCATCCACGTAAAAGTCATGTTTTAGTACTGATGATAAAAGCGGTAGATGATTCTTGGCCTTCTCGGACAGATAATCCAAGCATTTAGTAGCCATGAATGGCGCTGATGTTGTACCATATGTGACCGTTTTAAGTCTGTAAAACTTTAGATCTTCTGATGGTTTCTTACGCCATACGATTAATTGATGGAACTGGTTGTCTGGGTGCATCCACACCTGCCGATACATTTTTTCTATGTCTGCAGTAAACAAATATCTGTGAGTGCGGAATCGTAGTAAAATTGCAAACAATTCGCTCTGCACAGTGGGTCCAGCGTACAATATATCATCCAATGATTTATTGCTTGTCGTTTTATAGGATGCATCAAACACTACACGCAGTTTTGTGGTACTGCTTTCGGGTTTCAATACACAGTGATGCGGAATGAAGTAGTGATCTGAGGGTACGTGTGTGGGTGGTACCAGCTTCATGTGTCCAAGACGTTCATATTCCTCCATGAAGTCTACATATCCTTTCCAGACTTCTGGTGGCGTTCGTCGCTCTAATGCCAAAAATCTGTTGGTTGCTGTTTTTTGAGACGCCCCCAGGGCTGAAGTTCCTTCAGAAAATGGAAGTTTCACAATGAATTTTCCATCTATTGCTACCTGTAGGTTCGCTACGAAATAAGATTCGCAATGAGCTTCTATAGGAGATTGAGCCTTTTCTTTGGTGTCTAGGTTTTCTAGTGTCCAAAATCGCTCTAGTAGCGTATCCACCTCCTCTTCTGTGGTTGCTGCTGCACAAAATGCCGCTGAGCCGTGCTCAGCAGGAATTTTTCCGGCCACAATCCATCCAAGCTTTGTATTTTGAAGAATTGGGCCATCTGGCGTCATCAGCATCTGATTTGGTAGAAGCAAAGAATAATAATGTTCTGCGCCAATAAGCATGTCAATTTTTCCTGGTTTGTCAAAGTTTGGATCAGCCAGAGTGACGTTGTTTGGGACCTGTAATTGTGAGGCAATTAATTCATGTGCTGGTTGATCAGCTATGATATGCGGCAGCACAAAGGCTTCTACTTGTTGAGCAAAATCATTATGCATCGACTTTATGAGAACGTTTGCTCTAGCTCGACTGGTTTTTGGGTTGCCTCCAATGCCCTCGATGCGCAATGATGCACCGTGGAGCTTTAATGAAAGCTTGGAGGCCATTCGCTCAGAGATCAGATTAATTTGTGATCCTGAGTCTAGCAAGGCTCGAAATGTGGCCATCTGGCCATTGCTTGCTTTGACCAATACCTTGACTGTGGCCAGCAGATTGTAACTTTTGTTACTTGCTGCACCTACAGAAGGTGATTTTGGCTCTGTTGCCGCACCTGACGTGGTCTCTAGGTGCAGCAATGTATGGTGTTTTTTGTCACATTTAAAACACGTACGGCCTCGGCAATCTTTCGCCTTGTGGTCACTGCTGAAACAGTTAACACACAATTTTTGTTTTTTAACCCAATTGACTCGATCGGGTATGGTTTTGCTGCGGAAATCATCGCATTTGTATAGCCAATGAGTCCGTTTGCAGAAAGGACAATTTGGTTGCCTTCCAGCACAGGCAGAAGTGCATGATGGGCTCTTCTGCTCCTTTCTCAGTTGTTGACTGCGTTTTCCTGTTCCCAGCACTCGGCTTCGCTGGTCCAGGAAGCTTAGCATTGTATCGAGACCTTGGAGTTCTCGTGATCCGTCTAACGATTGTTCGTAGAGGGCTCGATTTGCAAGATCCAGTTTTTGCTTGATGATGGCAATTATGATTGTATCCCAGCTGGATATATCAATGCCTAGTCCCTTTAATGATGCTAGAGACTCGATTGTTGTGATAAACAACTCTTTTAATGACTTTGGATCGTCACTGTTTGTATGATGCTGCAGGAGACGATTGAGAATCGTATCTGCTACATGGCGGGGATTGTTGTACGCGTCAACCAATATTTCCCATGCGCTCATGTAATTTTCTTTTTTAAGATCAATATGTCTTATTAATCTCTCTGCCTCTTCAGTTACGGTGGTTTTGAGGTACCACATCTTCCTGACTGTGGGCATATTGGTATCGTGAACCATGCATTTGAACAAGTCGAAGAACTGAGTCCATTTGAGTAGATCCCCATCGAACTTTGGGATGCTGACTCTGGGCAAATGTACATCTTCATTGTTTGATGCACTTGTTTGCGCCCCCAAGACTCTTTGAACTTCTCCTTCTAGTCGGAGGAACGACTGCATGTCGTATCCTTCTTCGACTGGGTCTTCGTATTCTTCGTGAACAGCAAAGTGGACATTCTGATATTGGGACCATAATGAGGTTATCGAATCCCTTGTTATGGCCCTTCCGGTTTCGGAAAATTCATTCCGAGCACGTTTGATTGATTCAGCAATCGCCCTTTGTCGCCGACAAGCTAATATCAGCTTGCTTGCAGGTTGCGTAATGCTTGCAACGTCTGCATTTTTCGAAGCATTGATCGAGGTTGAATTTCCGGGGGCATTGCTCGAGGTTTGAGCCATTGCATCGGTTATTATCGTTCTATATTTGTCGTATGACTCACGACAGTCTACGTAGAACTTTAAATATTCTGCGGTTCTATATTCCGCTGGAATATTTTTGTCATTATCCGCAAATCGATTCCATGCTTCATCGATTGTCGTATGACTCACGACAGTCTACGTAGAACTTTAAATATTCTGCGGTTCTATATTCCGCTGGAATATTTTTGTCATTATCCGCAAATCGATTCCATGCTTCATCGATTGCGGCCAACTTTGATTTATAATACGTTGGATTTTGCTTTCTTTTCGCAGAGTCTTTTTTAAAATTGCGGATCAGCTTCGATATTTCTTGACTGATTTCTTCCTGCAAGTCTAACGCCTCTGTGACTGCTTGCTTGTGACTGCTCCTCCTTTCTAGACATATTCAAAATTGTTTTTGTTCCTGACCGTTGGGAGTGTTTTGTTTGGTTTGACAGCTGGATACGCTCCTATTCGCAACCGTGATGTGGTCGAAGGAAAACAACAAATATTCAATAGAATTTGGAGTTTCTAAAAACGGATTTTAGTCAAAGTCGGAAAATCCCAAGAGTTACGGATTTTTACTTTGTTGATAAAAGTAGGAAAATCCCAAGAGTTACGGATATTTCCTTTTGTTTTTAAATGTCGGAAAATCCCAAGAGTTACGGATATTTCCTTTTTTTTTTTGTTAAATGTTGGAGTCACCAAATGGTTTATTTGGTGTGTGAGACAAAAGTAGGAAGATCCCAAGAGTTACGGATTCTTTCCTATTGACTAACGTCGGTTGACGTGTTCGTCGGGGTCACCAAAATGTTTGTGTTGAGGCTTAGATGCCTGGCAGATAGTGCATAAACTATTGCCTGTAGTTGTCGCAACTAGCACTTGGAACTAGTTGGACGGTTTGATTGGGTTTGGGTGAGGTTTGGTTGGTTGGTTGGATGAGGTTGGTTGAGGGCATAAAGACACGACGATGGTGTCGGGGGCATGTGGTCCATGAATAAAAGCTCTGTTGTGAGTCAGAACTCTTACTGACTTTATTAATGAAAACTTAACAGTATATATAGGTACAAAATGCTTATGGTAACAAATATCGTATAACAAAATAATGTGGGTTACTGTGAATGTGGGTTTCTGTGTATGTGGGTTATTGTCAGATATATGACCTGACACTTATTGCTACTGTGTATGTAGGTTATTGCCAGCTATATGACCTGACACTTATTGCTCTAATTTGCTTTCCTCATGTCCGCCAGTTATGCATATTCGCTTGACTTGGTAAATGATACTTTATTAACGACAAATGCATGTGGCTGCGACTGAAGAATTATTATGACGAATTCTAAATGATATTGCTTATGAGTAATGCTGCCGTGACTGAACATAACGATTTACCTGTACAAGTCAAACCCAAACTTGCTTTAATTTACAGTTTATGAATGTATCTATAATTTAAAACCAGTCCAATTGGTTGTATAGTTTTTGTGTAATATTACCTGAAAGTCAACTAAATTATCTTTTTTTTTGTGTCGAAAAAACGGAAATATTTTTCAACTTTGAATGCTCATAACTTCTACAAAAATCCGATTTTTGTTTTCTCGACGGATTTGGAATCGTCGTGAAATTCTCTGTCGATTTCTTATAGTTTAAATCGTTTTTGCGACTATGAATTTTTGATTTATGCAACGCCAAATACGCCAATGGCGCCACTGTGCGACGCCACCGCAACTACTAACAACACGGCAGGCGCAGGAAGGAGAGGGCCCACCGGAATATGGACGACGCCCACCAACACCAGATCGGAACGTCCTAGAGATCTACCCGATCGAAAGGAACGAATGGGGCTGGACAATGCCAACGGGAACCAAGCTGTTGGAGGCGGGAATAACCGCGATAAAGAGGAAGATGGCGGGAAAGGGACGCGAACAACAAAAACGTTGGCTGCAAGAGGACGGAGGAGTATTGTGGAGAGTCATCTTAAGCAGAGGAAACCATGTGGCGATCAAACGCCACAGGAAGTGGAAGAAGACAATTGCGGCGGGCACACTAGGCCACGCCAGGCCCTATATAATGCGGGCCGCTGGCAATTCACTTAGCAGCCGACGGCGATCGGGAGCGCTAAGCCTCTAGTAGCACACTTCCAGTAGTCAGCAGCCAAAGTTACTTTTTTGGGCGAACCGAATCTTACGATTTGGTTTGCAATACATAAGCCGACAGACTTTTGCGTCGCGGAAACAATTCGGCCAGCCGAATTTTCTCAGAAGACTTTCGAGTCCGCAACTGAAGACTTCCGAGTCCGCCTTTCTCTCAGAAGACTTTCGAGTCCGCAACAGAAGACTTGCGAGTCCGCCTCTCTCTCAGAAGACTTTCGAGTCCGTAACTTAAGACTTTCGAGTCCGTCTCTCTCTCAGAAGACTTTCCAGTCCGCAACTGAAGACTTTCGAGTCCGCAACTAAAAAATTTCGAGTCCGTCTCTTTCTCCCTGAAGACTTTCAAGTCCAGGGCGAACTGCTAACGCCGAAACGGGGACCACCTAGACGAGAAAGGCCCAGACGACCCGGGATACGGCGCTCCCTGGTCACTGACGCAGTGCACCCGGAACTCTGTTAACTAAATCGGTTAATAAGGAGCTAAACCTACTTAAGTTAACTGAACTCTCTCAACTGTTATCATTGGGAAACGGGCAATCACTCTTACAGCTACCACTCGGACCAGAATTTACTGAGCGGACTGAAAATGGTCTGATTGTTCGTATCGAAGCTATAGGATATAGTCAACCGATTTTCATAAACTTTAAACAAAAATTCTGAAATAATATAGGATATCCAAATATTAAGTTTGGTGGAAATATCTTAAAAACTGTCATAGTTATAGTTTTTTTCAAAAAATTTTCAGATCGGTCCTCTGGCAGCTATATGATATAGTTGTCCGACATATGTAGGAGTGAGAGTATATAGAAGACTAACTACAAAGTTTCATTTAGTTAGCTTTAAAACTGAGGAACTAGTTTGCGTATAATCGGACAGGCGGACATGTCTAGATAGACTCGGCTCTTAATTCTGTTCATGAATATATATACTTTATAGGGTCGGAGATGTCTCCTGCACTGCGTTGCAAACTTCTGACTGAAATTATAATACCCTGCAAGAGTATTAATATTTATCATGAACCACTTTCAAACTTCGAAGCAGTACAAACAGACTTAGTAACCAGATAAAAAACTGTATTATTTAAACTTGCAAAACACTTCCCGCCTCAATTCAATGAACAACTTAGAACATTATGCACCCAGTATAGTGATGTATTTGGACGAGAAACCGAATCGATCACTACCAATCATTTTTATAAACAAAAACTGAGATTTACTGATGATGAACCCATAAATATAAAAAATTATAGAAATCCTCAGAGTCAACAAGACGAAGTTCTAAAACAAGTCCAAAAACTCATCAGTAATAATAAAATAGTGGAACTCTTATAATAGCCCACTTTTGTTAGTACCAAAACAGTCACTTCCAAATTCCGAAAATAAAATATGGCGATTAGTAATTGACTATCGTCAAATTAATAAAAAACTCTTGTCTGATAAATTTCCGCTCCCTAGAATCGATAATATTTTAGATAAACTTGGTAGAGCAAAATACTTCTCATGCCTCGACTTAATGTCAGGTTTTCATCAAATTGAACTCGAAAAAAAAATCACAGGATATAACATCCTTTTCAACAAACAATGGTTCGTATCGATTCACGCGATTACCATTCGGTTAAAAATAGCGCCAAATTCTTTTCAGAGAATGATGACTATAGCTTTTTCTGAATTAGAACCTTCGCAAGCATTTCTTTATATGGATGACTTAAGAGTATTAGGTTGCTCCGAAAAACATATGCTCAAGAACTTAACTGATGTTTTCAAGAAATGTAGGCATCACAACCTAAAGTTACATCCTGAAAAATGTTCATTTTTTTGAATGAAGTCACTTTCTTAGGACATAAATGCACAGATAAAGGAATCTTGCCTGACGACAAAAAATACGACGTCAATTAAAATTATCCAGTCCATCATGATGTGGAAAGCGCTAAAAGATTTATTGCATTTTGCTATTATTACAGACGCTTTATAAGAAATTTTGCTGAATACTCCCGTCACATAACACGATTATGTAAGAAAGATGTAAAATTCGAATGGACAATAGAATGTCAAAACGCCTTCGAACATCTTAGAACAGCATTAATAAACCCTACTCTGTTGCAATACCCAGCAAAGAATTTTGCATAATCACAGATGATAGCAAATACGTTCTTGGAGCAGTCGTAACTCAAAACAAAAATGGACTACAGCTTCCAGTTGCATACGCATCAAGATCCTTTACAAAAGGTGAAAGCAACAAAAGCAGTACAGAACAAGAATTAGCAGCTATTCATTGGGCAATAACACACTTCAGACCATATATTTATGGTAGACACTTCACTACCAAAGTCCAATAATGGAAACGAATACGCAGTAACACTCATCTGCGATTTAACTAAATACGCTAGGAAATGCAATATTTGAAGATTTTATTCTAAAGTACGGTCCAGTGAAGACGTTCATTACGGACATGGGAACGGAATATAAAAATTTAATTATTGAAGATGTACGTAAATATTTAAATATTAAAAACATAGCTTTCACCGCACATCACCACCAGACCGTGTAGCGAAGCCACAGAACACTCAATGCGTTCATTCATTCATATATCTCAGTTGACAAAACAGATTGGGATGTATGGCTACGATACTTCGTCTATTGTTTTAATACGACCCCCTCTATGGCGCATGACTATTGTCTATATGAGCTAGTTTTGGTAAAATTTTCAAATTTACCTAATCATTTTAATAGCACAGATAACATAAAACCTCTCTATAATATAGAAGATTATGCTAAAGAATCGAAATTTAGATTAGAACAGGCATTTAAGAGAGCTAGACTAATGCTAGAATCCCATAAACTAAAACCGAAAATTAGTTACAACAAAACGAGTTAAGATTTTGATTTCAAAATAGGAGATCAGGTTTTATTGAAAAATGAAACAGGACATAAGTTTGATTTTAAATATACAGGTCCTTATAAGATAGAACAAATAGGAGATAAAGATAACTATATTAAATAATACAAATAAAAACAAATAGTACATAAAGATAGATTAAACTAAATAGGAGATAAAGATAGCATAACTATATTAAATATGAAATAAAGCTAGATTAAAACTCTTTAATTCATAATCAATTTTTTTTTATATATGTAAGATAGAGAAGCAACAGCAGAATAGCAGAATAGCAGCAACAGCAGAACAGCAGCAACAGCAGAAGAGCAGAGCAACAGCAGAAACAGCAGGGCAACAATAAAGTAGCAGCAGAACAGCCGAACGACAAGTGAAAAAGGAAGACGAGAAGTGGAAAAGAGCAGAACGAGAAGGTAGAAAAGGGAACGACATTCGTAGAGGAAGAATCAAGATAGTTTGGTCTTTCTCTTCGTGGCGGACGGTCGTGTTTTTGTTTTGCGCTCCGACTTTTGTGTTATTTTTTAAACCACCGGGGTTTCATCGTAACTTATAACCTAATATTTATAACGATATACCGTTTAGCTACCGCGAGTGCATGCACTTTTCTGTGTAGTTAATTTGCATAAATAATTACTTGTTAGTTTTGTGCTAAGACGGTTTATCTTATTTTATTTTTCCTCTTTGCTCTTTTACCGTTTCTATTTTTCTCTCCCCCGCTCGAGTGCCGTTTGCTATTAGCTGCATCCAAGCTGTTCATAGCTCTCACCGCTCTTGTGATTTTCTGCTGCTCTAACTCTTGTGCTCTTTTATCTCTCTCTTTATCTCTTTACTTTTTTGGTATTGATAGTGTGCACAGTGGTTCTAGGGTTTGTGAACATGTCCCAGAATATTGTCTGTGTAATTAAGAACTGCCAAAAAAATGTTTTGGCAGACCAGCCCAGTTTCCATTGCTGGCTTTGCGAGGCAGTTGTGCACGCTAAGTGCATCGAGATGACGGGTCGAATGGCTGACGCAGTGTCCAGCAAAAAGGGCCTGCGTTATTGCTGTGAGGCCTGTCGACCGGTTGAGAAGGAAATATCATCCTTCATGCGTCAGATAAGGATTGGATTTTCTGAGATCATGGCCACTTTTCGCAAGGCGAATGACCTGTTCTCCGCGCTGGACGCTCAATTTAATAGTATGAAGCTATTAAATGAGTCGCCGAAACGCAAAAAATCCGCTGCTAGTCGGCTGCAACTGTGTGAGACACAGCAACCGATTTCCTGCCACTCTCCGTCGCCACAGCTCCTGGTCCCCGTTCCAATGGTTCTGAGATCAGGAACGATCAAAGATTCGGTAACCGAATCGGTGGTAGAGGTGTCGGAAGCCGCACAGCCAGCAATTTCCACGTCGTCCGTGGTGTCTGATGCGCAGCCCAATTCTTTGGCTCAGCAAACAACCGTAGAAAATTCTACCCAGCGTCCAACATTGCCCGGAATACCGGCCGTTGTTGGTAACAATTCGTTACGTAAGACCCTAACAGCAGTCCCACCTTCGAAAACTATATTTGTTTCGAGGCTTGCCCCTAATCTCGCATCGGAAGATGTTCTAGCCTATGTTCGAGGCAAAACCCAAGCTGGCAATATCAAGGTGGAAAAATTCAAATTTCCGCATGCCAGAGACATTTCGTCATTTAAGATAAATGTCTCATTCCAACTCTTTGACAATATTTGCTCGGGTGACTTCTGGCCCGAGTACGTTGTAGTCAAGGAGTATGAGGCACGGAAGAAAAGAAATCAGCCTGCGGGAGTTTAACTGCCCAAGCCGTCACAACCCGCAGTGTCCACTCAAGCACTTTCTGTCCTAAAAAACTAACCTCTTCCGTATACTTTCCTATCAGAATACTAGGGGCTTACGCAGTAAGCTCTCTAGATTATATTCAGATAGCCTTTCTTTCGCATCCCAGGTGATTGTGTTTACAGAAACCTGGTTGAAGCCGGAGATCTTCTACTCCGAAATTCTTCAATGTAAGTACACTATTTACAGATTAGACCGTCTTCTCCAGCGTGGTGGCGAATTTTTATTGCCATTGACTCCAGCCTCATCTCGGAACGGGTGGTATCTAATGACTTTTTGGACATCGAATTTATCTGCGTTAAACTAGCTTCACAGGTAGTTGCATTTATGTAACCTGCTCTTACATCCCTCCATCTTCGGAAGAGCCAATTTATTGGAAACACCTTTCGGCAAATCGGGCAGTTTCCAATAGGCTTTCTGATAGGGGCCAATTAGTGGCTTTGGGTGACTTCAACATACCCGGAGCTCACTGGTCTTCTGATGGGGTGTTTAATGTTCTTCACACTGCGGCGCAGCATGACCTCCTTAATGGCTTGCTTGATTTATCCTTATCGCAAGTTAACCATATTTTTAATTCTTTAAACCGCTTAATTGATCTATGCTTTGTCTCTGATCCTGCAGGTGTAAACCTAATTAGAGTTCCTCCAATGACGCAACCTGAAGATCCTTATCATCCAACTTTCGATGTGACTATCGACACTGGGACAGTCTTAACTACTACACCTGATAGCAGTTTAAATAGAGTCCGCTGTTTCCGAAAGGCTGACTATCAGAGGCTAAGCACTTTAATAGCAGAATTTGATTGGTCTAATCTTTACACGAGCTCTGACATGGCATCCACCGTTGACATTTTTTACAATGCCATGAACTCATTTTTTTCCTTATATGTTCCTAAAACCTACCCGTCGGTCTCTAATAAACCACATTGGTTTAACAAGGAGCTGACGCGTCTAAAAAACGTAAAATCTAGGCTTTATAATAAATATAAACTCACTGGTTCAAAAACGGCTTTCTCATCTTATCTTAGTGCTCGATCTAACTTTACCGTGCTTAACGCTCAGTGTTATAAAAATTATTTGACTCGTTGTAAGGTCCAGTTCACGTAGGACCCTAAACAGTTTTATAACTTTGTTAACTCTAAACGTAAACCCACGTTATATCCTCCCTCGCTGCCTTTTAAGAATACTACAGTAAATTCTGATCAAGCAATTGCTAATCTCTTTGCTGAGTTTTTTAAAACGACATATTCGCCCTCAACATCTTCAGATCATACATTTTCTACAGCTATGTCCAGTTCGTCCGTAATCTTCAGTCCTATTTTAAACGAAAGCTCACTTATTCTTGATCTTCAACGTGTTAAGCCAGTTTATTCGGCAGGTCCCGATGGTATACCTGGCTCTGTGCTTAGGTATTGCTCCGAGGCGCTGTGTAACCCCCTTCTTAAATTGTTTACCTTATCTTTAGAATCCTCAGAATTTTCCCTTATTTGGAGGGAATCATTTGTTATTCCTCTCCACAAAAAAGGTAGCAAATCGGATGCCAGTAACTATAGAGGTATCTCTAAGTTATCGGCTATCCCCAAACTTTTCGAGAATGTAATCACTCCTCACTTGCAACATCTATGCAGATCCGTCATTTCTCCATGCCAGCATGGTTTTATGAGGCGAAGATCAACCACGACCAATCTTCTGGAACTTACCTCTTTCGTTATAATTGGCTTCCAACAAAACTTTCAAAAGGACTTTAGTAAAGCTTTCGACTCGGCTAATCATTCTCTTCTGGTTAGGAAACTTGATTCAATGGGGTTTCCTAGTGATCTTCTTAAATGGATTTCGAGTTATCTAAGTGACCGGACCCAAAAGGTTCTGTTCAGAAACTTTTTATCCAATAGCCTCAGGGTCATATCTGGCGTCCCACAGGGTAGCCACCTTGGACCACTGCTATTCACATTGTTTATCAATGATTTGCCGCAGGTTCTAACCAAATCCAGAGTACTCATGTACGTTGATGACGTTAACTTTGCTGTAAAGGGACAGTTCGTGCCAATCAGACCTACAATCGGATCTTGATAACTTCCAAGCATGGTGTCATGCTAACGATTTACATCTCAACAGCTCAAAATGCAAACTGATGACATTTTCACGTGTTACTCCCCTGCTTGCAACCGATATGCTTAACGACTGCTCTTTGGAAAGAATTTCTATTGTTGATGATCTGGGTGTCCGCCTGGATCCTAAACTTTCGTTCTCTGAACATATTTCTTGTATGGTTAACAAAGCCAGAGGCATGCAGGGATTCCTAAAAAGGTGGGCGAAGGAATTCGATTCTCCTTATGTAACGAAGACTCTCTTTACTTCGTTAGTTCGCCCTATATTGGAGTATGTTTCGTGTGTCTGGAGTCCTCAATTTGGAGTCCATAGTAGCCGCATTGAATCTGTCCAAAAGAACTTTTTGCTTTTCGATTACCGTCTTACTCTAGTAGACTTATCCTACTTAATCTACCTTTTTTAGCGAACCGTAGGACGTGCTTGGCGTTGTCTTTCTACATAAACTTATTCACGGTGATGTTGAGAGCCCTTACCTCAGCCCTTAGCTCAATTACCATGTTCCCCGTCTTTCATCTAGATCTTTTATACCATTAGTAGTTAACCACTGTAGGCGTGAGTTTGAAGTACATGAAACCTTTAGGGTTTTAAGTACTGATTACAATCGTCTTTTTAGTAGTATTGAAGGCATTGAAAGCCTTCAAAAACTAAAAACTGTATTGCTTGTACTATCCCGTAGTGTATCCTAATTTTGCCTCGTTCTATTCTATTGTTTTTCTTCTCTCGCGTCTATCCAGTACGCGTTTCGTGCCGTACGTCACACGGCTGCGCCTCTCGGTCGGTTGGGCGGGAGGTGGGCGTGAGTGAGACCACAGCCGAGAGAAAGCCATATTAAAGAAAAAGCAAAACTTGTAATAATTCAGTGTTACTTTAAAAACTGATTTTATATTATAATAAACTGCTAAGTTGAGAATATATCACCTTACTATTCTGCGAAAGTTCTTCAACAAAATCCCTAATGTTATCTTGGAAATATGTGTCTCGAAGCTGCGTGGGCTGGGAAAGAAGATCACGTGCCCAGTTGGTTACTTTTTGGCTTACGTTGCAGTAGACCAGGAGGTGACGCCACACAAGTTTGTTGTTGTCGAGGATGAGGACATCGAGTGGGCTTCGATTTTAGGCTTCGATTTTGTCTCGAAGTTTGACTTCTCACTGTCGGCCGAAGGATACAAGTTTTCTTCCCAGATGGGGGAGAAAGCTTGTGAGGAACCAAACCAGACCGAAAAACGTCAGAGCAGTTCAAGCATTTTTGGGACAGACTGGATTTTTCAGAAAATGTGTTCTAAACTATTCGCAGATTGCACGCCCTTGACAGATCTGCTGCGAAAAGATGTTTGTTTCCGAATGGCAGAACCTCAGATGAATGCATTCCAGACTTTGAAGGATGCGTTGTCAAAGGAACCGGTTTTAAAGCTATATATCAGAGGAGCCAAAACTGAACTGCACACAGATACATCAAAAAACGGATTTGCAGCGGTTTTGATGCAGTGCACTATGTGGTTTTTGACCAATTTATGTGGCATTTAGTCATTTTTTTAAAGTTAGTTAATTTAAAAAAAAATTAGTGGGAATGTATTAACAGAACATAAAACTGTGATCTACGTGATCTTGGAAATTAAAGTATTCGTTAAAAACACCATTTTCAAAGAAAAAGACACATGGATGATTTCCCAGGATTGTACTACATGTTAAATGTATTAATTGTTTAAATTGTGCGTGTCAATACTAACATTTTGTCTTTTTAAAAATGCACCTTAAGCTGAATTTTAAGAAACCAATTTCAACTTTGGGTAGAGTTTTGAAATATAAGTATTCCTTGGTTTTTAATTAGTTCAAGTGTATGTTGTAGCGTTGTCAATTCTGAGTAAAAGGCTGTATGTCTTATTGTGCACTTTTGCGCACTATTGGTGCAATTATAAATTTTCTTAGATAACTTCACTGTTTCCAACGCCGATTTGGTTGCTGTTCGGAGTAGCCTGAGCAAGAAAAGGCTGTAAAATGTTTTTTTTCGAAATAGAAAACGAAATAATTGAATAATTAAACTAATACTTAAAATAAAATATTAATTTAAACCTTTTGAGTATGACGGAATTTGTTCTTTTTTGATTTAGCTGCACTTATGGAAATACACTGCAATTCAGCATTTTAGTTTGATAGCTCCTAGGGAAAGCGGGTAGCTATAGGATATAGTTACCTGATCCAAACGATTTTCATACCATATGTGCCTAAGAACAAATAATAAAATTTGAAGTCGATATCTCTAAAACTGACCGAGTTATTAATAAATGCCACAAAAACAGGCTAAAAACCCCATAGTGCAGTGGTTCGAGAGCGGACTTCACCCTATACAATATTGGAGTAAGAAGACCTCAGAAGCTTAGTCTCGTCAGCACAGCTACATTCCAGAAGCGAAAGCCGTGTATCTTGCGGTAAAGAAGTTCAGACATTATCTTCTCGGATCGCCGTTTAAGCTGGTAACCGTTTGCTTCGCGTTCAAGCAAGCTCTTCAGAAGGCTGATGTGCCAAGAGCAGTCACGCAGTGGATTGTTTATCTGCAGGACTTCGAGTTTGTAGTGGAACATCGCCCCTGGAGAACGGTTGAAGCAAGTTGATTGCCTGAGTCGCTATCCCAGCCGTGTTAATCTTGTATCCTCGGAGATCTCAGCTCGAATTAAAGTCGCACAAGGAACGGATGAGATGCTGAAGGCAATTATAGAAATTTTTGACAGCGGTCCTTATGAAGGCTACAAGATGAAAGCAGGACTTGTTTATAAGGAGGTGAGCGGCAATTCTCCTCGTGATCCGTAAAACGATGGAGAAAGAAGTTATTCTTGACGCCCACAGTGCCGGTCATTTTGCGCTACAGAAAACTGTTCATGCTGTTCAACATCCCTATTGGATTCTCCACTTAGAGCAAAAGGTTCAGCAGGTGGTGAAAAACTGTGTCAGAAGCATAATTTTCAACAAGAAACTTGGTAAGAAGGAAGGATATTTGAGCTGTATCGATAAAGGTGATAAACCTCTGTGACGGTTGGTCAATGCGCCGGGGCTCACGGGTGGCCAGGGTCGTCTCAGAAATTTATACTTTGAGTTGTGTGGAGTTGCTAGAATAGATCCCGATCCGTTCCCAGAGGTGAAGGCGTGAGGAATTACACAGTAATTATTTACGTTATTTTTTACGTTTACTGGGCTTTGGCCAAATTCAAGGGTTAACAATAAGTGAGGAGAGAATACAATAGTCGGCGTTCACGAAATTCAATGGATCGGCTCCCGCTGCTCCTGGGTTCGGTGTCGTCCGGGGCTTCGTCTCCGCTGTGGCGATGAATGAGAGGTTAGAGACCCTTTAGGTCTGCTAATTAGAATGGTCGAGTGAGAGGCCCTTGAAAGTCTACTAAAGTTATGGGAACAGCTAGAGGCCTTTAAGGTCTACTACTATGAGAACGGTTTTAGAGGCCTTTAAGGTCAGGAGAACAGTTTTAAAGGTATTTGAAGTCTACTACTTGGGAGAACAGCTTTAGAGGCCTTGAAGGTCTACTAGTTATGAGAACAGTTTAGAGGCCTTTAAGTTCTACTAGGTATGAGAACAGTTTTAGAGGCCTTCAAGGTCTACTAATTATGAGAAGAGGTTTTAGAGGCCTTTATGGTCTACTAGTTATGAGAATAGTTTAGAGGCCCTTAAGGTCAGCATTCGGTCTTTCTCTTCGTAGCTGACGGTTGTGCTTTTGTTTTGCGCTCCGACTTTTGTGTTTATTTTGAATCTAAACCACCGGGGTTTCATCTAAATTTATCACCTAATATTTTTAACGATATACCGTTTAGCTACCGCGCGTGCATGCACTTTTCCGTGTAGTTAATTTGCATTAATAATTACTTTTTAGTTTTGTGCTAAGACGGTTATCTTATCTTATTTTTCCTCTTTGCTCTTTTACCGTTTTTATTTTTCTCTCCCCCGCTCGAGTGTCGTTTGCTATTAACTGCATCTAAGCTGTTCATAGCTCTCACCGCTCTTGTGATTTTCTGCTGCTCTAACTCTTGCGCTCTTTTGTCTCTCTCTTCATCTCTTTACTTTTTTGGTATTGATGGTGTGCACAGTGGTTCTAGGGTTTGTGAACATCTCCCAGAATATTGTCTGTGTTATTAAGAATTGCCAAAGAAATGTTTTGGTAGACCAGCCCAGTTTCCATTGCTGGCTTTGCGAGGCAGTTGTGCACGCTAAGTGCATTGAGATGACGGGTCAAATGGCTGACGCAGTGTCCAGCAAAAAGGGTCTGCGTTATTGCTGTGAGGCCTGTCGACCGGTTGAGAAGGAAATATCATCCTTCATGCGTCAGACCAGGAGTGGATTTTCTGAGATCATGGCCACTTTTCGCAAGGCGAATGACCTGTTCTCCGCGCTGGACGCTCAATTTAATAGTATGAAGCTATTAAATGAGTCGCCGAAACGCAAAAAATCCGCTGCTAGTCGGCTGCAACTGTGTGAGACACAGCAACCGATTTCCTGCCACTCTCCGTCGCCACAGCTCCTGGTCCCCGTTCCAATGGTTCTGAGATCAGGAACGATCAAAGATTCGGTAACCGAATCGGTCGTAGAGGTGTCGGAAGCCGCGCAGCCAGCAATTTCCGCGTCGTCCATTGTGTCTGATGCGCAGCCCAATTTTTTGGCTCCGCAAATCACCGTAGAAAATTCTACCCTGGGTCCAACATTGCCCGGAATACCGGCCGTTGTTGGTAACAATTCGTTACGTAAGACCCTAACAGCAGTCCCACCTTCGAAAACTATATTTGTTTCGAGGCTTGCCCCTGATCTCGCATCGGAAGATGTTCTAGCCTATGTTCAAGGCAAAACCCAAGCTGGCAATATCAAGGAGGAAAAATTCAAATTTCCGTATGCCAGAGACATTTCGTCATTTAAGATAAATTTCTCATTCCAACTCTTTGACAATATTTGCTCGGGTGACTTCTGGCCCGAGTACGTTGTAGTCAAGCTTAACCACTTACTGGATTTATGCTTGGTCCCCGATCCTGCAGGTGTGAACCTAATTAGAGTTCCTCCAATGACGCAACCTCAAGATCCTTATCATCCAACTTTCGATGTGACTATAGACACTGGGACAGTTTTAGCTACTACACCTGATAGCAGTTTAAACAGAGTCCGCTGTTTCCGAAAGGCTGACTATCAGGGGCTAAACACTTTAATAGCAGAATTTGATTGGTCTAATCTTTACACGAGCTCTGACATGGCATCCGCCGTTGATATTTTTTACAATGCCATGAACTCATTTTTCTCCTTATGTGTTCCTAAAACCTACCCTTCGGTCTCTAATAAACCTTAATCTTTAAACCTATTTTAAACGAAAGCTCACTTTTTCTTGATCTTCAACGTGTTAAGCCAGTTTATTCGCCAAGTCCCGATGGTATACCTGGCTCTGTGCTTAGGTATTGCTCCGAGGCGCTGTGTAAGCCCTTTCTTAAATAGTTTATCTTTAGAATCCACAGAATTTCCCCTTATTTGGAGGGAATCATTTGTTATTCCTCTCCACAAAAAAGGTAGCAAATCGGATGCCAGTAACTATAGGGGTATCTCTAAGTTATCGGCTATCCCCAAATTTTTCGAGAATTTAATCACTCCTTACTTGCAACATCTATGCAGATCCGTCATCTCTCCATGCCAGCATGGTTTTATGAGGCGAAGATCAACCACGATCAATCAATCTTCTGGAACTTACCTCTTTCGTTATAATTGGCTTCCATCAAAACTTTCAAACGGACTTTAGTAAAGCTTTCGACTCGGCTAATCATTCTCTTCTGGTTAGGAAACTTGATTCAATGGGGTTTCCTAGTGATCTTCTTAAATGGATTTCGAGTTATCTAAGTGACAGGACCCAAAAGGTTCTGTTTAGAAACTTTTTATCCAATAGCCTCAGGGTCATATCTGGCGTCCCACAGGGTAGCCACCTTGGACCACTTCTATTCACATTGTTTATCAATGATTTGCCGCAGGTTCTAACCAAATCCAGAGTACTCATGTACGCTGATGACGTTAACTTTGCTGTAAAGGGACAGTTCGTGCCAATCAGACCTACAATCAGATCTTGATAACTTCCAAGCATGGTGTCATGCTAATGATTTACATCTCAACAGCTCAAAATGCAAACTGATGACATTTTCACGTGTTACTCCCCTGCTTGCAACCTATATGCTTAACGACTGCTCTTTGGAAAGAATTAATATCGGTGATGATCTGGTGTCCGCCTGGATCCTAAACTTTCGTTCTCTAAATATATTTCTTGTATGGTTCACAAAGACAGAGGCATGCTGGGATTCCTAAAAAGGTGGGCGAAGGAATTCGATTCTCCTTATGTAACGAAGACTCTCTTTACTTCGTTAGTTCGCCCTATATTGGAGTATGTTTCGTGTGTCTGGAGTCCTCAATTTGGAGTCCATAGTAGCCGCATTGAATCTGTCCAAAAGAACTTTTTGCTTTTCGATTACCGTCTTACTCTAGTACACTTATCCTACTTAATCTACCTTTTTTAGCGAACCGTAGGACGTGCTTGGCGTTGTCTTTCTACATAAACTTATTCACGGTGATGTTGAGAGCCCTTACCTCAGCCCTTAGCTCAATTACCATGTTCCCCGTCTTTCATCTAGATCTTTTATACCATTAGTAGTTAACCACTGTAGGCGTGAGTTTGAAGTACATGAAACCTTTAGGGTTTTAAGTACTGATTACAATCGTCTTTTTAGTAGTATTGAAGGCATTGAAAGCCTTCAAAAACTAAAAACTGTATTGCTTGTACTATCCCGTAGTGTATCCTAATTTTGCCTCGTTCTATTCTATTGTTTTTCTTCTCTCGCGTCTATCCAGTACGCGTTTCGTGCCGTACGTCACACGGCTGCGCCTCTCGGTCGGTTGGGCGGGAGGTGGGCGTGAGTGAGACCACAGCCGAGAGAAAGCCATATTAAAGAAAAAGCAAAACTTGTAATAATTCAGTGTTACTTTAAAAACTGATTTTATATTATAATAAACTGCTAAGTTGAGAATATATCACCTTACTATTCTGCGAAAGTTCTTCAACAAAATCCCTAATGTTATCTTGGAAATATGTGTCTCGAAGCTGCGTGGGCTGGGAAAGAAGATCACGTGCCCAGTTGGTTACTTTTTGGCTTACGTTGCAGTAGACCAGGAGGTGACGCCACACAAGTTTGTTGTTGTCGAGGATGAGGACATCGAGTGGGCTTCGATTTTAGGCTTCGATTTTGTCTCGAAGTTTGACTTCTCACTGTCGGCCGAAGGATACAAGTTTTCTTCCCAGATGGGGGAGAAAGCTTGTGAGAAACCAAACCAGACCGAAAAACGTCAGAGCAGTTCAAGCATTTTTGGGACTGACTGGATTTTTCAGAAAATGTGTTCTAAACTATTCGCAGATTGCACGCCCTTGACAGACCTGCTGCGAAAAGATGTTTGTTTCCGAATGGCAGAACCTCAGATGAATGCATTCCAGACTTTGAAGGATGCGTTGTCAAAGGAACCGGTTTTAAAGCTATATATCAGAGGAGCCAAAACTGAACTGCACACAGATACATCAAAAGACGGATTTGCAGCGGTTTTGATGCAGTGCACTATGGGGTTTTTGACCAATTTATGTGGCATTTAGTCATTTTTTTAAAGTTAGTTAATTTAAAAAAAAATTAGTGGGAATGTATTAACAGAACATAAAACTGTTATGCCTCATACTCAAAATGTTAATACTTAACAGCATAAGTTAGCATAACAGCTGTAAAGTGAGCTGTTGCATTCCAGAGCAAGAGCGCTAAGTTTGCAATTTTTACTACGTGATCTTGGAAATTAAAGTATTCGTTAAAAACACCATTTTCAAAGAAAAAGACACATGGATGATTTCCCAGGATTGTACTACATGTTAAATGTATTAATTGTTTAAATTGTGCGTGTCAATACTAACATTTTGTCTTTTTAAAAATGCACCTTAAGCTGAATTTTAAGAAACAAATTTCAACTTTGGGTAGAGTTTTGAAATATAAGTATTCCTTGGTTTTTAATTAGTTCAAGTGTATGTTGTAGCGTTGTCAATTCTGAGTAAAAGGCTGTATGTCTTATTGTGCACTTTTGCGCACTATTGGTGCAATTATAAATTTTCTTAGATAACTTCACTGTTTCCAACGCCGATTTGGTTGCTGTTCGGAGTAGCCTGAGCAAGAAAAGGCTGTAAAATGTTTTTTTTCGAAATAGAAAACGAAATAATTGAATAATTAAACTAATACTTAAAATAAAATATTAGTTTAAACCTTTTGAGTATGACGGAATTTGTTCTTTTTTGATTTAGCTGCACTTATGGAAATACACTGCAGTTCAGCATTTTAGTTTGATAGCTCCTAGGGAAAGCGGGTAGCTATAGGATATAGTTACCTGATCCAAACGATTTTCATACCATATGTGCCTAAGAACAAATAATAAAATTTGAAGTCGATATCTCTAAAACTGACCGAGTTATTAATAAATGCCACAAAAACAGGCTAAAAACCCCATAGTGCAGTGGTTCGAGAGCGGACTTCACCCTATACAATATTGGAGTAAGAAGACCTCAGAAGCTTAGTCTCGTCAGCACAGCTACATTCCAGAAGCGAAAGCCGTGTATCTTGCGGTAAAGAAGTTCAGACATTATCTTCTCGGATCGCCGTTTAAGCTGGTAAATGTTTGCTTCGCGTTCAAGCAAGCTCTTCAGAAGGCTGATGTGCCAAGAGCAGTCACGCAGTGGATTGTTTATCTGCAGGACTTCGAGTTTGTAGTGGAACATCGCCCCTGGAGAACGGTTGAAGCAAGTTGATTGCCTGAGTCGCTATCCCAGCCGTGTTAATCTTGTATCCTCGGAGATCTCAGCTCGAATTAAAGTCGCACAAGGAACGGATGAGATGCTGAAGGCAATTATAGAAATTTTTGACAGCGGTCCTTATGAAGGCTACAAGATGAAAGCAGGACTTGTTTATAAGGAGGTGAGCGGCAATTCTCCTCGTGATCCGTAAAACGATGGAGAAAGAAGTTATTCTTGACGCCCACAGTGCCGGTCATTTTGCGCTACAGAAAACTGTTCATGCTGTTCAACATCCCTATTGGATTCTCCACTTAGAGCAAAAGGTTCAGCAGGTGGTGAAAAACTGTGTCAGAAGCATAATTTTCAACAAGAAACTTGGTAAGAAGGAAGGATATTTGAGCTGTATCGATAAAGGTGATAAACCTCTGTGACGGTTGGTCAATGCGCCGGGGCTCACGGGTGGCCAGGGTCGTCTCAGAAATTTATACTTTGAGTTGTGTGGAGTTGCTAGAATAGATCCCGATCCGTTCCCAGAGGTGAAGGCGTGAGGAATTACACAGTAATTATTTACGTTATTTTTTACGTTTACTGGGCTTTGGCCAAATTCAAGGGTTAACAATAAGTGAGGAGAGAATACAATAGTCGGCGTTCACGAAATTCAATGGATCGGCTCCCGCTGCTCCTGGGTTCGGTGTCGTCCGGGGCTTCGTCTCCGCTGTGGCGATGAATGAGAGGTTAGAGACCCTTTAGGTCTGCTAATTAGAATGGTCGAGTGAGAGGCCCTTGAAAGTCTACTAAAGTTATGGGAACAGCTAGAGGCCTTTAAGGTCTACTACTATGAGAACGGTTTTAGAGGCCTTTAAGGTCTACTAGTCAGGAGAACAGTTTTAAAGGTATTTGAAGTCTACTACTTGGGAGAACAGCTTTAGAGGCCTTGAAGGTCTACTAGTTATGAGAACAGTTTAGAGGCCTTTAAGTTCTACTAGTTATGAGAACAGTTTTAGAGGCCTTCAAGGTCTACTAATTATGAGAAGAGGTTTTAGAGGCCTTTATGGTCTACTAGTTATGAGAATAGTTTAGAGGCCCTTAAGGTCAGCATTCGGTCTTTCTCTTCGTAGCTGACGGTTGTGCTTTTGTTTTGCGCTCCGACTTTTGTGTTTATTTTGAATCTAAACCACCTGGGTTTCATCTAAATTTATCACCTAATATTTTTAACGATATACCGTTTAGCTACCGCGCGTGCATGCACTTTTCCGTGTAGTTAATTTGCATTAATAATTACTTTTTAGTTTTGTGCTAAGACGGTTATCTTATCTTATTTTTCCTCTTTGCTCTTTTACCGTTTTTATTTTTCTCTCCCCCGCTCGAGTGTCGTTTGCTATTAACTGCATCTAAGCTGTTCATAGCTCTCACCGCTCTTGTGATTTTCTGCTGCTCTAACTCTTGCGCTCTTTTGTCTCTCTCTTCATCTCTTTACTTTTTTGGTATTGATGGTGTGCACAGTGGTTCAAGGGTTTGTGAACATCTCCCAGAATATTGTCTGTGTTATTAAGAATTGCCAAAGAAATGTTTTGGTAGACCAGCCCAGTTTCCATTGCTGGCTTTGCGAGGCAGTTGTGCACGCTAAGTGCATTGAGATGACGGGTCAAATGGCTGACGCAGTGTCCAGCAAAAAGGGTCTGCGTTATTGCTGTGAGGCCTGTCGACCGGTTGAGAAGGAAATATCATCCTTCATGCGTCAGACCAGGAGTGGATTTTCTGAGATCATGGCCACTTTTCGCAAGGCGAATGACCTGTTCTCCGCGCTGGACGCTCAATTTAATAGTATGAAGCTATTAAATGAGTCGCCGAAACGCAAAAAATACGCTGCTAGTCGGCTGCAACTGTGTGAGACACAGCAACCGATTTCCTGCCACTCTCCGTCGCCACAGCTCCTGGTCCCCGTTCCAATGGTTCTGAGATCAGGAACGATCAAAGATTCGGTAACCGAATCGGTCGTAGAGGTGTCGGAAGCCGCGCAGCCAGCAATTTCCGCGTCGTCCATTGTGTCTGATGCGCAGCCCAATTTTTTGGCTCCGCAAATCACCGTAGAAAATTCTACCCTGGGTCCAACATTGCCCGGAATACCGGCCGTTGTTGGTAACAATTCGTTACGTAAGACCCTAACAGCAGTCCCACCTTCGAAAACTATATTTGTTTCGAGGCTTGCCCCTGATCTCGCATCGGAAGATGTTCTAGCCTATGTTCAAGGCAAAACCCAAGCTGGCAATATCAAGGAGGAAAAATTCAAATTTCCGTATGCCAGAGACATTTCGTCATTTAAGATAAATGTCTCATTCCAACTCTTTGACAATATTTGCTCGGGTGACTTCTGGCCCGAGTACGTTGTAGTCAAGCTTAACCACTTACTGGATTTATGCTTGGTCCCCGATCCTGCAGGTGTGAACCTAATTAGAGTTCCTCCAATGACGCAACCTCAAGATCCTTATCATCCAACTTTCGATGTGACTATAGACACTGGGACAGTTTTAGCTACTACACCTGATAGCAGTTTAAACAGAGTCCGCTGTTTCCGAAAGGCTGACTATCAGGGGCTAAACACTTTAATAGCAGAATTTGATTGGTCTAATCTTTACACGAGCTCTGACATGGCATCCGCCGTTGATATTTTTTACAATGCCATGAACTCATTTTTCTCCTTATGTGTTCCTAAAACCTACCCTTCGGTCTCTAATAAACCTTAATCTTTAAACCTATTTTAAACGAAAGCTCACTTTTTCTTGATCTTCAACGTGTTAAGCCAGTTTATTCGCCAAGTCCCGATGGTATACCTGGCTCTGTGCTTAGGTATTGCTCCGAGGCGCTGTGTAAGCCCTTTCTTAAATAGTTTATCTTTAGAATCCACAGAATTTCCCCTTATTTGGAGGGAATCATTTGTTATTCCTCTCCACAAAAAAGGTAGCAAATCGGATGCCAGTAACTATAGGGGTATCTCTAAGTTATCGGCTATCCCCAAATTTTTCGAGAATTTAATCACTCCTTACTTGCAACATCTATGCAGATCCGTCATCTCTCCATGCCAGCATGGTTTTATGAGGCGAAGATCAACCACGATCAATCAATCTTCTGGAACTTACCTCTTTCGTTATAATTGGCTTCCATCAAAACTTTCAAACGGACTTTAGTAAAGCTTTCGACTCGGCTAATCATTCTCTTCTGGTTAGGAAACTTGATTCAATGGGGTTTCCTAGTGATCTTCTTAAATGGATTTCGAGTTATCTAAGTGACAGGACCCAAAAGGTTCTGTTTAGAAACTTTTTATCCAATAGCCTCAGGGTCATATCTGGCGTCCCACAGGGTAGCCACCTTGGACCACTTCTATTCACATTGTTTATCAATGATTTGCCGCAGGTTCTAACCAAATCCAGAGTACTCATGTACGCTGATGACGTTAACTTTGCTGTAAAGGGACAGTTCGTGCCAATCAGACCTACAATCAGATCTTGATAACTTCCAAGCATGGTGTCATGCTAATGATTTACATCTCAACAGCTCAAAATGCAAACTGATGACATTTTCACGTGTTACTCCCCTGCTTGCAACCTATATGCTTAACGACTGCTCTTTGGAAAGAATTAATATCGGTGATGATCTGGTGTCCGCCTGGATCCTAAACTTTCGTTCTCTAAATATATTTCTTGTATGGTTCACAAAGACAGAGGCATGCTGGGATTCCTAAAAAGGTGGGCGAAGGAATTCGATTCTCCTTATGTAACGAAGACTCTCTTTACTTCGTTAGTTCGCCCTATATTGGTTTGTATTGTATTGTATTGCTTGTAGCCCGTAGTGTATCCTAATTTTTCCTCGTTCTATTCTATTTTTTTCTTCTCTCGCGTCTATCTAGCACGCGTTTCGTGCCGTACGTCACACGGCTGCGCCTCTCGGTCGGTTGGGCGGGAGGTGGGCGTGGGACACTAGTTATGAGAAGAGATGAGAGGCCCTGAAGGGCTACTATCGTAACAAGGGTCCAGCTATACCTGATCAGTCGGTTCTCCGACCCAGATTTGGTGGATAAATTACCTTCGACTGTCTTAGTCCTTACTCCGCTCACCCGGTGATCCTCCTGGTCCTTGGTCGCTTTGGCTGCTCGCACTCAATGACTTTTCAAGGGATCTGGCTCGCCTTATATAGCGGCCCTTGACCGTCTGGTGTGGCTTTCTCGTTTAGCCTAATCGATCCTCTTTGGTGTGGCCCTCCCCGGGGTTCGGTGAGACCCTTCTGAGGCTGAAGGGCTGCTCCCATCATATATATTATTATTTACTATACGTTCTTATTAATATTATTTGTTCTTGTGCGCCACTGGGCGTCACACGTCTTCACACGCTGCACGTTGATCATCTGGACCCCATGGATGCCACTGGAAAACAGTGTAGGTACATATTTGCCATGGTGGATTCTTTTACAAAGTTTATATGGCTGCTCCCAACGAAAAGTACAAGTTGCGAGGAGACGTTGAAAAAGTTCAGGACTTGGTCAGAAATGCGGATGGTTTCGGACAAAGGCTCCGCATTCACGGCCAACATATTTGCATAGCACATGAAAGAAAACAATATCGAGCACGTTTGGAGTACAACCGGAGTTCCCCGTGGAAATGGTCAAATTGAAAGAGTGAATCGCACAATTCTTTCCATTTTTTCAAAAATATCAGCGGATGAACCAGCCAAGTGGTTTCAGGCAGTGCCCGAGGTGCAGAGAGCTGTTAATTCACACGTACATGCGTCAACTAAGAAGTCACCATTTATGCTCCTGTTTGGCGTGAAGATGAACAACAAGCCAATGGATCGCATATTACAGCTTTTGGAGGAGGAGATGTACCAAAATTTTGACGAGCAACGGCAGCAGCTGAGAAAAGATGCAAGAAGTGAGATTCTACGCGCACACGAATCGTAGAAAAAGACCGAAAACGGAAACCAGAAGCCAATTATAAAGTTGGAGACTTGGTTGCTATACGTCGAACACAGCTTGTTGCAGGAAAAAAGTTGGCTGGAGAATATATGGCACCGTACGAAGTTTCGAGCGTCAAGAGAAATTGCAGATATGAGGTGCGGAAGACAGTAGACGTGGAAGGCCCATCTTATACTTCCACCAGCTGTGATAACATGAAATTGTGGCGTTTTGTCAAGGACAATGAGGCTGCTTGGTCATCTGGGACAGATGAGTACTCAGGAATGGCCGAATGTAAGATAGAGTAGCAACAGGAGAACAGCAGCAATAGCAGCAACAATAGAACAGCAGAGCAACAGCAGAAACAGCAGGGCGATAGCAGCCGAACGACAAGTGAAAAAGGAAGACGACAAGTGGAAAAGAGCAGAACGAGAAGGTAGAAAAGGGAACGACATTCGCAGAGGAAGAATCAAGATAGTGAGACCACAGCCTAGAGAAAGCCATATTTAAGAAGAAGCTAAACTTGTAATAATTCAGTGTTACTTTAATAACTGCTTTTATATTATAATAAACTACTAAGTTGAGAATATCTCACCTTACATGTGATATATATATCACGTATGGCCATACATAATATAAGAGTCCATAGGATAACCATACCTAAAATAAAAATACACAATAATAACCATAAAATAACTAAGCAAAAAAAAAAAAACAAAACAAAAACCAAATTAAAAAAAAAAAATCTAATATATAATAAAAAATAATATACAAATAATATAATTTCTTAAAGTTTGTAACATTTATATTAGAAAATAACTCCATTATATTACGTTATTTTTTAATAGGAGGGAGATGTAGTATGCACACATGTAAATATATATATATCGACCTTAAACCTAAAGTGGCCGAAATACAAACCGCTCGCTGTGCCTTGGCCCGCACGTAGAAGGTGCATGTGTCGGCATAATTGTAACACGAGCGGGCCTTATGTATGTGCATGTACCTCCCCGCTCCAGACTAAGTGAGCATAGCAGTAAACTTAAGAATACCTAGCCGCCTCTCCGCTACCGCTGTTGGCAGGGCAGCTGATCATGGCCTGATGCTGATGTTGCTGCTGGACCTGGTTCCCTCCTGGAACGGGCTTCTGAGGTACAGACCGGCAAAACCTTGTTCATCAGCTGCATCATCTCCATAAACTAGTGCCGCATCTGGGCTCATCCCAGCCTCCTGGGACTTGCGGTACGTCTACGCTGCCTGAGCCAGGCAGAAGGGGGCACATCCTACCAAAGGACTACAGGCCGATAAGCCTCACCTCCTTCATCCTTAAAATACTAGAAAGACTCCTGGATGTTCTTATCCGAGAGAAACTAGAGAAGCATCGTTTTTCGGATGCACAGCACGCATACCGGAAAGGCAAGTCGATGGAGACAGCAGGCAGAAGGCACTACGATACAAGCAATACACGATGGCCGCTTTCCTAGACATCGAAGGTGCGTTCAGCAACGTGAACGCCGATTCCATCCTGGGCTCCCTCAACTTGTTAGGAATTGAGGAAGGCCGCCTTCTTAGGCATCGAAGGTGCGTTCAACAATGTGAACGCCGATTCCATCCTGAGCTCCTTCAACTTGTTAGGCATTGAGGAAGGCATCAGAAAATTGATCGGGGTTATGCTAACAAGTAGGAGATTACAGCTGAACTCAGTGGCACTCACCTCTCGTGATCATTGAAGAGAGGCACACCTCAGGGCGGAGTATTATCACCTCTAATCTGGCTGATCAATATGAACATCATATTGAAAGAGCTCAATATGTGAGGTATCAAACCCTTCCCTGATGTTAACAGCGGCATAATGACAGGTGCACTGGGACGACTAAACGAATAGGCAAAAGCCTGTGGAGAACTAATGCTCTTCACCAGAAGAACTAAGGTTCCAGCTTTCAACATGCCTAGTATAAGTGGCATAAAGCTAGCACTATCTGAGCAAGCAAGGTATCTAGGAGTGATACTGGACCCCAAGCTCACATGGAAGAAAAACGTCGCAGAAAGAGTCAGGAAAGCTAGCATAGCTTTCTACTCCTGCAAGAAAATGTTTGGAAACAACTGGGGCTTACACTTACGAATTATTATATGACTATACACAGCGGTGGTACGGCCAATTCTAACCTACAGGTCCTGGTGTGGTGGCCAGCGCTGACCAGGGCCTACAACGTAGCAAAACTTAAAAGGAGCTGCCGGAGCGATGCGCTCTTGCCCAGTGGCTGCTCTGAATGCTATTCTTAACGTAATGTCAATAGAATAATACTAAAAGCAAGCAACTGCTGGAGGAAACACGGCAGAGGGCATGGCAAGATACTTAAAAATATCAAAATGGAAACAATCGAGAGAACGGACTACATGACCATGGAGATGCACTTCGGAAATGTATTCAAAACCTCGTACCCAACAAGAGAAAACTGGATCAAGTGAAGAGTAATCGTATAGGATGAGGTATCCCTCTACACCGACGGCTCTATGATAAGCTGTGGCGTAGGGGCTGGGATTTTCACGGAGCACTGGGGGATTGAGGAGACCTTTAGTCTCTCGGACTCGGCGACGGTCTTCCAGGCTGAGCTGCTCGCCATAAGGGAAGCAGCCAAGCTTTCAATACGACGAGGGCTCAGCGATACCAACATACGAATCTACTTGGACAGCCAAGCGGCTATCAAATCCCTAGCTGCCGTGAAAACAAATTCACGGCTAGTAGCTGAATGACCTCTTTGCATTAATTTGCTTAATAGACTTGCGGAGACAAATAACGTACAAGTCACCTGGGTACCGGGTCACAACGACATCCCAGGGAATAAAAAAACAGATGAAACTCGAAACAGACAAGGATCCACAACCACTTCAAGCAAACAGCCAACAAGGAATTGTCGAGCAGAAGTGATTGTTTTCTGAATTTATTTATTACACCACCGGTATGCCGTCGATAACCCGTGCATAAGACACCCAAGAGGAAAACATAAAAAACAGCACCAGAAAAGAAACACAACACGGCTGCTGCTGCGGCTAAGTGGAGATTTTAAGGAACACGATCTCCGATTTGTAGTGCCGAAAACGGCGAGGAATATGGTGACGCACACAAAACGGAGACGGATGGATGGAGTTTTGTAGAAATTTGAAGACGAAGAGGAAGCGAATTTCTCAACTGGCGTTGTGTCGGAAAACTCGGACTTGGAGTTGACACGAAAGAAAATCTTGCAGCAGTGTGAGCGAAATTTAATGTTCTGACCACTGCTAAAGACCGGCAGAGAGACGAAGACGGAAAAATGTCGTACATATAATTCAATTAGATCTTTCTCTTCGTAGCGGACGGTCGTGTTTTTGTTTTGCGCTCCGACTTTTGTGTTATTTTCTAAACCACCGGGGTTTCATCGTAACTTATAACCTAATATTTATAACGATATTCCGTTTTGCTACTGCGCGTTCATGCACTTTTCTGTGTAGTTAATTTGCATAAATAATCACTTGTTAGTTTGTGCTAAGACGGTTATCTTATTTTTCCTCTTTGCTCTTTTACCGTTTTTATTTTTTCTCTCCCCCGCTCGAGTGCCGTTTGCTATTAGCTGCATCCAAGCTGTTCATAGCTCTCACCGCCCTTGTGATTTTCTGCTGCTCTAACTCTTGCGCTCTTTTATCTCTCTCTTTATCTCTTTACTTTTTTGGTATTGATAGTGTGCACAGTGGTTCTAGGGTTTGTGAACATGTCCCAGAATATTGTCTGTGTAATTAAGAACTGCCAAAAAAATGTTTTGGCAGACCAGCCCAGTTTCCATTGCTGGCTTTGCGAGGCAGTTGTGCACGCTAAGTGCATCGAGATGACGGGTCGAATGGCTGACGCAGTGTCCAGCAAAAAGGGCCTGCGTTATTGCTGTGAGGCCTGTCGACCGGTTGAGAAGGAAATATCATCCTTCATGCGTCAGATAAGGATTGGATTTTCTGAGATCATGGCCACTTTTCGCAAGGCGAATGACCTGTTCTCCGCGCTGGACGCTCAATTTAATAGTATGAAGCTATTAAATGAGTCGCCGAAACGCAAAAAATACGCTGCTAGTCGGCTGCAACTGTGTGAGACACAGCAACCGATTTCCTGTCACTCTCCGTCGCCACAGCTCCTGGTCCCCGTTCCAATGGTTCTGAGATCAGGAACGATCAAAGATTCGTTAACCGAATCGGTCGAAGAGGTGTCGGAAGCCGCGCAGCCAGCAATCTCCGCGTCGTCCGTGGTGTCTGATGCGCAGCACAATTCTTTGGCTCCGCAAATCACCGTAGAAAATTCTACCCTGGGTCCAACTTTGCCCTGAATACCGGCCGTTGTTGGTAACAATTCGTTACGTAAGACCCTAACAGCAGTCCCACCTTCGAAAACTATATTTGTTTCGAGGCTTGCCCCTAATCTCGCATCGGAAGATGTTCTAGCCTATGTTCAAGGCAAAACCCAAGCTGGCAATATCAAGGTGGAAAAATTCAAATTTCCGTATGCCAGAGACATTTCGTCATTTAAGATAAATGTCTCATTCCAACTCTTTGACAATATTTGCTCGGGTGACTTCTGGCCCGAGCACGTTGTATTCAAGGAGTACGAGGCACGGAAGAAGAGAAATCGGCCTGCGGGAGTTCAACTGCCCAGGCCGTCACAACCCTCAGTGTCCACTCAAGCACCTTCTGTCCCAAAAAACTAACCTCTTCCGTATACTTTCCTATCAGAATACTAGGGGCTTACGCAGTAAGCTCTCTAGATTATATTCAGATAGCCTTTCTTTCGCATACCAGGTGATTGTATTTACAGAAACCTGGTTGAAGCCGAAGATCCTCTACTCCGAAATTCTTCCATGTAAGTACACTATGTGGCGGTCTGCCGCCCAGTTTCCCAGATAGCTTAGGGACGGCCAGAGTCCGCCTAATAGTCCGAGTGGTAGCTGTAAGAGATCTTTCCCCCGATTCCCAGTAAGAACAGTAGAGAGAATTCGGTTACTTAAGTAGGTTTCTCGGTTTATTCAATGCTCGTGGTACAGAGTTATCGATCTGGATCTTGGTTCCGCTGCAGCCTGGTCTTCTATGCTTCGGAACGCGCCCGCCCGGGCGATGGGACGCCCGACCGGTCAGCTCGGATGGGGATGGGTCCGGGAGCCTGTGGAGAAAAGAGCAGAGAGGCGATGGGGACTCGGAAGTCTTCCCAGAGGGCGGATTCGGAAATCGTCAGAGAGAAGTGGCGGCGGTCTCGGAAGTCTTCAGTCGCCGGAGAGAGATAGCGGACTCGTAAGTCTCCAGAGAGAATTCGCGGGGGACTTGAAAGTCTTCGGTTTGCGAGAGAGAGAGCGGGTGGACTCCTAAGTCTTTAGAGAGAATTCGCGGTGGACTCGCAAGTCTTCGGTTTGCGGGAGAGAGAGAGGGCGGACTCGTAAGTCTTCAAAAAGAGAGAGACGGACTCGTAAGTCTTCAGAGAGAGAGGGCGGGCGGACTCGTAAGTCTTCAGGGAGGAAAAGAATACGGCGGGCCGAATTCTATGTCGCGACTCGCAAGTCATTCGACAATGTATTGGCAACCCAAATCCCCGGATTCTGGTCGCCTACCAAAAAGCGACTTTGGCTGCTGACTACAAGGAGTGTGCTACTAGAGGCTTACCGCTCCCGACCGCTGTCGGCCGCTTAGTGCTTTCCTCAGGCCAGCGGCTCGCCTTATATAGCGTGTAGCGAGTTTTAGTGTGCCCGCCGCGATCGGCTGCTTCCTCTTCTTTTCCCGTGTGACCGTGGCCGCTAGTTATGCCCTTTCTCGGCGCGCGCGCGCATTTGATTCAAATTAAAATTCTTTTGTGCGCGGCACGCGTCTCAACTATTTACAGATTAGACCGTCTTCTCCAGCGTGGTGGCGGAGTTTTAATTGCCGTTGACTCCAGCCTCATCTCGGGACGGGTGGTATCAATGACTTTTTGGACATCGAATTTATCTGCGTTAAACTATCTTTCACAGGTAGTTGCATTTATGTAACCTGCTCTTACATCCCTCCATCTTCGGAAGAGCCAATTTATTGGAAACACCTTTCGGCAATTCGGGCAGTTTCCAATAGGCTTTCTGATAGGGACCATTTAGTGGCTTTGGGTGACTTCAACATACCCGGAGCTCACTGGTCTTCTGATGGGGTGTTTAATGTTCTTCACACTGCGGCACAGCATGACCTCCTAAATGGCTTGCTGGCTTTATCCTTATCGCAAGTTAACCATATTTTAAATTCTTTAAACCGCTTACTTGATCTATGCTTTGTCTCTGATCCTGCAGGTGTAAACCTAATTAGAGTTCCTCCAATGACGCAACCTTAAGGATCTTCAGGTTCCAACTTTCGATGTGACTATCGACACTGGGACAGTCTTAGCTACTACACCTGATAGCAGTTTGAACAAAGTCCGCTGTTTCCGAAAGGCTGACTATCAGAGGCTAAGCACTTTAGTAGCAGAATTTGATTGGTCTAATCTTTACACGAGCTCTGACATGGCATCCGCAGTTGACATTTTTTGCAATGCCATGAACTCATTTTTCTCCTTATGTGTTCCTAAAACCTACCCTTCGGTCTCTAATAAACCACTTTGGTTTAACAAACAGCTGACACGTTTAAAAAACGTAAAATCTAGGCTTTATAATAAGTATAAACTTATTGGTTCAAAAACGGCTTTCTCATTTATCTTAGTGCTCGATCTAACTTTACCGTGCTTAACGCTCAGTGTTATAAAAATTATTTGACTCGTTGTAAGGTCCAGTTCACGCAGGACCCTAAACAGTTTTATATCTTTGTTAACTCTAAACGTAAACCCACGTTATACCCTCCCTCGCTGTCATTTAAGATTACTACAGTAAATTCTGATCAAGCAATTGCTAATCTCTTTGCTGAGTTTTTTAAAACGACATATTCACCCTCATCATCTTCAGTCCATACATTTTCTACAGCTATGCCCAGTTCGTCCGTAATCTTCAGTCCTATTTTAAACGAAAGCTCACTTATTCTTGATCTTCAACGTGTTAAGCCAGTTTATTCGCAAATCGGATGCCAGTAACTATAGAGGTATCTCTAAGTTATCGGCTATCCCCAAACTTTTCGAGAATGTAATCACTCCTCACTTGCAACATCTATGCAGATCCGTCATTTCTCCATGCCAGCATGGTTTTATGAGGCGAAGATCAACCACGACCAATCTTCTGGAACTTACCTCTTTCGTTATTAGAGGCTTCCAACAAAACTTTCAAACCGATGTTATTTACACGGACTTTAGTAAAGCTTTCGACTCGGTTAATCATTCTCTTCTGGTTAGGAAACTCGATTCAATGGGGTAAATCGTTAGCACGACACCATGCTTGGAAGTTATCGAGAGCCAATTGTAGGTCTGATTGGAATGAACTGTCCCTATACTGCAAGCAAAGTTTAACGTCATCAGCATACATGAGTACTCTGGATTTGGTTAGGACCTGCGGCAAATCATTGATAAACAATGTGAATAGCAGTGGTCCAAGGTGGCTACCCTGTGGGACGCCAGATGTGACCCTGAGGCTATTGGATAGAACGTTTCTGAACATAACCTTTTGGGTCCTGTCAATATAATATTAATTTTGTATATTCAATATTATCGTATATATGTAAATTGCTGTATGTTTAACAAAAATATAATATTTCGGATGTAAAGTTTCGGGTATAAATTTGGATATTTATTGTGGGATATGTGTGTGTGTAATGTAATAAAAATTGGGGTATGTTTCTGCGGATGATTATTTTATATATGTATGAATATATTTGTAAAAATTGCTTGAATTTGTATATGTGTTTGTAATAATATATTGTTAAAATGTGTATGTAATTTGGGGTTTTTATATAAATAATATATTATATTTATTTCATTTAATATAATTTGTGTGTATGTATTTGGAATTTTTGGATATGCAGTTTAGTGCCGGACGTGGATACATATATTTTTTTTTTATTCAATAGTGGTTGTTATTGCCCTACTTATACGTTATAAACATAACAAAATTGTACAAATATGTCTACATATTTTTGCATGGACGGGGCAAGGGCCCGCACTGCGCGTTACGGACGCTAAGCATTGCTTCGCGTAGTGGATGACCGCTGAAATGGGGTGGGCGGACTTCCTTCCAAAGTTGTAAGCCGGCTGTCGTGGCGGAGTCGGTCGTCGGTGGCCGTGGAAAATAATGGCTGCAAAATCCCAAGTCCCGAAAATGGTGCGAAAAAAGGGGGCGGCGCAAGTCGTCTTCAATATTTTCACTTTATTAAATACACTTCAGATTTTAGACTAACTTAAGACTAAAAGAGAAAGAGCCCGGGACCGCGGAGTGGTGGGTTCAGCCAGAGCGGGAGAGCCGACGGAGAGCGGGAGTGTAAGCGGGAGTGCAAGCGCCAGTGCAGCGCTCGCTCTTACACTGCCGCTTAGAACTAAGCGCCCTTGTGGCGCGAACATTCTCCCCCCCCCCTTGCGGCAGCAAAGCAGGACTACTCCTCCTTGCACACTCCGGAGACGGTGCATCCGAAAACGGTGCTCTGAGCGACGGGCAGCCCATCTTCCAGCTTTAGGAACCCCGGTTGGATCAGCTTGGGGAACAAGTCGGATCCCAACGCGAGGGAAATGGTCGATGGGCGATGAAAAAGCTCGTCCGCGAGCCGGATGTCGTTGTACCTCGCCCGGATGGTGTCGCTCAGAGCCCGTAAGGGCGTTCGAATTTTTAGGCTGGGATCGAGCCTCAACACGACCTCCAGCCGGAAGTCGCCCGTGCGGGATCGAAGAATCGCCGTGCACACCTCATCCTCGCCGGCCCGCGTGATTGGCAGCCGGTATGCCGCCGCCAACGACCGGTCGATGCTGCTGACCGGCATGCACGGGTCGATCATGGCCCCCATCTCGAAGGTCGTGCTCCCGGTGTCGAGCAGCACGCACGCCGTCGGAAGGATGAGGACCACCTTCTGCTGCAGATAGGCAGCCACGGTCGGAGATGGAGTGGGGGCCGATGCACGCGCTGGCTCCTTCGGGCCGGGATAGCGTGCCGGAGATGGAGTGGGGGCCGCCGGACGAGCAGGCTCCCTGGAGACGGGCTGACGAGCGGTGCGCTCCGGACGTGGACGGGAGGTCGAGGGCCGCTCCTCGTGCATGTGAAGCAGAGTGTGGTGGTCCCCTCCACACGCCTTGCAGCCCTCGGTGCTGCGGCAGGTCCCTCCAGAGTGCTCGTGAGCGAGGCAATTCGAGCAGTACTTATTAATAAGTACCGCCCGAAGGCGCTTTTCAGCGCTCAATTTGTGGAACCTCTTGCACTTCCGAAGAGGATGGATGCCCCGGCAGACTCGGCAGCGGTAGGACTCAGTACCTCGGGTACGTCTGCGATCCAAATTCTGGGCTGTACGTGGGCGTGGCACCATGATGTTGAAGTGGTTCTGCGAGGAAACGAAAAGCAAAAATAAATTAATACATGACCTCGCAGACGTAGATAGGCTAATGGCTGGAAGTAGCCGGTTCCTTGCTCTCCATAGGGAGAAGGATAAGCTTATGCACGGGGCGTTTTATTGTGCCGCGCGCCGTACGGACTTCGGCCACTCGAACTCGGCCATCGGCTCCGGGGAAAACAGAAACAATTCTGCCGAGCCGCCATTCGTTCGAGGGCAAATTGTCCTCCTTTCGGCGGTGAGATCGGATGTCGGCTCTAAGTGGATAGCCTTCGTGGAGAAACACACAAATACACATACATATCCCTTGGTAATAAGACACGCTCTTCCGGTATAGTTTTTTATCTCGAACGGCCCGGCATAATCAATGCCCGTATATGTAAAGGCCCGCGAGAAGGAGACTCTGTCCTTTGGAAGATCGCCCATCAGCTGAGTTTGCAGTCTCTTTTTGTAAATCGTGCAGATCTTACACGGATTCACTACTGCCTTGACCAGATTCTTGATTTTTGGAATCCAATACTTCGATCGGATCAGGCGTACGATCAACTGACTACCGCCATGAAGAGTAATCTGGTGGGTGAATTGGACGAGAAGGCGAGACAACCTACAGCCGTAGGGCAGAATTATTGGATGCCGTTCATCATACTGGAGGGCTTTAGAAGCTGTGACGCGACCACACGCCCTTAGGAGGCCGTGTTGGTCCGTGAACGGAAATAAATTCAAGATTGGACTTGCCCCCGAAAGGGGCTTCTTCTCCACCAAGTGCTTCAGTTCTTGGCCGTATGCTCGACGCTGCGCCATTGAAATCAGCGCGCGTTCTGCCTCTCGGACTTCTTCACTCGTGGGTCGTGAAGTGGAGGGGATCGCGCCCTTACGGCAGCGACTAAGGAAACGCCGAACATACGCCAGGACTCGCAGTGCTTTGTCCAGCTTCGAGAAACGTTCTAGAAACTCGTCAGAGGGGACCTGGATGAGATGCACTTTCACCGCGCGCTGCTCGAGCTCTGTGTTCGGCTGCACATCGCTTTGCGCTGGCCACAGCTCTTGTGGCCCTTGCAGCCACTCTGGCCCGTGCCACCAAAGTTGACTATCCGCTAATTCGAGTAGGGACACGCCTCGACTGGCTAAATCGGCGGAATTTTGTTCGGATCGAACGTGTGCCCAGCAGTCGACTGGTACTGCCTGGGCGATCTTGGCCACTCTGTTGGCTACAAATGTGGTCCAGTTGCACGCCGGCTTCCGTAACCAGGCCAGAACGATTGTCGAATCGGTCCAGCAGCGTATGTCGGAACTTGGTGTAGGCATATGGGGAAGAATAGCTGTCACCATTTCGGCTAACAGCACGGCGCCACAAAGTTCTAGGCGTGGAAGTGACACGGTCTTTACTGGAGCGACTCGTGTCTTGGATGTGAGGAGGTTAGAAATGATTTTCTGACCAACCTCGACACGCACGTAGATCGCCGCTCCAAAAGCCTTTTGGGACGCATCACAGAATCCATGATACGCCACTTTGATGTCAGGCTGAAAACAAACCCATCTTGGAACGCGGATCTGGTTGAGGTCGGATTACTCATGAAGAAAGGCCTGCCACCTCTGACTCATTTCGCTGGGAAGCTTATCATCCCAGCTTAAATCTTGTAGCCAAATCTCCTGCATAAACATTTTGGAACGTATTATAAACGGAGCGAGCCATCCGGCTGGATCAAACAGCCTCGCGATTTGGGATAACACCTCGCGCTTTGTGAAGGAGGGTTCCACCACTATTTCTGGCGGCACGAAGTAGAATTCGTCGGACCTAGCCCTCCATCGAATCCCGAGCGTTTTGGCCGTGCTTTCGGTATCGATATCGAGGAACTCGCTATGAAGGAGGTGGTTGGCTGGAATACTTTTTAGAATGCTCGTGTGGTTTAAAGTCCACTTTCTCAAAGGGAAACCAGCAGAGCTAAGAGCTGCTTGTAACTCTTGAATTGAACTATGGGCCTCAGGTATGGAATTGGCCCCTGCTAGAACGTCATCGACGTACATATGTTGTAGAAGAATGTGACTGGCTTTTGGAAACGCCCCTTGGACATCCTCTGCTAGCTTCTGCAGCACTCGAATAGCGAGGAAAGGCGCACAGTTGACCCCAAAGGTAACTGTTTTCAATTCATAGTCTCGGATATCACCCTCTTTATTGCGGAACAGGATTCTTTGAAAGGGTGTATGCTTTGGATCGACCCAGATCTGACGGTACATCTTGGTGATGTCCGCGCTGAAAACGTATCGGAAATATCGCCACTTCAGAATCTGAATGGTCAGATCGGACTGCAGTACTGGACCAGCATGAAGACTATAATTTAATCTGGTTCCATTCGCAGATGGACTGGAGGCGTTAAATACAACGCGAAGCTTTGTCGTGGTACTTTCGGGCTTGATTACCGCGTGATGTGGAAGATAGTACGTTGGGGAATTAAGAGTCGATGGAACTTCGTTCATATGACCCAGATCCAGGTACTCCTGAATCACGCCGTCATATTGCTCTTTTAAAGGAAAGTCTCTTCTTAAACGATTCTCGTTTCGAAGAAACTGAGCTAACGCAATGGACCTTGAATATCCTAAATCGGACCCCGAGTTTTCGGGGTCGCAGAATGGGAGCGTAACCACGTACCTCCCGCTTGCGTCTCTCTTGGTAGTCTGGAGGAAGTTCCTTT
This sequence comes from Drosophila birchii, assembly GCA_035046345.1. NCBI lineage: Eukaryota > Metazoa > Arthropoda > Insecta > Diptera > Drosophilidae > Drosophila > Drosophila birchii. The sequence continues at coordinate 419,399 of JAWNOA010000022.1, read as the reverse complement.
TGCAATAGGAATCTGACTCTTTTACCATCTGGAATGGTAGATCCTCCACCTCCCAGAACTTACTGAGAAGCGAGTCTAGGGAATCTTCATTTTTGTGGTGTACTTGAGTCGTGAAGGATGCGACTCTGTTGGCCTTAGAATGGGAAATCGGCCCGGTAAGTACCCACCCGAAGATGGTCTCTTGGCCTAGGAGTGAGCCACAAATGTTTCTCCTAGTGCCCTGCATCATCACCGACGGTAGTATATCAGCTCCGATCAGTATATCGATTTGGGAACTTTCAAAGAAATTTGGGTCTGCCCATTGGAGATCGGGCAGGTCTTGCAACGAATTCTTGGAAACTGGATGGGAGGGCAGTTTGCCCGCTAATTCCGGAAGGACGTAGGCTGCGGTGTCTAATTGTAGACCCGGCTTAGTAGGGGAGCGGATTGCAAACTGACAGAGTCTCGTTGACTCTGCCGAAACCGACTGGTTTAGTCCTGAGACTAGGGTTTGTATTTTTTGGAACGGCAACTTGAGTAGGTTGAACATACGTTCGGAGATGAACGTAGCCTCCGATCCCGAGTCGAATAGGGCTCGGGCTCGGTAACTCGTGCCCAAATGGCACACGTCAATAATGGCCGTGCTCAGCAGAACACCTATAGTGCCAGAGGCAAAATAATTCTGCACCGTTGAGGTGCTCGCGGATACATTGAACTCGTGGTTCGAGCGTTTGAGGAACTCGTGTTTAAGGAACTGGGGGAGCCGCGATGCAGCAGTGTATGATGCCTCCCCCTACACGTGAAACAGCTGTGTGTGCTCGTGCACTCACGTAGCTGATGGCCTCTAGCGAAACAATTCAGGCATAGCTGCTTCTTTTTTATGTAGCCGGAACGCGCGTCGACAGACATGTGGAGAAAGCGCGGGCACATTCTAATCGGATGATTTTCCTTAGAACATAAGTCACACCCTTTTTGTTTGATGCTGACCTTGGTTTCAAAGGATTGCAGCCTTTTGGGAACTGACTGAGTCGGCTTCATGTCCTCAATAGCCTCCAGTGTCCGATACCTTTCGCTCAGGAAGGTGTTCATCTCCTCCCAAGCTGGAATTTCGGACTTCGAAGTTAGGGACTGTTCCCATAAGGAAAGGGTTAACTTTGGCAGTTTGCTTGCGCACAGGAAGACCAGCAGACAATCCCAGTTGTCAGTGGAGATATTGGAATGTGCTAGCGCTGTCAGACACCCCTGAATCGTGGACTGCAGCTCCTTTAGAGCATGTCCAGATTCTTGTGAAATGGAACTCAAGTTGAACAAGAGCTTGAGTTGGCTGTTGACTAGAAGTCTTTTATTTTGGAAACGGTCTTGAAGCGCTTCCCACGCTGACGCGAAACCGTCATTTGTAAGCGGGGATTTGGACACTATGGCCTTTGCCTCGCCGCTAGTTTTGGTGAGGAGATGGAACAGCTTCTCGACCGGTGTCAGCCTGGGGTTGTTAACATAAACTGCCGTGAACAGGTCCCGGAAAGTGGGCCATCGGAGGTAGTCCCCATCGAAAACTTCTGTATCGCAGGGCGGTAGCCGGCAACCGGACGAAATATGCGGTTGAGAGGGAGGAGCTTGAACGGCTTGAGGCGTCACTCTTTCTAGCGTTTCGCTAATCTGTGCTGCACAGGTCTCGTATACGGAGTAGCAATAGTCATACTTTGCTTGTAGGAGAGGCAAGGTGCTGAGGGATCCTTCCTGGGCAATTAGGTCAGAGCAGATTTCGTACTCCTTTTCGACCTTATCCCATAAGGCTCGAACTTGGTGCAGACGGACTTGCAAGGTGTGGGAAGATTGCGAAGCCTGACCAGGAGTGTTGATCTTGTCTTCGAAAGCGCTGACGCGATCGCTCACGGCGATGAATTTGTGCAACGCAGCGGTTGCGGCCGTTGGCTGCTCGGTTACCGACATTTTGCTTCTAGCGCGTGTGACCCTCAGGAAATTAGTCCCGGATGCAGAGGGATTCTCTGGCTGTTCCCCAAATGAAGACTCGCTTGAAACTTTCGCTACCGTTTGGGAGACGACAATTCTCGGACTTGTTTTTGAACTTGTCGTTGGACGATCTCCGATCTTCGGCGCGGCACTCGAGCTTCGAGGTCTTGGGCTAGCGGACTTGGGCACTTGTTTGTCACGAGAAGGTAGCGGAGAAGAAAGAGCGCTTTTAGTTTCCTTTTTTGGTGTAGGTGTTGGATTCTGGTCACCCTTGACGGGCATACTCAGCTACGCGCCACTAAACGAACGGCCTGCCCGCCGCCAAAAAAAATGAAGGAATCGAACCACCGAATCAAAAAAACTATTTGAAGCAATTTAGCTGATATAGCTAGAAAAACAGCTAGAAAAATAGCTAAATCTATCGGATAATTAGCAGAAAATCGCTGACCGCTACTTAAAAAAAATAGCTGAATGAATGAAGTTAAAAAAATAGCTGAATGCTCAATGAAAAATAACCACAAAAAATAGCTAAATATAGCTTAAAAAATTTCGGTAAATTCCGACCTATTTTTTTTTTTTTTTTTTTGTTCAGGTATACGACCAATCGTAGAACCGATGAAAAAGAACGACAAATTAACCTCCAGAAAAAAAATACGAATATCAACGTCAAAACCAATTAAATAGCCAGAAAATAAATGGCTTGAAACGATAACCTAGGAGTCTAGCAGATTTTTTTTTTTTTTTAATTTGTTCTGAAATTCTCTGGCTCGATTTTCCGTAATTTAGGAACACAACAAAGCTTAAATTCGTGCGACACAAAAAAAAGAAGCCAAAAACCTAGCTGAAAACGACTCTAAAAATAGGTATCGAATTTGGAAATATTCTTTGACGATGATTCAACAAATATTGGAAAATATATTAATTTTATTTTCTTGGATGCAAAAATTTTGTATGACCTATGATTCGCTCGTTACTACTTGGATCGTCTGAGTGCAGGTGCTGTATGTGAACAAAACGAAGACGAAATAAAATTGCCCAAATATATGTATGTGTGTATATGGAGTTATAAGGTTCAATGCTTAGCACAGAATAGCGCTAAGTTCTGCCCATATATATATGTATGTATGTATGTGAAGTAAATTTTTTGGGTGCTCGCAGAATAGCGGGAAGCTTATGTATGCCGATATATATATTTGTATGTCAGGATAGCAATAAAAAAAAACAATGGATTTTTGTGGATATATGTATATGATATATTATATATTTTTATTTTTATTATTTTTTTTTTTTGCTGGAACGAAATTTTAGTTTTGGTTGTATATTTTTATTTTATTTTTTTTTATTTTTGCATCAATTGCATATAAATTGCCAATTTAATATTTTGTATAAAAACTATAAATTTCGGGTGTAAATATTTTTTTTTATATGTGTGTGTATTTGTAAAAATTGCGTGTAAATTTTTATTTTCAATTGTTAATATGTATAATATTATATGTATATGTATGTATATATAATAAGTGTATGGGTCTTTGGAATAATATATGTAAGTAATATATGTAATATAATTTATTTATTTTTGATGTGATTTGTGTGTGTATATATTTGGAATTTTTAACATGCAGTTTAGTGTCGGACGTGGATATGTGAAAGTGATTTTTTGGATTAATATATATACGCACATATATGAATTTATATATGTATTTGGAAAACTAGCGGATCACAGTGAAAAAACTATGTAGAGGGCCAATATTGGCAAAGCACTTTTGCACTTTAAAAACAGAAAAAAATTCACGGCTAGGCGTATGTATTTTATTCCTATATTCTTGTATATAGGCATATATTTTTTCACTTTTCACTTTCACTTGGAAATTCGGACTCGGATGGAACAAAACGCCGATTGGAAAATAATATGGCGACCACGGACGAATGGATAGGAAAAATAGTCGTACTTATCTTGAAAAAAAATCCGCAGAGGGGGGCGCTGATCAGGATAGATCTACGGCGTCGAAGGACCATGAAATGGGGTGGGCGGACTTCCTTCCAAAGTTGTAAGCCGGCTGTCGTGGCGGAGTCGGTCGTCGGTGGCCGTGGAAAATAATGGCTGCAAAATCCCAAGTCCCGAAAATGGTGCGAAAAAAGGGGGCGGCGCAAGTCGTCTTCAATATTTTCACTTTATTAAATACACTTCAGATTTTAGACTAACTTAAGACTACAAAGCGAAAGAGCCCGGGACCGCGGAGTGGTGGGTTCAGCCAGTGGTGGGTTCAGCCAGAGCGGGAGAGCCGACGGAGAGCGGGAGTGTAAGCGGGAGTGCAAGCGCCAGTGCAGCGCTCGCTCTTACACTGCCGCTTAGAACTAAGCGCCCTTGTGGCGCGAACATTCTCCCCCCCCTTGCGGCAGCAAAGCAGGACTACTCCTCCTTGCACACTCCGGAGACGGTCCATCCGAAAACGGTGCTCTGAGCGACGGGCAGCCCATCTTCCAGCTTTAGGAACCCCGGTTGGATCAGCTTGGGGAACAAGTCGGATCCCAACGCGAGGGAAATGGTCGATGGGCGATGAAAAAGCTCGTCCGCGAGCCGGATGTCGTTGTACCTCGCCCGGATGGTGTTGCTCAGAGCCCGTAAGGGCGTTCGAATTTTTAGGCTGGGATCGAGCCTCAACACGACCTCCAGCCGGAAGTCGCCCGTGCGGGATCGAAGAATCGCCGTGCACACCTCATCCTCGCCGGCCCGCGTGATTGGCAGCCGGTATGCCGCCGCCAACGACCGGTCGATGCTGCTGACCGGCATGCACGGGTCGATCATGGCCCCCATCTCGAAGGTCGTGCTCCCGGTGTCGAGCAGCACGCACGCCGTCGGAAGGATGTGGACCACCTTCTGCTGCAGATAGGCAGAAACGGTCGGAGATGGAGTGGGGGCCGATGCACGCGCTGGCTCCTTCGGGCCGGGATAGCGTGCCGGAGATGGAGTGGGGGCCGCCGGACGAGCAGGCTCCCTGGAGAAGGGCTGACGAGCGGTGCGCTCCGGACGTGGACGGGAGGTCGAGGGCCGCTCCTCGTGCATGTGAAGCAGAGTGTGGTGGTCCCCTCCACACGCCTTGCAGCCCTCGGTGCTGCGGCAGGTCCCTCCAGAGTGCTCGTGAGCGAGGCAATTCGAGCAGTACTTATTAATAAGTACCGCCCGAAGGCGCTTTTCAGCGCTCAATTTGTGGAACCTCTTGCACTTCCGAAGAGGATGGATGCCCCGGCAGACTCGGCAGCGGTAGGATTCAGTACCTCGGGTACGTCTGCGATCCAAATTCTGGGCTGTACGTGGGCGTGGCACCATGATGTTGAAGTGGTTCTGCGAGGAAACGAAAAGCAAAAATAAATTAATACAGGACCTCGCAGACGTAGATAGGTTAATGGCTAGAAGTAGCCGGTTCCTTGCTCTCCATAGGGAGAAGGATAACCTTATGCACGGGGCGTTTTATTGTGCCGCGCGCCGTACGGACTTCGGCCACTCGAACTCGGCCATCGGCTCCGGGGAAAACTGAAACAATTCTGCCGAGCCGCCATTCGTTCGAGGGCAAATTGTCCTCCTTGACTACCACCATATCGTCAATTTGGATGTTTCGGGTCGGAAATTGCCATTTGTTGCGTTTGTGGAGTTCTTTGAGATACTCCTCTTTCCACCGCGCACTAAACTGCTGATGTTGGGCCTTCAAATGTTGCCAGCGATTGATTATCGACTTGGCTTCGCCTTTTATCTCAGGCTCAGCCGTGGAAAGCAACGGCCCGCCAATCAGGAAATGGCCAGGCGTGAGGGCTAGCAGATCGGAGGGATCTTCCGACATCGGGGAGAGGGGTCTGGAGTTGAGGCAAGCCTCGATCTTCGCTAGAAGCGTCGCAAGTTCCTCCCAGGTATACTTGCGGGCAGCCGTAGCTTTGTAGAAAAGAGTTTTGAAACTTTTCACCCCTGCTTCCCACAGACCCCCCATATGTGGAGCCCCGGGCGGGATGAAACGCCATTCAAGTCCCTGATGGCTGTATGCATCAGTCACGGACTCTTTAATGGATTGAAGGAAGTCCCGAGAAAGTAGGGAAGCTGCCCCCACAAATGTCTTGCCATTATCAGAATACAACCGCTGAGGGCACCCGCGCCTGGCTACGAAACGAGCAAGGGCTGCTAGGAACTTTTCGGCGGTGGGATCGGATGTCGGCTCTAAGTGGATAGCCTTCGTGGAGAAACACACAAATACACATACATATCCCTTGGTAATAAGACACGCTCTTCCGGTATAGTTTTTTATCTCGAACGGCCCGGCATAATCAATGCCCGTATATGTAAAGGCCCGCGAGAAGGAGACTCTGTCCTTTGGAAGATCGCCCATCAGCTGAGTTTGCAGTCTCTTTTTGTAAATCGTGCAGATCTTACACGGATTCACTACTGCCTTGACCAGATTCTTGATTTTTGGAATCCAATACTTCGATCGGATCAGGCGTACGATCAACTGACTACCGCCATGAAGAGTAATCTGGTGGGTGAATTGGACGAGAAGGCGAGACAACCTACAGCCGTAGGGCAGAATTATTGGATGCCGTTCATCATACTGGAGGGCTTTAGAAGCTGTGACGCGACCACACGCCCTTAGGAGGCCGTGTTGGTCCGTGAACGGAAATAAATTCAAGATTGGACTTGCCCCCGAAAGGGGCTTCTTCTCCACCAAGTGCTTCAGTTCTTGGCCGTATGCTCGACGCTGCGCCATGGAAATCAGCGCGCGTTCTGCCTCTCGGACTTCTTCACTCGTGGGTCGTGAAGTGGAGGGGATCGCGCCCTTACGGCAGCGACTAAGGAAACGCCGAACATACGCCAGGACTCGCAGTGCTTTGTCCAGCTTCGAGAAACGTTCTAGAAACTCGTCAGAGGGGACCTGGATGAGATGCACTTTCACCGCGCGCTGCTCGAGCTCTGTGTTCGGCTGCACATCGCTTTGCGCTGGCCACAGCTCTTGTGGCCCTTGCAGCCACTCTGGCCCGTGCCACCAAAGTTGACTATCCGCTAATTCGAGTAGGGACACGCTTCGACTGGCTAAATCGGCGGAATTTTGTTCGGATCGAACGTGTGCCCAGCAGTCGACTGGTACTGCCTGGGTGATCTTGGCCACTCTGTTGGCTACAAATGTGGTCCAGTTGCACGCCGGCTTCCGTAACCAGGCCAGAACGATTGTCGAATCGGTCCAGCAGCGTATGTCGGAACTTGGTGTAGGCATATGGGGAAGAATAGCTGTCACCATTTCGGCTAACAGCACGGCGCCACAAAGTTCTAGGCGTGGAAGTGACACGGTCTTTACTGGAGCGACTCGTGTCTTGGATGTGAGGAGGTTAGAAATGATTTTCTGACCAACCTCGACACGCACGTAGATCGCCGCTCCAAAAGCCTTTTGGGACGCATCACAGAATCCATGGTACGCCACTTTGATGTCAGGCTGAAAACAGACCCATCTTGGAACGCGGATCTGGTTGAGGTCGGAATACTCATGAAGAAAGGCCTGCCACCTCTGACTCATTTCGCTGGGAAGCTTATCATCCCAGCTTAAATCTTGTAGCCAAATCTCCTGCATAAACATTTTGGAACGTATTATAAACGGAGCGAGCCATCCGGCTGGATCAAAGAGCCTCGCGATTTGGGATAGCACCTCGCGCTTTGTGAAGGAGGGTTCCACCACTATTTCTGGCGGCACGAAGTAGAATTCGTCGGACCTAGCCCTCCATCGAATCCCGAGCGTTTTGGCCGTGCTTTCGGTATCGATATCGAGGAACTCGCTATGAAGGAGGTGGTTGGCTGGAATACTTTTTAGAATGCTCGTGTGGTTTGAAGTCCACTTTCTCAAAGGGAAACCAGCAGAGCTAAGAGCTGCTTGTAACTCTTGAATTGAACTATGGGCCTCAGGTATGGAATTGGCCCCTGCTAGAACGTCATCGACGTACATATGTTGTAGAAGAATGTGGCTGGCTTTTGGAAACGCCCCTTGGACATCCTCTGCTAGCTTCTGCAGCACTCGAATAGCGAGGAAAGGCGCACAGTTGACCCCAAAGGTAACTGTTTTCAATTCATAGTCTCGGATATCACCCTCTTTATTGCGGAACAGGATTCTTTGAAAGGGTGTATGCTTTGGATCGACCCAGATCTGACGGTACATCTTGGAGATGTCCGCGCTGAAAACGTATCGGAAATATCGCCACTTCAGAATCTGAATGGTCAGATCGGACTGCAGTACTGGACCAGCATGAAGACTATCATTTAAGCTGGTTCCATTCGCAGATGGACTGGAGGCGTTAAATACAACGCGAAGCTTTGTCGTGGTACTTTCGGGCTTGATTACCGCGTGATGTGGAAGATAGTACGTTGGGGAATTAAGAGTCGATGGAACTTCGTTCATATGACCCAGATCCAGGTACTCCTGAATCACGCCGTCATATTGCTCTTTTAAAGGAAAGTCTCTTCTTAAACGATTCTCGTTTCGAAGAAACTGAGCTAACGCAATGGACCTTGAATATCCTAAATCGGACCCCGAGTTTTCGGGGTCGCAGAATGGGAGCGTAACCACGTACCTCCCGCTTGCGTCTCTCTTGGTAGTCTGGAGGAAGTTCCTTTTGCAATAGGAATCTGACTCTTTTACCATCTGGAATGGTAGATCCTCCACCTCCCAGAACTTGCTGAGAAGCGAGTCTAGGGAATCTTCATTTTTGTGGTGTACTTGAGTCGTGAAGGATGCGACTCTGTTGGCCTTAGAATGGGAAATCGGCCCGGTAAGTACCCACCCGAAGATGGTCTCTTGACCTAGGAGTGAGCCACAAATGTTTCTCCTAGTGCCCTGCATCATCAGCGACGATATCGATTTGGGAACTTTCAAAGAAATTTGGGTCTGCCCATTGGAGATCGGGCAGGTCTTGCAACGAATTCTTGGAAACTGGATGGGAGGGCAGTTTGCCCGCTAATTCCGGAAGGACGTAGGCTGCGGTGTCTAATTGTAGACCCGGCTTAGTAGGGGAACGGATTGCAAACTGACAGAGTCTCGTTGACTCTGCCGAAACCGACTGGTTTAGTCCTGAGACTTGGGTTTGTATTTTTTGGAACGGCAACTTGAGTAGGTTGAACATACGTTCGGAGATGAACGTAGCCTCCGATCCCGAGTCGAATAGGGCTCGGGCTCGGTAACTCGTGCCCAAATGGCACACGTCAATAATGGCCGTGCTCAGCAGAACGGCTGTAGTGCCAGAGGCAAAATAATTCTGCACCGTTGAGGTGCTCGCGGATACATTGAGACTGGAGGGTCTCGAGGACGGTTGCGCAGAGGGCGCCGTGGTTGGAGAACTCGTGGTTCGAGCGTTTGAGGAACTCGTGTTTAAGGAACTGGGGGAGCCGCGATGCAGCAGTGTATGATGCCTCCCCCTACACGTGAAACAGCTGTGTGTGCTCGTGCACTCACGTAGCTGATGGCCTCTAGCGAAACAATTCAGGCATAGCTGCTTCTTTTTTATGTAGCCGGAACGCGCGTCGACAGACATGTGGAGAAAGCGCGGGCACATTCTAATCGGATGATTTTCCTTAGAACATAAGTCACACCCTTTTTGTTTGATGCTGACCTTGGTTTCAAAGGATTGCAGCCTTTTGGGAACTGACTGAGTCGGCTTCATGTCCTCAATAGCCTCCAGTGTCCGATACCTTTCGCTCAGGAAGGTGTTCATCTCCTCCCAAGCTGGAATTTCGGACTTCGAAGTTAGGGACTGTTCCCATAAGGAAAGGGTTAACTTTGGCAGTTTGCTTGCGCACAGGAAGACCAGCAGACAATCCCAGTTGTCAGTGGAGATATTGGAATGTGCTAGCGCTGTCAGACACCCCTGAATCGTGGACTGCAGCTCCTTTAGAGCATGTCCAGATTCTTGTGAAATGGAACTCAAGTTGAACAAGAGCTTGAGTTGGCTGTTGACTAGAAGTCTTTTATTTTGGAAACGGTCTTGAAGCGCTTCCCACGCTGACGCGAAACCGTCATTTGTAAGCGGGGATTTGGACACTATGGCCTTTGCCTCGCCGCTAGTTTTGGTGAGGAGATGGAACAGCTTCTCGACCGGTGTCAGCCTGGGGTTGTTAACATAAACTGCCGTGAACAGGTCCCGGAAAGTGGGCCATCGGAGGTAGTCCCCATCGAAAACTTCTGTATCGCAGGGCGGTAGCCGGCAACCGGACGAAATATGCGGTTGAGAGGGAGGAGCTTGAACGGCTTGAGGCGTCACTCTTTCTAGCGTTTCGCTAATCTGTGCTGCACAGGTCTCGTATACGGAGTAGCAATAGTCATACTTTGCTTGTAGGAGAGGCAAGGTGCTGAGGGATCCTTCCTGGGCAATTAGGTCAGAGCAGATTTCGTACTCCTTTTCGACCTTACCCATAAGGCTCGAACTTGGTGCAGACGGACTTGCAAGGTGTGGGAAGATTGCGAAGCCTGACCAGGCGTGTTGATCTTGTCTTCGAAAGCGCTGACGCGATCGCTCACGGCGATGAATTTGTGCAACGCAGCGGTTGCGGCCGTTGGCTGCTCGGTTACCGACATTTTGCTTCTAGCGCGTGTGACCCTCAGGAAATTAGTCCCGGATGCAGAGGGATTCTCTGGCTGTTCCCCAAATGAAGACTCGCTTGAAACTTTCGCTACCGTTTGGGAGACGACAATTCTCGGACTTGTTTTTGAGCTTGTCGTTGGACGATCTCCGATCTTCGGCGCGGCACTCGAGCTTCGAGGTCTTGGGCTAGCGGACTTGGGCACTTGTTTGTCACGAGAAGGTAGCGGAGAAGAAAGAGCGCTTTTTGTTTCCTTTTTTGGTGTAGGTGTTGGATTCTGGTCACCCTTGACGGGCATACTCAGCTACGCGCCACTAAACGAACGGCCTGCCCGCCGCCAAAAAAAATGAAGGAATCGAACCACCGAATCAAAAAAACTATTTGAAGCAATTTAGCTGATATAGCTAGAAAAATAGCTAGAATAATAGCTGAATATAGCCGATAGTTAGCAGAAAATCGCTGACCGCTACTTAAAAAAAATAGCTAAATATAGCTAGAAGTTAAAAAAATAGCTGAATGCTCACTAAAAACAACCACAAAAAATAGCTAAATATAGCTTAAAAAATTTCGCTAAATTCCGACCTGATTTTTTTTTTTTGTTCAGGTATACGACCAATCGTAGAACCGATGAAAAAGAACGACAAATTAACCTCCAGAAAAAAAATACGAATATCAACGTCAAAACCAATTAAATAGCCAGAAAATAAATGGCTTGAAACGATAGCCTAGGAGTCTAGCAGAATTTTTTTTTTTTTTTTAATTTGTTCTGAAATTCTCTTGCTCGATTTTCCGTAATTTAGGAACACAACAAAGCTTAAATTCGTGCGACACAAAAAAAAGAAGCCAAAAACCTAGCTGAAAACGACTCTAAAAATAGGTATCGAATTTGGAAATATTATTTGACGATGATTCAACAAATATTGGAAAATATATTAATTTTATTTTCTTGGATGCAAAAATTTTGTATGACCTATGATTCGCTCGTTACTACTTGGATCGTCTGAGTGCAGGTGCTGTATGTGAACAAAACGAAGACGAAATAAAATTGCCCAAATATATGTATGTGTGTATATGGAGTTATAAGGTTCAATGCTTAGCACAGAATAGCGCTAAGTTCTGCCCATATATATATGTATGTATGTATGTGAAGTAAATTTTTTGGGTGCTCGCAGAATAGCGGGAAGCTTATGTATGCCGATATGTATATTTGTATGTCAGGATAGCAATAAAAAAAAACAATGGATTTTTGTGGATATATGTATATGATATATTATATATTTTTATTTTTATTATTTTTTTTTGCTGGAACGAAATTTTAGTTTTGGTTGTATATTTTATTTTTTATTTTTATTTTTGCATCAATTGCATATAAATTGCCAATTTAATATTTTGTATAAAAACTATAAATTTCGGGTGTACATATTTTTTTTTATATGTGTGTGTATTTGTAAAAATTGCGTGTAAATTTTTATTTTCAATTGTTAATATGTATAATATTATATGTATATGTATGTATATATAATAAGTGTATGGGTCTTTGGAATAATATATGTAAGTAATATATGTAATATAATTTATTTATTTTTGATGTGATTTGTGTGTGTATATATTTGGAATTTTTAACATGCAGTTTAGTGTCGGACGTGGATATGTGAAAGTGATTTTTTGGATTAATATATATACGCACATATATGAATTTATATATGTATTTGGAAAACTAGCGGATCACAGTGAAAAAACTATGTAGAGGGCCAATATTGGCAAAGCACTTTTGCACTCTAAAAACAGAAAAAAATTCACTGCGGCTAGGCGTATGTATTTTATTCCTATATTCTTGTATATAGGCATATATTTTTTCACTTTTCACTTTCACTTGGAAATTCGGACTCGGATGGAACAAAACGCCGATTGGAAAATAATATGGCGACCACGGACGAATGGATAGGAAAAATAGTCGTACTTATCTTGAAAAAAAATCCGCAGAGGGGGGCGCTGATCAGGATAGATCTACGGCGTCGAAGGACCATGAAATGGGGTGGGCGGACTTCCTTCCAAAGTTGTAAGCCGGCTGTCGTGGCGGAGTCGGTCGTCGGTGGCCGTGGAAAATAATGGCTGCAAAATCCCAAGTCCCGAAAATGGTGCGAAAAAAGGGGGCGGCGCAAGTCGTCTTCAATATTTTCACTTTAGATTTTAGACTAACTTAAGACTACAAAGCGAAAGAGCCCGGGACCGCGGAGTGGTGGGTTCAGCCAGAGCGGGAGAGCCGACGGAGAGCGGGAGATGCAAGCGGGAGTGTAAGCGAGAGTGCAAGAGCCAGTGCAGCGCTCACTCTTACACTGCCGCTCAGAACTAAGCGCCCTTGTGGCGCGAACATTCTCCCCCCCCCTTGCGGCAGCAAAGCAGGACTACTCCTCCTGGTCCAGTTGCACGCCGGCTTCCGTAACCAGGCCAGAACGATTGTCGAATCGGTCCAGCAGCGTATGTCGGAACTTGGTGTAGGCATATGGGGAAGAATAGCTGTCAACATTTCGGCTAACAGCACGGCGCCACAAAGTTCTAGGCGTGGAAGTGACACGGTCTTTACTGGAGCGACTCGTGTCTTGGATGTGAGGAGGTTAGAAATGATTTTCTGACCAACCTCGACACGCACGTAGATCGCCGCTCCAAAAGCCTTTTGGGACGCATCACAGAATCCATGATACGCCACTTTGATGTCAGGCTGAAAACAGACCCATCTTGGAACGCGGATCTGGTTGAGGTCGGAATACTCATGAAGAAAGGCTGGTCCTTCGACCACACATGGTCCTTCGACGCCGTAGATCTATCCTGATCAGCGCCCCCCTCTGCGGATTTTTTTTCAAGATAAGTACGACTATTTTTCCTATCCATTCGTCCGTGGTCGCCATATTATTTTCCAATCGGCGTTTTGTTCCATCCGAGTCCGAATTTCCAAGTGAAAGTGAAAAGTGAGAAAATATATGCCTATATACAAGAATATAGGAATAAAATACATACGCCTAGCCGCAGTGAATTTTTTTCTGTTTTTAAAGTGCAAAAGTGCTTTGCCAATATTGGCCCTCTACATAGTTTTTTCACTGTGATCCGCTAGTTTTCCATATACATATATAAATTCATATATGTGCGTATATATATTAATCCAAAAAATCACTTTCACATATCCACGTCCGACACTAAACTGCATGTTAAAAATTCCAAATATATACACACACAAATCACATCAAAAATAAATAAATTATATTACATATATTACTTACATATATTATTCCAAAGACCCATACACTTATTATATATACATACATATACATATAATATTATACATATTAACAGTTGAAAAATGATTATGTGAAAAATGTTGATAGAAAACTTATGAAAAGGAAAGGTTTATCTGAGACACAAACGAAGTCGAGCGACAGCGAAACAGTAAAAACAACAAAAACTACCCAGAGTCTACACAGTCCAGGGTAACGGCGGGTCACAGCCAATGCATGCATGCGTACAGCCAATGAATTTTCCGAAGGTCATACGACTGGAAAAATACAAAACAAGAAAAAAATCCAAACAAAACACAAAGTCTAAAATCTGAAGTGTATTTAATAAAGTGAAAATATTGAAGACGACTTGCGCCGCCCCCTTTTTTCGCACCATTTTCGGGACTTGGGATTTTGCAGCCATTATTTTCCACGGCCACCGACGACCGACTCCGCCACGACAGCCGGCCTATCAATTGGAAGAAAGTCCGCCCACCCCATTTCATAGCGACTTTGGCTGCTGACTACAAGGAGTGTGCTACTAGAGGCTTACCGCTCCCGACCGCTGTCGGCCGCTTAGTGCTTTCCTCAGGCCAGCGGCTCGCCTTATATAGCGTGTAGCGAGTTTTAGTGTGCCCGCCGCGATCGGCTGCTTCCTCTTCTTTTCCCGTGTGACCGTGGCCGCTAGTTATGCCCTTTCTCGGCGCGCGCGCGCATTTGATTCAAATTAAAATTCTTTTGTGCGCGGCACGCGTCTCAACTATTTACAGATTAGACCGTCTTCTCCAGCGTGGTGGCGGAGTTTTAATTGCCGTTGATTCCAGCCTCATCTCGGGACGGGTGGTATCAATGACTTTTTGGACATCGAATTTATCTGCGTTAAACTATCTTTCACAGGTAGTTGCATTTATGTAACCTGCTCTTACATCCCTCCATCTTCGGAAGAGCCAATTTATTGGAAACACCTTTCGGCAATTCGGGCAGTTTCCAATAGGCTTTCTGATAGGGACCATTTAGTGGCTTTGGGTGACTTCAACATACCCGGAGCTCACTGGTCTTCTGATGGGGTGTTTAATGTTCTTCACACTGCGGCACAGCATGACCTCCTAAATGGCTTGCTTGCTTTATCCTTATCGCAAGTTAACCATATTTTAAATTCTTTAAACCGCTTACTTGATCTATGCTTTGTCTCTGATCCTGCAGGTGTAAACCTAATTAGAGTTCCTCCAATGACGCAACCTGAAGATCCTTATCATCCAACTTTCGATGTGACTATCGACACTGGGACAGTCTTAGCTACTACACCTGATAGCAGTTTGAACAAAGTCCGCTGTTTCCGAAAGGCTGACTATCAGAGGCTTTAGTAGCAGAATTTGATTGGTCTAATCTTTACACGAGCTCTGACATGGCATCCGCAGTTGACATTTTTACAATGCCACGAACTCATTTTTTTCTTTATGTGTTCCTTAAAACATACCCGTCGGTCTCTTATAAACCACTTTGGTTTAACAAGGAGCTGACGCGTCTAAAAAACGTAAAATCTAGGCTTTATAATAAATATAAACTCACTGGTTCAAAAACGGCTTTCTCATCTTATCTTAGTGCTCGATCTAACTTTACCGTGCTTAACGCTCAGTGTTATAAAAATTATTTGACTCGTTGTAAGGTCCAGTTCACGCAGGACCCTAAACAGTTTTATATCTTTGTTAACTCTAAACGTAAACCCACGTTATACCCTCCCTCGCTGTCATTTAAGATTACTACAGTAAATTCTGATCAAGCAATTGCTAATCTCTTTGCTGAGTTTTTTAAAACGACATATTCACCCTCATCATCTTCAGTCCATACATTTTCTACAGCTATGCCCAGTTCGTCCGTAATCTTCAGTCCTATTTTAAACGAAAGCTCACTTATTCTTGATCTTCAACGTGTTAAGCCAGTTTATTCGCAAATCGGATGCCAGTAACTATAGAGGTATCTCTAAGTTATCGGCTATCCCCAAACTTTTCGAGAATGTAATCACTCCTCACTTGCAACATCTATGCAGATCCGTCATTTCTCCATGCCAGCATGGTTTTATGAGGCGAAGATCAACCACGACCAATCTTCTGGAACTTACCTCTTTCGTTATTAGAGGCTTCCAACAAAACTTTCAAACCGATGTTATTTACACGGACTTTAGTAAAGCTTTCGACTCGGTTAATCATTCTCTTCTGGTTAGGAAACTCGATTCAATGGGGTTTCCTAGTGATCTTCTTAAATGGATTTCGAGTTATCTAAGTGATAGGACCCAAAAGGTTCTGTTCAGAAACGTTCAATCCAATAGCCTCAGGGTCACATCTGGCGTCCCACAGGGTAGCCACCTTGGTCCACTTCTATTCACATTGTTTATCAATGATATGCCGCAGGTTCTAACCAATTCCAGAGTACTTATGTACGCTGATGACGTTAAACTTTGCTTGCAGTATAGGGACAGTTCTTGCCAATCAGACCTACAATCGGATTTTGATAACTTCCAAGCATGGTGTCATGCTAACGATTTACATCTCAACAGCTCAAAATGCAAACTGATGACATTTTCACGTGTTACTCCCCTGCTTGCAACCTATATGCTTAACGACTGCTCTTTGGAAAGAATTACTATTGTTGATGATCTGGGTGTCTGCCTGGATCCTAAACTTTTGTTCTCTGAACATATGTCTTGTATGGTTAACAAAGCCAGAGGCATGCTGGGATTCATTAAAAGGTGGGCGAAGGAATTCGATTCTGCTTATTTAACGAAGACTCTCTTTACTTCGTTGGTTCGCCCTATATTGGAGTATGGTTCGTGCGTCTGGAGTCCTCAATTTGGAGTGCATAGCAGCCGCATTGAATCTGTCCAAAAGAACCTTTTGCTTTTTGCCCTTCGTGGCCTACCCTGGGATGCAAACCTTAGATTATCTACCTTCTTTAGCTAACCGTAGGACGATGCTTGGCGTCGTCTTTTGTCAGCTTTATTACACTGCAAACTTAACAGACTAGCTTAAAATTGCGGGTGCGGAACCGAATGGCGGAAAGCGGGCTAGTACAGTTTTTAGTTTTAGGATCTAGGCGGACACCCAGATAATCGACAATAGTAATTCTTTTCAAAGAGGAATCGTTAAGCATATAAGTGGAAAGCAGGGGAGTGACGCGTGAAAATATCATTAGTTTGCATTTAGAGCTGTTGAGATGTAAATCGTTAGCATGACATCATGCTTGGAAGTTATCGAGAGCCAATTGTAGGTCTGATTGGAATGAACTGTCCCTATACTGCAAGCAAAGTTTAACGTCATCAGCATACATGAGTACTCTGGATTTGGTTAGGACCTGCGGCAAATTATTGATAAACAATGTGAATAGCAGTGGTCCAAGGTGGCTACCCTGTGGGACGCCAGATGTGACCCTGAGGCTATTGGATAGAACGTTTCTGAACATAACCTTTTGGGTCCTGTCAATATAATATTAATTTTGTATATTCAATATTATCGTATATATGTAAATTGCTGTATGTTTAACAAAAATATAATATTTCGGATGTAAAGTTTCGGGTATAAATTTGGATATTTATTGTGGGATATGTGTGTGTGTAATGTAATAAAAATTGGGGTATGTTTCTGCGGATAATTATTTTATATATGTATGTATATATTTGTAAAAATTGCTTGAATTTGTATATGTGTTTGTAATAATATATTGTTAAAATGTGTATGTAATTTGGGGTTTTTATATAAATAATATATTATATTTATTTCATTTAATATAATTTGTGTGTATGTATTTGGAATTTTTGGATATGCAGTTTAGTGCCGGACGTGGATACATATATTTTTTTTTTATTCAATAGTGGTTGTTATTGCCCTACTTATACGTTATAAACATAACAAAATTGTACAAATATGTCTACATATTTTTGCATGGACGGGGCAAGGGCCCGCACTGCGCGTTACGGACGCTAAGCATTGCTTCGCGTAGTGGATGACCGCTTAGCCCGTCCTCTCCTTTCTGGCCTCTCCTGGGATCTCAGCGCCTTCATCAGGTCCGCCGAGAACTTACCCGCTGCATCCCAAATCTTCGGCTCTGCCAGCATCAGCTGCACCAGCGTATCCGGCCTGATGTCCGTCCCTGCTACTGCTTCCAGCTCTTCTCTCCCTTCGTTGAATCGGCGAAACTCGAAGAAGACCATGCCCGCTCAGCACCTGGGACAGATAGAAGTTGACCTGCCCTTGCCTCCTCTCTAACCAGGGCTCGATGTCGGGGATCAACCGGTGGGTCCATCTTCCCTTGGGTGAGCCATCCCATTTGGCCTGCCAGCTTTCGTAGCTCCTCCTTCTGGCGGCCCTCTTTAGCTCGGCCTTGAGGGCACCATCGGGTCCTTGGTGACGGCGGGGCGCATTTCGCAGGTCTGTCTTCTCCCGCATGAACTCCCTCACCGGCACCATGCCCGCCAGGACCAACACGGCGTCGTCTGAGACCGTTCTGAATGCGCTCGAATTGTGCACAGCCTGTACGTTGACTCCATCCCCGCACGTAGGATACCGTTTTGGTCGCCTCTGCCCACACCGGCGCTGCGTACAGCAACTGGGAGGTTACCACGCTAGCCAGCATCTTCCTAGTTGTTTGCTTGCGGCCTCTAGTGTTTGGCAGCATCCGAGATAGTGCTCCTTTGGTCCGGCTGGCCTTCTTTCTGGCGTATTTCAGGTGCTCCTTGAAAGAGAGCCGAGTGTTGAGGAAGACGCTAGGGTATATTATGCACCTCCGCGACTTTATCACCGCTCCAGCGACTCTCACCTCCGCCGTCTCCACCAGTTTCCGGCTTGTGATTAGAACCGCCTCTGTTTTGTTTCATTCGCAGACGGACTTGAAGCGTTAAATACAACGCGAAGCTTTGTCGTGGTACTTTCGGGCTTGATTACCGCGTGATGTGGAAGATAGTAAGTTGGGGAACAATGAGTCGATGGAACTTCTTTCATATGACCCAGATCCAGATACTCCTGAATCACGTTGTCACTTTGCTCTTTTAAAGGAAAGTCTTCTTTTAATCAAATCAAATTTGGGCAGGTAGATCCTCCACCTCCCAGACCTTGATGAGAAGCGAGTCTAAGGAATCTTCATTTCTGTGATGTACTTGAGTCGTTAAGGATGCGACTCTGTTTGCCTTAGTATTGAAGATCGGCCCCGAAAATGGTCTCTTGGCCTTGGAGTGAGTCACAAATGTTTCTCCGAGTGCCCTGCATCATCACCGACGGTAAAATATCAGCTCCGATCAGTACATCGATTTGGGAACTTTCAAAGAAATTTGGGTCTGCCCATTGGAGATCGGGCAGGTCTTTTAAAGAATTCCTGGAAACTGGATGGGAGGGAAGTTAGCCCGCAAATTTCGGACGTAGGCTGCGGTATCTAACTGTAGACCCGGCTTAGCAGGGGAGCGGATTGCAAACTGGCAGAGTTACGTTGACTCTGCCGAAACCGATTGGTTTAGCCCTGAGACTTGTTTCTGTATTTTGCGAATTGGCAACTTGAGAAGGTTGAACATACGTTCGGAAGTGAACGTGGCCTCAGACCCGAGTCGGAAAAAGCTCGAGCTTGGTAACTCGTGCTCAAATGGCACACGTCAATAATTGTCGTACTCAGCATGACGGCTGTAGTGCCTGAGGCGAAATAATTCTGCACCGTTGAGGTGCTCGCGGATGCATTGCGGCTGGAAAGTCTCGGGGACGGTTGCGTATAGGGCGACGAGTTTGGGGAACTCGCTTTTAAGAAACTTGAGGAGCCGCGATGCAGCAGAGTATGTGTACTCGTGCAATCACGTAGCTGATGGCCTCTCGCGAAACAATTCAGGCATAGGTGCTTCTTTTTGATGCAGCCGGAACGCGCGTCGACAGACATTTGGAAAAAGCCCGGTCACAATCTAATCGGATGATTTTCCTTAGAGCATAAGTCACACCCTTTTTGATTGGTGCTCACCTTTGTTTCGAAGGATTGCAGTTTTTTGGGAACTGACTGAGTCGGCTTCATATTCTCGATAGCCTCCTGTAGTATGCTCACATTGTATACCCACTGCAATATAAATACTTAAAGAATACGTACTGTAACTAATTTTGGCAATGTAAACAATTCTCAAATTTCCCGGTCATAAAACTCAAGAAACCCACTATCCAGCAGAAAAAAGGTTATATAACAAAGCTGCATCTGAGCTGAATCTCTAGCTGCATATCTAAGAAACTTAGACCCTAACTCTTGCAACAAGGAATATAACCTGTGGAGAGCAACTAAATATCTAAAGAGACCAGCAAAGAGAAACATAATCGTCCGTAAAAGTAATCGAACTTGGTGTAGATCTGACGATGAACAAGCTATAGCATTTGCAGAACACCTGCACTCTGAGTTCCAGCCAAACGACATAAACAATCCTACAAGAGAGGCTGAAGTGGAAAACTTTCTTGGGTCACCCTGTCAAGAGGCCACGCGGCTTCTGAGCAATGTCATAGGGTTATCTATGAAATTGTAAGCGCATTTGAGACCAAAAAATACTGTACTGCCACATTTCTTGATGTTCAACAAGCGTTTGATCGCGTTTGGCACAATGGCTTACTCTATAGAATAAGGAAATGGTTACCTGCTCCATACTATTTATTACTGAGATCCTACTTGTCTAAAAGATGATTCTACGTTCAGCAGAGAAATGATGCGTCATCACTTCTTCTTATAAACGCAGGCGTTCCTCAAGGGAGTGTTATGTATCCAATGCAAATATCCACAAGGATCTAAATATTCCAACAATAAAAGAAGAAATTAAAAAATATAGTAAGAAATATACAGACAAACTTCACAATCACGAAAATAATTTAGCCCTAGGTCTAGTAGACAATAGCCTAACAGTAAGAAGACTGAAAAGATTGCACATTCTTGATCTCCCTGATAGGTGAATATATGAAAATAACAAATTAGATTTAGTATTAGGTTTCACTGGAAATATGCTACTCCTGCTCTGTAAATATAAGTTATAAAATTTACTTATTGTCACAAGACAGATTGTAAATAAAATATAAATTAAAAAAATATATATAAAATAAAAAATAAAACTCAAGCCGGAAAGAAAGAAAGAGCTAACGCATGCATTTCTGTAACATGACCACCCACATGAGCATATACCCTTGCGCGTCCGTCTAGGAACGCATAGCCTGTATACATAAGCATATACATAAGCCGTCGCTCTGCCACCGTCTGCGGGCAGAGCAGCGATGGAACCTAGCCTTAATTTAAACTAAAAGAATATTGTAAAATTACTTACGACAATCTGGTCGAAGCGGCACCCTCGCTGCTTCCTCCAAATATTGAGAATAAAAAATAAACCAACTTAAATACTCTAGAAATCACTGCTCTCATTATTCCTAACACTTCCGATACCTTTCTCTCAGGAAAGTGTTCATCTCCTCCAAAGCCGGAATTTCGGACATCGATGTGAGGGACTGTTCCTATAAGGAAAGGGTTAACTTTGGCAGTTTGCTTGCGCACAGGAAGACCAACAGACAATCCCAGTTGTCAGTGGAGATATTGGATCAAGTGGTCGTTCATCGGAAACATTTTTAATCGATTAATGATATGCAATTTTTAATTGACCAAGCACAGCCATTTTTATAGAGATAAATGCTTTTTAATTGCAATATAAATACTGTTGATAGCTTTATTTGGGAAATCCGTCACATTGAAAATTCCACATCAGGAAACGATTGTTTGGGGTTTTCTGAATGTATTTAAAATTTGTTTTATTTATTTAAACTTCAAATTTTCGTAATAGTTTGAAAATACTTTCAGTTGTTTGCATATTCTTCAGTAGTGTACATCCTAGGCACCCAAAAATTACGTGGAATCCCCGTTTCCCCTGTTTCCGAACTTGTTGAAGACCTCGTTGATAAGGAAATCTATAACGTTCGAGGCTGTTGCTTCCCTTATGTCCTTTAAGAACGATGAAAATCCAAGCATGTCCCCTCTTCGACCTCGGAGGAAGTCGATGTACAGTTTCTAGAACAACCGCTTTGTCTGTACTCGCTCACCGATCCCGACCATCATCCGGTGATTCGGCGCCTTCGATTCCTTACAGACCCTGCGGTATCTAAAGTTTTCATGCCGTTTCGTCCACCTCGTCATCTTGAGTTGCCGGGAAGACTCGCTTGAAGATGAGTCAGTCCTTGATTCTAAGATCCGGTAAGTTATCCGTATTTTCCTCCACTTCCCAGACTAACTCCTGGTACTCATCCCCAATAAACTCAGTGGTTTCGAAACCCAGCAACTTTGTCGGATCCAGGGTTATCTCTTCCAGGCACCGCAAAAGCGTGTCTGCCACCACGTTCGCGCTGCTTTTCCAATGCTCGATGTTGGCGTGATCCGTGCTGCATGTAAAGGGCATGCCCTCCACATACGGACAGAACTTCCGGATCGACAGGAGCGCTGCGAGGCATTCTTTATTCTGTTTTATCGTTCTGTTTATCTCCTCCTCGTCCTTCTGAAAAATAACGGTCCCAACTCCGATATGTGACGCGTCACTGTGAATGTAGAAGTGCCGCTTGAAGTCTTCGTGCACCAGAGCTGGTGCCGTGGTTAGGGCCATCTTCAACACTTCGACCACCATCTGAGCCTCTGGACTCAAAAAAACTTCGTGTTCCCGGTTTTCTTGAGCGATTCGGTTAACGGCGCTGCCATCGTCGGTATAGCCCCGGTACCAGCCAGCGGTACACAGAAACGCGCGCACCTTTTTCATCGATCTCGACTCTGGAATCGATGTCCAAAAAGTCATTAGATACCAACCGTTCCGAGATGAGACAAGAGTCAACGGCAATTAAAACTCCCCCACCACGCTGGAGAAGTTGATCTAATCTGTAAACGGTATACTACTTGGAAGAATTTCGGAGCAGAGGATATCCGGCTTCAACCAGGTTTCAGTAAATACAATTACCTGGGATGCAAAGGAAAGGAAGAATATAATCTAGTATTCTGAAAGGAAAGTTGTAGGGAAGAGGTAAGTTTTTTGGGACAGAAGGTACAGCTGAGGACACTGAGGATTGAGACGGCCTGGGCAGTTCAAGTTCAGCTCCTAAAACTGCAGCACATAATTCTAGGCGCTGTAACGTCTCCTAAGCTGACGGGGCAACTCTTGACTTTGGGCACAGCAGCCGGACGGTTGCTCGCACATACACTGCTGCTCCATATGCTCGTTCAGAAGCGTCGACAAATGTGTGCAATTCTTGTGTGACGGGCACCTGTCCTTCGAATATGTGTCTTGGAATTTGCATGTTGTTTAGCGCTTGTAAGTCAGCGCGATAATTTTTCCAATCTACCTGAAGGTGCTACTGAATCTCGTGGTCCCAGCCCATCTTTAATTCCCACAGGGTCTGCATGAAAATCTTTGCCTTGACCACCACGGGGGCAAATAATCCTAGTGGATCGAATATTTGCGATGATTCCGAACTGACCACTCGTTTGGTGATGGTTGACGCTTCGCTTCGATCTTAAGATCGTCCACATAACTGATCCCTTTGTGTCATCCAAAGCAAACCCAACGTCTTAACACTATATTGTTGGAGTGTTTCGCCTAACTTGACGTTAGAGGCGATATCCTTATTGAGAATTTGGCTTAATACCTCTGAGTTATTGGAGCACCATTTTCGGAGCTTGAATCTGGAAGGCAGCAGTATTTTGTTTAATTCTTGTTGAATTTGTACGGCCTCTAGGATGCTGTCTGCTCCTGTGAGACAGTCATCTACGTAAAAATCATGTTTAAGTACGGACGATCCAAGCGGTAGATGATTCTTGGCCTTCTCGGACAGATAATCTAAGCATTTAGTAGCCAGGAATGGCGCTGATGTTGTACCATATGTGACAGTTTTAAGCCTATAAAACTTTAGATCGTCTGATGGTTTCTTCCGCCATACGATTAATTGATGGAACTGGTGGTCTGGGTGCATCCACACCTGCCGATACATCTTCTCTATATCTGCAGTAAACACATATCTGTAAGTGAGGAATCGTAGTAAAATTGCAAACAATTCGCTCTGCACAGTGGGTCCAGCGTACAATATATCATTCAACGATTTATTGCTTGTCGTTTTACAGGATGCATCAAAAACTAGCCGCAGTTTTGTGGCACTGCTTTCGGGCTTTAATACACAGCGATGTGGAATGAAGTAGTGATCCGAGGGTACGTGTGTGGGATCTACCAGTTTCATGTTATACCCTTGCAAGGTATTATAATTTCAGTCAGAAGTTTGCAACGCAGTGAAGGAGTCATTTCCGACCATATAAAGTATATATATTCTTGATCAGCATCAACAACCGAGTCGATCTAGCAGTGTCCGTCTGCCCGTCCGTCTGTCCGATTAAACGCGAACTAGTCCCTCAGTTTTAAAGCTGTCTGAATGAAACTCGTACATATATCGGAACGGGCCGGATCGGACGACAATATCATATAGCTGCAATAGGAACGATCGAAAAATTGTTCGAAAAAAAATTATATCTATGTCAGTTTTTTTAAGATATTTTCACCAAACTTGAGAACATTAGATCAATTATTTTTAAGGAAGACTTTTTGCTTCCTGCCAGTGAGACAACTAGAGATCCATCTAAGAAGATTAATTGGAAAACCCATTAAGTCGAGTTTCCTGAGGAGAAGTGAATGATTAACGGATTCAAATGCTTTATTGAAGTCAATATAAATTACATCCGTTTGAAGGTTATTCTGGAAACCTCTTGTTTACGGAGGCTTAGATGCCTGGCAGATAGTGCATAAACTATTGCCTTTGGTTGTCGCAACTAGCACTTGGAACTAGGTGGACGGTTAGATTGGTTTTGGGTGAAGAGATGAGGGTCTGAAGACACGGCGACAGCCTCTGATGAGTGAATAAAAGCTCTTGGTTGAGGTAGAACTCTTACTGATTTTATTAGTGAAACTAAACAGTATATATAGGTACATAATGCTTATGGTAACATAAATATCGTATAACAAATAATGTAGGTTACTGTGAAGGTAGGTTACTGTGTATGTTATTGTCAGCTATAAGTGACCTGAAACTTACTGCCCCATTTCACTTTCCTCATGTCCGCATGCTATGCATATTCGCTTGATCTGGTAATTGATACTTTATTTACGATAAATGCATGTTGTTGCAACTGAAGAGTTATTACATAATATTTATTGTGTCTGAACATTATTGCTGCTGCAACTGAACACTCCCGGCCGTTGAACCGGTGTTCAACCTTCAGTAAGATCGAACAAAAAACTCTGTGGGGTAGGTTCTGGTGCGGGTGAGGGTCCGGCGTAATGGTGTCCATTTGCTGACCGTCCGTCTGAGAGCCCATACAATGCCTAATATGATTGATATCGGTAGGGATGGGATCGAACGCGGTTTTGAACGCGGAAGGACGGTCATACCGATACGAGATCTCGGATAAAATGCGATTAGAAGGAAGGATTACAAACTAATCCGATGTGAGCAAGTTCCACACGGGCAATATGAAAAAACAACGCAAGTATTCGGGATCCGCTCTTCTTTTTTCGCTCTTTCTTTTTTGAATCTGATGCACAGTGAGTCGCAGTCAACTATGAGGACTTCTGCGTTTTCAACCTCAAAGTTAACTGGCCTTTTGCTTTCTTCTCATGGCACGCACCATGCAGTCTCGCCACATTCAATTGTCCATCCCTTTTGATTTATCTCTCTCTCAGAGACAATCAACACCTGACCGCACCACACTCGGCTGAGACGACACTTTCTCGTTTTCAATCCTCGCTCTCAGCAATTGTGCAAGTAAAAGGAACCACAAGTAACTTATTGTTTAGTTTCTTTTGTTCCATATTGTTTCTCGTTCTTACCGCCAGGAAGCGCGAGAGCCGTATAAACCACGATGACGTCTGGAAATTCGTGGTTAGAAAGCCGAAAACGGAGCGCCGCGAAGCTGAAAGTGCGTACAATGCGCCGTGGCTACGCCAAAACCCAGACGGTCAGCTTACCCGTCTGTCCTCCGGATAGGTTGGACCATTTGCAGGATCCGGGAGAGAACAGACCCACCTAGGTGCTTCAGATTCCTGGAAACGGGGCACATTGCCGTGTCCTGTGGACAGGAGCTGGTGCTGAATTAAATGCGAGGAGCAGGGACACAGTGCTGCATCTTGCACCAAGGAGGCATCATGCTTCATCTGCTCAATGGCCGGAAGGAAGAAGACAAGGCATCAGGCCGGTAGCAGAGACTGCCCAACCTCCAAAAGCGGTTGCGGATAGGCGGGTCCCATATGCGGTTTTTTCAACTTAATTTGAATCACTGCAGAGCAGCACAGGATCTCTTGCCGCAGACGGTGCGCGAGCTAGGCTCGCAGGTGGCAATCCGCAGCGAACCATACAGGATAGGTAGAGTCCGTGGCTGGGTCACTGACAGCACGGGAGAGCTGCCCTGTCGCCGAACGTGGATGTCATCTGGCTGCTACCTGGCGCCAAGTCTCTCGATTAAGGCTGGATCCTCGACGAGCTGAGCTGCGACCTGCGGGGTCGAAGCAAGGTGGTCGTCGAGGGCGACTTTAATGCCTGGGCCATGGAATGGGGCTCTCCTCGAACCAACGCCAGAGGCCGAGCAGTGCTGGAGACCATCGCCTCTCTGTACGTGGTCCTGCTGAATGAAAGATCTTGGCACACCTTCAGGCGGGCGGGAGCGGGCTCGATAATCGACCTAGCGTTCGCCAGCAGTGCGCTGGTCCGCGTAGCACAATGAGGCTAGACAGTGAGGCTTACACCGCCAGCGACCACGAAGCCATCGAGTGCTCGATTGGCATCGCAGGCCGTTCAAGGGGCACACAGCCTCAGCCTAGGATGGCGTTCCGGCAGGACACCTGGCAGGCATAGAGGGCTTCTCGGCAGACGAGTCCGACGGGGCAAATGTGTTGGCCGAGAGAAGAGAATGCTCCATGAGGCCGTTCCGGAAGCACCACTCGCCAGTGTACTGATGGAGCGAGGAGATTGCGGAGATGTGTCTCACCGCACATTGCACCAAAAGGCTGAAGCAGCGCGCGAGAGGCACCTTACGCCTCCCCGCATGCGGTGACCGCTATAAAGCGGCAAAGAGGGAGCTATAGACCGCCATCAGCAATAGCAAAAGGGAGTTCTTCCTGAAGCTGTGTGATGCCACCGACGAGGATCCTTGGGGAGGAGCCTATAAGCTGGTGGTCAAGAGGCTCAATGCAGGAGGCAAAGCCCCATCCGGCCCGGAAACCCTTGAGGGAATAGTCAGAGTCCTGTTTTCGACGGAGCGGCAGATCGCGGACTCCCCAGGCATGGGTGCAGGTGACGTCCACTGGGTCACGGAGGCTGAGGTCTTTTAGGCTGGGAGGAAACTGAAGCCCAAGAAGTCAGATCCCCAACAGAGCGACGAAGCTGGCCCTATCGCTGCTGCCGGCTGGAATAGCCAGCCTGTTCAACAGGTGCCTCCTGGAGGGAGGGAGGTGGCCGAGGAGGCCATCGCATGAACCAGATGAAAAGGAGGGTCAACGTCCTATTGCCTGGTGGTCACTATGGGTATTAAGAACGCGTTCAACTCGGCAGACTGGACAGAACGTTGGAATCCATCAGGAACTTCAAACGTTCCGGGATATCTGCTGAAGATAGCACACAGTTATTTTAGCAACAGGGTGCTCCTCCTGGAAAAAAGTCTGGTTTGCAGGTCACACAAACTCTCAGCCGGAGTCCCGCAGGGCTCCGTTTTGAGACCCCTGCTCTGTTATTCCATGTACGACGAAATCCTACGACTGCCGATGCCTGTCAGTACCAGCCTGGTGGGTTTTGCCGACGACGTGGCT
Organism: Drosophila birchii; assembly: GCA_035046345.1. Taxonomy (NCBI): domain Eukaryota; kingdom Metazoa; phylum Arthropoda; class Insecta; order Diptera; family Drosophilidae; genus Drosophila; species Drosophila birchii. The sequence goes on along the minus strand of JAWNOA010000022.1, from coordinate 391,729 downwards.
ATAGTGGTGGTAGCCAAGGAGCTAGCAGCGGCGGAGATTCGCGCGGATGCGGCCATACAGACCGTAGAGTCATGGCTAGCGGTCGCAGGACTGGAGCTGGCGGCACACAAAATGGAGGCTGCCCTGATCTCGAGCCGGAAGGTGGTGGAGGCGGGTCGAGGTGACCACAGTCCGGTCGAAACAATCCATCAAGTACTTGGGAGGCCTCATCGACACGCGCCTGACATTCAAGGAGCACCTGAAGTACGTGAACAAGAAGGCCAGTGGCACCGCAGCTGCGCTATCCAGGATGCTTCTCAACACGAGAGGGCCCAAGCAGGAGGCTGCTATCATCGGTGGTAACCTCGCATATCCTGCTCCCCGCGCCGGTGTGGTCAGAAGCCGCTAAGGTAAACCTACATGCGGTGGTTTAGGGGGTTTAGCATCTGCGTTCCGAACTATCTCGGAGGACGCGCTACTGGTCATCGCGGGAAATGTCCCGCTTACGGAACTGGTGACGGAGCGGAAGGAGATAGCCGTAGCCCCGACGACCAGGGGGTCGGAGCAGCAGACCAGGGCCGAGCACAGAACCGCAGCCAGGAGGAAAAGTTTGGAGAGGTGGCAGTCCAGCTGGGACTCCTCGTCCAAAAGCCGATGGACGTACACCCTCTTACCGGACATAACGCGCTAGGTGGAACGAACTTATGGACTGGTGGACTTCTATCTCAAACAAGCCCTAAGCGGCCACGGATGCTTCCGCCAGTACCTGAAGCGGTTTGGCCACGAGACGGAGGATTGGTGCCCAGAGTGCGGTACCGGCATTGTTAAAGGTGCGCGGTACGTGCTCTTCAAATGAACGCGCTATCGGCGCAGAAACGCTGGTCCCGAAGATGCTGGACGACCGGATGATGTGGGAGGCGGCAGAAACCTTCACGGTGGAGGTCATGAAGAAGCTGAGGGTCCTGGAGCGTGGACGGAAGGATCAGCAGGAGTAAAGCGCCCGGCGCACGCGAAGCAATGCCAGGGAGCTATACCGCGTGAACGCACCCCTTTCCGTCCCTTTTGTTCCTTTTTTTCCCCGGCATTCTTCATTAATGTTTGTTAGTTGTAATTGTAATCGTAATTTTTTAAGGTAATAAACTCTGAATTCAAAATTATAAAAAATTCTAGGCCTGACTATTGTTGATCAGATCTAGCCCCTGTGTTTGATGTCTCACGACGAGTGTCTTTTTCACCACCGTCACTTTTGTCAATAGTCTCATCAGAGGTCTGCTCGACCGGCTGCCTTCTCAAACTCTCGTGTGAACACTTATAAGTTCGCTTGCTAGTCAAAGATTTTAACAGATATCGATCACCTTCCAACAACTCGGCAACCACAAAAGGTCCATTGAACTTGAATATAATCTCATGCCGCTAAGCAAGACATGATATCCAACCTTGTTTTTTACTATCTTGGCCTTATCCTTATCAACTCGATTCTTTTCATATTTAGCATTAATTTCAATATTTTCTTTGACCTTAGCCCTCGCTTGCTTACAATCTATTTTAGTTTCTTCATTTATTTTCGTACATACTTGGACATGTGCTCGAACCAATACTGCTCATAAACTTTGTCTAACGGTTTCTGCCACCCCAAATGCATGATTGCTTCATGTAAATGATTCACTACAGACCACCTAAAGGCTCTTGGGATTACTGGTAAACAATGTGTCTTTCCATTTCTCTAAATTTTCAAATATAGAATTTCTGCTCTTAGCTTATACGGTTTTCGCTAAACTCTCCTGCAACTCTTCATCATTCAACTGGGTTGTAATTCCCCTCAAGCACGAATCTTGCTGTCAGGTCGATGCGAACTTCGGGTATCCAATTCCCTGTCTCACATTCAGTGACAATTGGATTTATGGATAAAAAGTCCACGTGCGCCATGCGGTTTCCTTTGCGGTACTCTACAGTGAAATTAAATGATCGTAAATATGCCCACCAACGGTGTATTCTCGGCGTTAGTTCTACTTTGGTTTGACTTGCTCTCAATTGTTATTACAATCTGTAAATACTACAATCTTTTGACCGTGAAGGTGATTGCGGCAACTTTTTACAGCGTTGTATACTGCAAGGGTGTATAGCTCGTTAGAATGATACCTCGATTCTGGGAGCGACATACACTTGCTAAAATATTCCATCACTCTAGGCTTACCGTCTATTTTGTTTATGAGCTGCATCTGTATGCAGCTCTATGGGGTATTGCGGATCAAAGATAACACAGTGCGACAAAATTAAACTTTTTGTCTGTATCTGGAATGAGACAAACCTTTTCTTATAGATTTTTGGACGCTGAATCCGAATCTGTAATCAGAATTTGTCTATCACGTAACATTTTTGCAAAAAATTAATGACCACTTTGTCATCATTATAGAAGTATGTAGCTATATTTTGCGAAAAGAACGAAGTTTCTAGCACATCTTGAAACCGAGCTATATTACTGTAAAGTAGGGCAAAAACAGCGTTTTTGGCAACTTTGAACGCGTTTTCAAAAATGTTACGTGATAGACAAATTCTGATTACAGATTCGGATTCAGCGTCCAAAAATCTATAAGAAAAGGTTTGTCTCATTCCAGATACAGAAACCGTGTTGCACTGTGTAATTAAAAGCGGATCATGAGTTAGTACTGAGATAATCTTCTGATGTATTTCTTCATGCTCTGCTTTCCAAACGAATCTACTATTTTTTGAAGTCAAATGATACAACGGATTTATCTGTTTAGAGAACTGTGGGACAACGACGCTAATCCTATAAATTGTCTCAATTGTGAAACATTCTTTGGTTGGATAGTCAGCCAGAGCTTGTATTTTTAGCGGATTTAGCTCAATACTAACGTCCTTGACCAAGTAATCAAGATATTCTATTTCAGGAAAGAACACTTTTTTATATCATTTTTTCATTTTGAATTTCAACCTCAAAGCTAACTGCCCTTTGCTTTCGTGTCATGGCACGCGCCATGCAGTCTCGCCACTTTCAATTGTCCATTCCTTTTTGATTTCTCTCTCAGAGACAACCAACACCCGACCGCGCCATGCAGTCTCGCCACATTCAATTGTCCATTCCTTTTTCATTTCTCTCTCTCTCAGAGACAACCAACACCTGACCGCGCCACACTCGGCTGAGACGACACTTTCTCGTTCTCAATCCTCGCTCTCAGCAATTGTGCAAGTAAAAGGAACCACAAGTAACTTATTGCTTAGTTTCTTTTGTTCTATATTGTTTCCCGTTCTTAACGCTTTACAGTCTAATTTACAATTTACATCTCCGACATATATGTATGTGTGGCTCTTGCGTAGATATCGTATTCTTGGCTCGGATTTAGGCCCTCGAATAGCTGATTTTTCCTCGCAATGAAATAATTAAATGTTTATTTGGAGAATCAATTAAATTGACTACCTAATTATTTTCAAAATTAATTGTTGTGGAGCCGATAAGGTAGAAATAAAACCTTGGCTTTTATTGATCGAAAAGGATAATAATGAAATAATTAATAATATTTAATTTTTGATTATTTGTTTTCGAATTTAATTTATTTGTTAACGTTTGGTGAGCCGAGGCGGCACGGTGGGCCCTTCACCTAAACAGTAAGTTTAGTGAGATTTTCTTTATCTATCTTTATTTTCCGCTTAGGATAGATATCAGATATCCGATAGATATTATGATTGATATCCGCCTGGTGACGCTCTGCGAGTGTTCTGGCCGGGCTTCGGGCAACTGCCCTCGGAGTGCAGGGTCAGCAGTGCTCGTGTTGGCCACCGTATATGGCCTGCATTTCTACGAACTGCGTACGAACATTCTGGTACATTTTTTGTGTTTCCAATTCGGCTTCCATTCCACATCAGCCACTATCCGCCTGTTTGTTGTTGTGGTTGTTTGATTTGCTGTTGTTTTCATATATACGGCGGCGGCGCATCGCAACTTCAGTCGACAAGCGCTGACCAGCGGAATTCTATTCCGAAAATGCTCACTGGAGACGACAAAAAGCCGCCGATCCCGATCCCACCCATCAGTCTCTCTATGGACAAAACACATTTTTTAAAAGTTGTCCAAATAAATTGATTTCAATAGCGATCGATTGGAAATAGACTGACTATCAAATTTTCATAGGTGGCGCCACTTTCGCGCAAGGAGCTGTTAAACTCAGCGTTTGCTCACAAGCAAATGGGCAAATGCTTAAAAAGCACTCGGAAAAAACATTCCGAACTGAACAATTTTTTTGCCGAAATATATTCTATAATGTTTGAGTTATTTGTTTTTAAATTTTAAATGACCTCAGCTGTTGTTATGATTTTGTAATTTGACGTTGAAAAAATATAGTCATTCAGATAATAAACAATATAAAACAAAAATTTTAAATCGGTTAAAGATATTATATTCAATTTTTTATGCAATTACAGGCAAAAACAGCACAGTATTCCGATTCATTTGAAAACTATAGAAAATCGTAATCCGATTTTGTTAAAATTTTTACAATATGGGTAACATTACTGAAGTAATTTAAAACATATATTGTTATAGTTTTAGTTGAATTTATTTTGTCTCAATATTTGTCGAAGCAGCGAGGGTGCCGCTTTGGTCGTAAGTAACATTACATTACTCTTTTAGTTGTAAGTAAGACTAGGTGCCATCGCAGCTCAGCCCGCATACGGCGGCAAAGCGACGACTTAAGTATATGCTAATGTATATAGGCAATGCGTTCCTAGACGGACGCGAGGGGGTATATGCACCTATGGACAGCTCGTGTTACAATTCTACATGCGGTGGCTTTTTCAAATTCCGGCTTAAATTTTATATATATATATATAAATAAATATATATATATATATATATAAATTTAAATAATTTAAAAAAATAACTACATATTATTACGTTATTTTCAAAAGGAGGGAGATGTGGTATGTACACATTGACTACCCACTGTAATAACAATACTTAAAGAGTATATATACTGACGCAACCTGAAGATCATTATCATCCTACTTTCGATGTGACACTCGACATTGGTGCTGATATACTGAAGAAATCTGATAGACCAGCCAAAAGAGTGTACTGCTTTCGCAAGTCTGATTTCGACCGGCTGAATAATCTTATTTCGGACTTTAACTGGTCTGATTTGTACAAATGCATTGACATGGCTGATGCCGTGGACATTTTTTACAATGCGATGAATTCATTCTTCTCGGAATGTGTTCCCTTATATTATCCCTCTATTTCAAATAAACCTCCTTGGTTTACTAAAGAATTGAGTCGCTTGAAAAATGTAAAGTCAAGGCGGTACACGAAATTTAAAAAAACCGGTTCCCGTTCTGACCTCTCTAACTATTTATCGGCTCGGTCAAACTTCACCGTACTGAACGCACAGTGCTATAAAAACTATTTGACTCGTTGCAGGGTCCAATTTTCTCAGGATCCTAAACAGTTTTATAATTTTGTTAACACTAAACGTAAGGCGGTAACACATCCTTCATCACTTTCGTTTGCAAACGCAACTGTGAAGGGCGATCAGGCAATTGCCGACCTTTTTGCCCAATTTTTTCAAACAACATACTCCACTTCCACTGACCTAAATCAGACGAATTCTTATAGCTTGCCCAGATCGAACTTAATTTTCAGTCCATGTTTAAACGAAAGCTCCCTCCTTTTAGATCTTCATCGTGTAAAGCCTGTTTATCTGCCAGGTCCCGAAGAAATACCGGTCTGTGTGCTTAGGTATTGTGCCGATGCCCTGTGCTCGCCCCTTCTGAAATTGTTTACCTTATCCTTAGAAACCTCGCACTTTCCCCTTATTTGGAAGGAATCATTAATTATACCTCTCCACAAAAAAGGTAACAAATCGGAGGCCAATAACTATAGAGGAATCTCTAAGCTTTCGGCCATCCCTAAACTTTTTTAAAACATTATTACTCCTCATTTGCAGCACCTTTGTAGATCAGTAATTTCTCCATGTCAGCATGGATTTGTTAAGCGAAGATCAACAACCACATCTTCTGGAGCTCACTTCCTTCTATATAAGGGGCTTCCAGAATAACCTTCAAACGGATGTAATTTATACTGACTTCAGTAAAGCATTTGATTCCCTTCTCCTCAGGAAACTCGACTTAATGGGTTTTCCAATTGATCTTCTTAGGTGGCAGGACGCAAAAAATCCTCTTTAAAAATAATTTATCTAATGTTCTCCAAGTCACCTCAGGTGTCCCGCAAGGGAGTCACCTGGGTCCTTTGTTGTTTACATTATTTATTAATGATCTGCCCGAAGTTTTGACAAATTCTAGAGTACTAATGTACGCTAATGATGTCAAGCTTTGCGTGCAATACAAGGATATTGCTTACTAGTCTAATTTACAAACAGATCTTGATAGCTTCCAAACCTGGTGCCGCATAAACTTACTAAACTTAAATGGCTCTAAATGCAAGCTAATGACATTCTCTCGTGTCGTTCCCAAGCTTGCAACTTACACGCTTAACTGCTGCTCTTTGGAAAGAATTAACTCAGTTAATGACTTGGGTGTCCGCTTGGATCCCAAACTTGACTTTATCGATCATATTTCGTGCATGGTGAATAAAGCCAGAGGTATGCTGGGACTTATTAAACGTTGGTCGAAAGAATTCGATGACCCCTATGTAACAAAAACTTTATATATTTCACTAGTTCGTCCTATCTTAGAATATGGATCTTGCGTTTGGAGCCCCCAGTATGGGGTCCACAGTAAACGCATCGAATCGGTTCAAAAGAACTTTTTGCTTTTCGCTTTACGCGGCTTAAACTGGGATGCTGAACAGAGATTACCCTCCTATTATAGTAGACTTCTCCTAATGCTTGGTATTACCTTTATTTATAACCTAATTAACGGTGATGTGGAAAGTACTGACTTGTTAGGTCAGCTAAATTTCCATGTTCCCAGTAGAAATACTAGATCGTACATTCCCTTAGTTTTGCGCCATTGTAGAACCTCCTATGAACTGCATGATCCCTTTAGAGTACTGTGTGCAAGTTATAATGATTTGTATTTGGTGATCTCACATGTCGATAGTCTTCCTAAACTAAAAACTTTAATCGTTACCCACTTAGATCGCTTGCATGCAAACACTCAGGCTGCTCGCCGGTAGTTTATTTCCTCGCATTCTTTTCTTTATTTTCCATCGCGTCTACTAATACCTAACCCTAACAGGCACGTGCCTGGTTTCATAAGGGCCACTTGAGTGTACTGACCGTAGTGCATCAACGTCCATATAAGTTATATGTCGGCGCATTGAAACTGCGTTGTTGCGAATGTATGTGTGTGTGTGTGCGAATACACATTTTCGGGTATTTCACCAGAGTGATAATATTGCATCAGCCTCTTGCGCTGTGAGTGTGTGGTTGCCAGGCAACCGCTGCCAGGCGACCGTTGCTTGGATGTTGTCGCTTTAAGAAGTACCGTTGTAGCGAGGCGACAGCGTTGTGTCGCTGTCGCCGATCCTGGTTCGGTAGTATGCACAGTAGGTACAGAATTAGACGCAGGCAGTTGCGTACCAGAACTTGAAGTTATACAAGGCCGAAACTCGTTGCGCCACAATGGAAGACAACAACAACAACAACGATCATGATTCGACATATATATATATAAAACAAAAAAAAAATATTAAAAAAAAATTTGAATTATTTACTTTACTTCTTAAAAAAACAAAAACAAAATATATGTATATATATATATATGTATATATATATTTATATATATATATATATATATGTCGGAGAGTCGTTTATCTTTTCCATTTCTTTGTTGAATTAATTTCTCAGCAGCAAGTTCTGTTCGTCTTTCTAGCGCTTTCTGAACTGAACTGATTTTCCAAATCTGCCATGCTTTCACACAATTTCTAACTCCCTTTTTCAATAGGCCCTGCTTCACAATAAAGAAGGCCCTGCTTCACATTAAAGAAGGCCCTGCTTCACATTAAAGAAGGCCCTGCTTCACATTAATGAAGGCCCCGCTTCACATTCTCTGACCAAAAGGAACAAAGTTGGCCCCGTTTCATTTGATCCGACACGGCCTTCCTGACGAATCACACGTCCTCGTGTGTTACCTTAAAATCACAGTATTCTCAAATCTCAGTTCTCATTACATTTTATTATCAACAAATATTTCATTACTTTTACTACATAAAAGTTTTGAGGCATTTAGACAAAATGGACAAATTGATTTCATAATAACATTTCAGAAATTATATTTTCGTTTTAATCATAATTTACAATTCAGACTTGACTAATTGCATAGCTTGGTTTATTTCCTTTTACACCCACATACCGACCCCCGCCATAACAAGTCCTTCTGTTATGGTGCGGTCTTCACTAACCCCCGCCATAACAATTCCTTCTGTTACGGTGCGGTTATCACCAACCCCCACCATAACAATTCCTTCTGTTATGGTGCGGTTATTCTATCCCCTCTTGGGATTCCAAGGCATCCACCGTGCCATCCATATCATCATTCCCCACATGGGAATCAGACGCATCTGCACTAGAGTCGTCTAAATCTTTATCAACTTCATTACTTTTTTGTCTATTTGGCAATGCAATTTGGCAAAGTGTTCCGATCTCCATCTAATAATTCAATTATTTCAAAAGGACCTTTAAACTGTGGATCAAGCTTTGTTTGATGACGCTCTTCAATTTTTTAGCAATACATGGTCTCCTATGTTATATTTTATTATTTTTGCCTTGTTCTTATCAAATCTGCATTTGTCATAATGAGCATTTGATTCCATGTTTTCTTTAGCTTGTTTTCTTAAATTATTCCTTTCAACTAAATTGTCCTCTTCATCACCTATCGGCAAAAGGCCAAAAGGTCTAGCTTCCCTACCGATTAGCACTTCTAATGGGCTGACCTTGGTGACTCGGTTGGGCGTACAAATCATTGCTAGCTGTACTTCGGGTAAGGCGTCTTGCCAGGACCTCTGACTGGTTTCGACGACGGTCAACATACTCTTGAGCGTGCTCATCACACGTTCCACCTGGCCATTTGCTCTGCTCGTACCTGTAGCAATTAAGTGTAAGTCAATCTTTTGAGAAACACAAAATTCACGGAATCCTGAACTTGCAAAGTTACGACCCTGATCTGCTATAATTCGATTTGGAACTCCAAACAAGCATACGACGGCTCTAACAGCCTTAATAGTATTTTCAGTGTCAATTTTTAAGGTGTGATAAAAATAAACAAATTATGTAAACGCATCTACCAAAACAATAACGTACTCCTTTAGGTCATTTTTTCCACTCATCTTTCCTGTTATGTCAATATATAGGGTGTGCAACGGAATTTCTACCTTAGGAATGGGATGTAATTCAGCCTGCATTATTCCAACTGGTGGCTTAGCTAATTTACAGGTGATACAATTTTCAATAAACCTACGAACGTACTTCGACATGTTTTCGAACCAGTAAAAATCATACACTTTATCCAACGTTTTCTCCCAACCTAGATGCATAACAGATTCGTGGACGTGATGAATCACTGCCCATCTAAATGCCCTAGGGATTACAGGCAAACATTTGGTTTTGCCGTTTCTTTGTATTTTCCTATATAAAACTCTATTTCGCAGTTCATATGTTTTACCTAAGTTTTCCGGCAATTCGTTATTTTTAAGCTTAGCTAATATCTCTGCCACCTCAGAATCACGCATCTGTTCAGAAATTAGCCAATTATCAGTTATCTCAGCCAATTCAACCCGCTTTTCCACTACTTTTTCCACGTTTCTACTCTCTTTAACCAAGGGATTCCTTGACAAAAAATCGACGTGTGCCATTCGTTCTCATTTCGTATATTGGATGTCAAAGTCAAACGACTGTAAAAAGGGCCACCATCGATGCACCCTCGGCAATAAGTCCAATTTTGTACGACTAGCTTTCAACGAATTGCAATCGGTAAACACTACAAACTTTCGCCCCTGTAAATAATGACGAAAATGTTTAATTGCATTTACAACTGCCAAAGTCTCAAGTTCGTAAGAGTGGTAATTTGATTCAGCAGGTGATGTGCATTTACTGAAATATTCAACTACATGGGGCTTTTTATCTATTCTGTGTAGCAATACTGCTCCATAGCCAATTGAGCTGGCATCTGTGTGTAGTTCTATGGAGTGTTGAGGATCGAATATTTTTAGCACTGGCTCCTGGGTTAGCACAGATATTATTTTCGTGCGAATTGTTTCGTGTTCTAACTGCCAAACGAAGTCAGAGTTTTTTCTTGAGGTTAGGGAATACAAGGTCTTTAAAGTCTCTGAAAATTTTGGCACAATTGCCTAAAGTAAGACGCTAGCCCTATAAATTGCCTCAATTGCGTTACCGATTTTGGGGGTGGTAAGTCTGTTAAAACCTGAATTTTGCGTGGATTGGGGACGGAACACTTCGTTACGTTAAATGAAAATCCAGCCTTGCTCAAGGTTTCTAACACAATCTGTAAACGGTTTAAGGCTTCATTTTTAGTTTCAGCCACTACTAAGACATTATCAATGTACACGATTGCGTAAGTGTGAACCAGATTACCCAATGCTTTATTTATTGCGCGCTGAAACACAGACGGAGCATTTTTTAAGGCAAACGGCATAGTCAAAAATTCATATTGACCCTCAGGAGTGACAAATGCGGTACGCTCAATTGAATTGGGATGTACCGGTATTTGATAGAAGCCGCTTGCCAAATCAAGACTCGAGAAATAGCTTGCTCCACGTAACCTAGCAATTTGGTCTGAAATAAGAGGTAATGTGTACTTATCTGCTACTGTGTTCTCATTCACAGCACGGAAATCAACACAAAGACGGTCACTACCGTTTTTCTTCTTAACAAGCATCATCGGACTAGCGAAAGGTGAACAGCTAGGACGAATAATATTAGATTTGAGAAGCTCGTCGATTTTATAACGGACATGATCTTTCTTATCTTCACTAAGCCTATATGGCCAGCGCTGCACTGTCTTTTGTGGATCTATCAACCTGATTTCCTGTATTCCGTCTATAAACCAATCAGAGTAACTTTTTAAAATGTTTTTTAATGCCACCTTGTCTGAGTTACTCAGGTCGCCATCGGAATCTACAATATTATCATAAGTAGCAAAAGTTACGACATCAACTCTTTTTGTCTTGTCAATACTAAATTTTTCTGCGGCTATTGTTACACTAAAGCCCTGGCTTAATATTTCGCGGCCAATTAAAACATCGTATTTCAAATATTTGTCCATTACATCATGCAGTAAAATCTCTAGGCAATACTCTTCAACATTTATATTGGAAAGAATTTGCATTGTGCTACAGATGGAGTCGTTACCATTTAGTTTTACAATATTATTAAGTCGCTTTTTTCTTTTAAATTTCTCTGCAACACTTTCCTTAACTAATGAGCACTCTGCTCCGGAGTCAAAGCAAAATGGAATGAGCTCAGCGGATACACTTATTTTTCCCATTGGCGGAGCCACCGTGCAAATGTCCACACGCCTCTCATACATCTTCTTCTTCTCGTTCTCGCTGATTTGAATTTTTTGACAAATGTTAGCATAGTGTCCCTTTTCGTCGCAGTGGAAACATCGTACGTTGATCCGGTTCTTCACTCCAAAGTTACTGCTCCCCTTCTGATTGTTTCCCATCGCGTTCTGTCCAGTTTTTTCCAGTCGATTTCGGCATTCAGCTATTTTATGGCCAATTTTCCCACATTTATAGAGTCCAATAACTCTTGAACTGTCTGGCTAATTGGTTTTATTTGGGTATTATGTACTGGGAGTAAAGTGGATCTGTACATAACTTCTCCCCCCTTTAGAAAAGAATTCTCCTGAATTCTATTACTGTTCAGTTGAATCATATTTTTTTTGTTTTTAATACAATCAGGATTATTATTATGATTATTAATACAATTACAGCGGCATTAAAGGAGTATATTATATCTTTGTGTGTCTTTAATTGTTTAATGTTTACCCAGTTCATTTTGTTGTTTTCTCATATGCTTTCAAAAGTAATTTGTTTTGTAAATTTTTGGACTTGTTCTGTGTTGGTAAAGTAATTATTATCTTTACCTATTGTACAATTTACAAAATGTATTAAGGTGTTATTTAAGATTTGTATTGTTTTGTTGTTACAGTTACTATGGTTTCTTCGTCTAGTTCTATTATTTCCATCTCTTCTCTTTTTATTAGTTTACAATTATTTTTAATTATACAATGCTTGCTGTTTTTCATTTCTTTTAATTTTTTATTTATTTCGTATGTGTATGTAATGTTTTTATATTTAAATATAACTTCGGACTTGTGATCTATTTCAAAATTTTCATTATTAGGTACTGGAATTATTTGTTGAATTTTTATTGTAATAAAGTTTGTAGGAATTTCGATAGCAAATATTAATTAATTATTTTTAAATACTGCTGTAGCTAGCTTGATATTATTTAGTTTGTTGAATTTTATATTATATTTTGTGATCTCATGATCCGTCAATATGCTAGGGTGTAAGATATTGTATCTAGCAGATGCAACGTTGTCTTGTAAATGTTCTATTTTATTTCTTATTAATTGAATTTTTATTTGTTAGTCATAATATAAGTTCTCCTGATTTCTCTTATTTTCATATTTATTAATTGAATTTAGCTGACTTTCTATAGCTCTTCTATCTGATTGGATTAATTGCCTTATGTAACTGATTGTATCGTTAAAATATGTATTAATATAAATTTGTTTGTTTACTAACTCATTGGTTTCTTGCATGCTTTCCTTGAAATTTGATAAATAATTTTCTATTACTTTTCTGTCGTCTTCGTCCATTGTTCCAAACAACCATTTTGCTCCACTGCCTACTGCATTAACTAGTCCTCTTCTTCTACGTGTATGATTTCCATATAATGTGTATAATTTATGTTTTGTCTCTGTTAGTTGTGTCTCTAATATATGTTTGTTGTCATTGTTTAACATTTGTATGCTGATTTCTAGATCACCTAACGTGTCGTCAATATCTTTTAAATTAATTATGTGAACTATTATGTCTGTTGTCGTTACTATAGCTTGGTTTTTTATATCTATTAGTGCGTATCCGTCTTGGTCAAGTATCTGTTGGGTCGTCAATGTTCCTAATATTGTCGTTATTGTTAATAGCATTAATATTGTCGTCATCAGCGTTTTCGTGTTCACTCTCAGGTCGCAGATTCTTCGGTAAATTTGGTGTGGTTCTGTATCCGGTCTGTAACGTAGCTTCAGCGTCGCCTTGATCAGTTCCCAGTTGTCTGGTTCCGGTACGTTTATCACTACATCCTTCGCTTGTCCTTGAATCGTCCTATAGAATATGGTCCTGGTGGCTTCTCGTTTAAGTTCCGGATCTTGAATTGATTGGAGCAGATATTCGACGCTGCTGAAGAATGAGTTGATCGAGATGTCCCCTGTTCCTGTGAACGTCGCCAGATGGTTTATAGTTTTGAACAGCCGTTCTTTGGGGGAACAGGGTTGGCCGGGGGGTTGTTTTGTAGTTGTAGATAGGCTTGTTGGAGTTGCTCCAACTGCTTTTCCCTGATTGCCAGTTGCTCCAGTAGGTCTGCCTGTGGCAAGTGGGGGTTTTCTTGTGCCATTCTTGCCTCGTCGTATTTATTCGCTCGGTTTCGTCTTCTCGATGCCGTTTTGGATGATGGATCAATTTTAGCTTGACTTAGAAGTCCACTTATTTTTAGTCGAACTCCCTCAACGTTTTTGTCAACTGATTTTTAGTTGAGCTTCCTGGGATTCCTTGGCTTTAGAAGTCCACTTATTTTTAGCTGAACTCCTTTGTGACGCGTGCCGCGCACAAAATAATTTGAAGTTGAATTAAATGCGCGCGCGCGCCGATAAAGGGCCACACTAACGGCCACGGTCACACGGGAAAAGAAGAGGAAGCAGCCGATCGCGGCGGGCACACTAAAACTCGCTACACGCTATATAATGCGAGCCGCGGGCCTGAGGAAATCACTTAGCGGCCGACAGCGATCGGGAGCGGTAAGCCTCTAGTAGCACACTCCTTGTAGTCAGCAGCGAAAGTCACTTTTGGTAGGCGACCAGAATCTGAGGATTTGGGTTGCCCATACATTGTCGAAAGACTTGCGAGTCGCGACATAGAATTCGGCCCGCCGAATTCTTTTCCCCCCTGAAGACTTACGAGTCCGCCCGCCCTCTCTCTCTGAAGACTTACGAGTCCGCCCGCTCTCTCTCTCTGAAGACTTACGAGTCCGCCCGCCCTCTCTCTCTGAAGACTTACGAGTCCGCCCGCCCTCTCTCTATGAAGACTTACGAGTCCGCCCGCCCTCTCTCTTTGAAAACTTACGAGTCCGCCCGCCCTCTCTCTCTCTGAAGACTTACGAGTCCACCCTCTCTCTCTCCCGCAAACCGAAGACTTGCGAGTCCACCGCGAATTCTCTTTCTCTGAAGACTTACGAGTCCGCCCTCTCTCTCTCCCGCAAACCGAAGACTTGCGAGTCCACCGCGAATTCTCTCTGAAGACTTACCTGTCCGCTATCTCTCTCCTGCGACTGAAGACTTCCGAGTCCGCCGCACCTACTCTCTGAAGATTTCCGAATCCGCCCTATGGAAAGACTTCCGAGTCCCCACCGCCTCTCTGCTCTTTTCACCACAGGCTCCCGGGCCCATCCCCCTCCGAGCTGACCGGTCGGGCGTCCCATCGCCCCGAGCTGACCTGTCGGGCGTCCCGAAGCGCCGACGTATTCCGGGCCGAACTGACCGGCGGGCGCGTTCCGAAGCATAGAAGACCAGGCTGCAGCGGAACCAAGATCCAGATCGACAACTCTGTACCACGAGCATTGAATAAACCGAGAAACCTACTTAAGTAACCGAATTCTCTCCACTGTTCTTACTGGGAATCGGGGGAAAGATCTTTTACAGCTACCACTCGGACTACTAGGCGGACTCTGGCCGTCCCTGAGCTATCTGGGAAACTGGGCGGCAGACCGTCACACCTTCTAAGTCTTTGTCAACTGATTTTTAGTTGACCTCCCTGGGATTCCTTGGCAACTTATTTTTAGTTGCACTTTGTGAGTTATTTCACTTCACTATTTTTGTCGGTCGATTGTAAATTTAAAATTTTATTTTCCGATTCTCCGTTTAGTTAAATTTATTTATTTGTTCGGTTCGATCACTGGATCTTTTTTAATAAAAAAGAATCTACCGGCTGCGCCAATTTTGTACTGCGGGTCGGATTTTAATAAAAAATAAACACGGACACGATGTTTGTTTCTTAGTGGCGAATCATAATTGAACTCTCTTTATTGAAAAAGTCATATTTAAAGGTTTTACATTTGGGTTACAATTGGTTTGTGTTGGTGTACTTAAATGGAATTCTGATTTAGCTTATTCTATATGCTTATGTAGTTATTGCGAAACTTATGCTGATTAGACTTATTCTATCTGCAGTTGGTTTCGTTGCGAAACCGAATGCATACAAGAGGTTGTTAACTCGTGTCGCGAAATTGTTTACTGTAGGGCAATGAATTTAGGTTTCGGTTGCGAAACCGGATGCTTACAAGAGTTTATTAACTCGTGTCGCGAAATTGCTTATTTTACATTTATAGAGTCCAATAACTCTTGAACTGTCTGGCTAATTGGTTTTATTTGGGTATAATGTACTGGGAGTGAAGTGGATCTGTACATAACTCGCGCGCCAAGAAAGGGCCACCCTGAAGGCCAGGGGCACACTGAAAAGAAAGGAAGAGCAAGCAGCCGATCGCGGCGGGCACACTGAAGCACGCCAGACCCTATATAATGCGGGCCGCTGGCCGTAGGAAATCACTTAGCACCCGACAGCGATCGGGAGCGGTAAGCCTATGTCACTTTTTAGGCGACCAGAATCTTAGGATTTGGGTTGCAAAATACATTATCGAAGGACTTGCGAGTCGCGGCATAGAATTCGGCCCGCCGAATTCTCTCTCCCTCTGAAGACTTGCGAGTCCGCCTGCCCTTTCTCTCTGAAGACTTACGAGTCCGCAAGCCCTCTCTCTCTCTGAAGACTTACTAGTCCGCCCGCCCTCTCTCTCTGAAGACTTACGAGTCCGCAAGCCCTCTCTCGCTCTGAAGACTTACGAGTCCGCCCGCCCTCTCGCTCTGAAGACTTACTAGTCCGCCCGCCCTCTCGCTCTGAAGACTTACGAGTCCGCCCGCCCTCTCTCTCTCCCGCAAACCGAAGACTTTCGAGTCCACCGCGAATTCTCTCCGAAGACTTACGAGTCCGCTATCTCTCTCCCTCTGGGAAGACTCCCGAGTCCCACACCTTCTCTCTTCTCTTTTCTCCGCAGGCTCCCGGGTCCATCGCTCCGAGCTGACCTATCAGGGCGTTCCGAAGCGCCGACGTACCCAGGCCCGAACGGACCTGTCGAGGCGTTCCGGAGCACAGAAGACCAGGCAGCAGCGCACCCGAGATCCAGATTGTCAACTCTGTACCACGAAGCCTTCAGTAACGACGAAACCTACTTAAGTTACCGAATTTTCTCCACTGTTCTTACAGGGAATCGGGGGAATCTCTATTACAGCTACCACGCGGACTACTAGGTGGACTCTGGCCGTCCCTGAGCTATCTGGGGAACTGGGCAGCACACCGTCACATAGTTTTTAATTTGGCCAAAGTTTTTGATATGCCAGTATGACCGCCTTGTATGGAATCGTCATGAAATGTATACAATATTGCTTCTTTTTTTTTAAACTTTTTATTTGGGTCACCGGGTTGAGTAGCGCTACTCTTGACGTATTCAATATTTTATTGCCCATTAATTTAAAAATATCTATTGAAACATTTTCAAAGATATTTTCCCACGGTGCTAGTTTTAGTTGGCTGATTTTATTTATACTGGCTTGCATTTCAAGCCTTTGGAAGAACTGACCTAAGTCTATAAACCTATTAGTATATAAATCGCCCATTATATCTAGCGATTATTTTCTTACCATGTTTAAAAAAACATAGCATGTTTTTAATCTGCAAGGTCACTTTTTTACGTACTTCATCATTGTTTATGACTTCATAACCGTTGGGCTTAGATACTCTTTCAATAGTTTGCCTAGGCAATTCTATTTCTTTATTTTCCGCGCGGAATTTTTGTCTACTTTGATATCTTGTAGTTTCAGTTAGTTAGTTACTTTCATACTGTTGGGTTGAGGCTTAGATGCCTGGCAAATAGTGCATGAACTATTGCCTACAGTTGTCGCAACTCGCACTTGGAACTAGTTGGACGGTTCGAATTGTGTTTGGGTGTGGTTGATTGGTTGGATGAGGTTTGATTGGGGCATGGAAGACACGGCTATGGTGTCGGGCACATGTGCATGAATAAAAGCTCTGTTGTGAGGTAGAACTCTTACTGACTTTGTTAATGAAAACTTAACAGTATATATAGGTACAAAATGCTTATAGTAACAAAACAATGTGGGTTACTGTGAATGTGGGTTACTGTGTATGTGGGTTATTGTGAGATATATGACCTGACACTTATTGCTACTATGTATGTAGGTTATTGTCAGCTATATGACCGGACACTTATTGCTCTATTTCGCGTTCCTCAAGTCCGCCAGCTATGCATATTCGCTTGACCTGGTAACTGATACTTTAATAACGACAAATGCATGTGGCTGCGACTGAACAATTATTATGTCGAATTCTAAATGCTATTGCTTATGAATAAATGCTGCCGTGACTGAACATTTTCCCGGCCATTGAACAGGTGTTCAGAAAGGTCGAACGAAAAACTTCGTGGGGTAGGTTCTGGTGCTGGTTGTTCCGTGCTCTGCTTGGATTCGGGTGTCCGGCGTAGAAATATCCGACGTCGTGGTGTCCATTTGCCGACCGTCCGGCTAAGAGCCCATACAATGCCTAGTAGGATTGACATCGCTAGGGCCACATAGGCAGCTACTTGATGGTGTTGAGGAGCGACAAGTTGATCCTTCCAGGTAGTCTCCTTTAATTTGACCAACTGGCGTTGCAAAGCGCCCAGTTCCTCCAAGCTGACTTCCTTGGCTGCCGTTCCTTGGAGTGGCTCAGGTGGATCCTTACAGTCAATCTTTGAGATATTGCCAAATCGAACATATGTAGCCTTCGTTTCGCTGACCACAGTGCTGAATGTGCTCACGCTAATCTTTGAATTGCGTGCAGTGCAACCTGGGGCCAATGACAATAAGCCCGTTCCGTTAAGTTGCACTGTAGAAGCGATTCCTTTGCACACCGCTTGAAGTTCTATAAGACTGCGTGTGGCAAACATCCATCTGTTTCGCTGATGCGTTGCCAGCCACAACAGCTCGGATCTTGACTGAAAGACCTCACATATAGTCTCAGTTTTGTTGTTAAATAACTGAAACTCACACCGATTATCCACGCTGAATGTGGCTTGGTGGTTGAAACATATGTGCTCGTCATTTGGCAGCTCCATACATTGGTTGAACTCGTCTTTAGTCTATGATTTCGGTTCTTAGCCGAAATCGCTGCCAGCTTCCGGCCTTCCATGTTGGGATAGGCATGATGCTGAACACTTCCTGTTCTGTTACAGACACCAGAGGTAGCGATATCTTGAAGATGACGTGGTTGCTCGTTGTGGTGCCCTGTGGCATGCATCATTTTGTATAGTTGGATAACATTATCAGATGATACTGGAAGCCGTTGATCCGGTGGGATATGTTCCCGCATCTGATCTAGGTGCTCTCTGAGTTGCTTGGGGGATACTAGCATCGGACTGATCGTTCGATGGCGAATGTCAGTTAGCACGTTAGTTATTTCACTCTGCATCCGCTGCATCCCCATTGCCACCAGCGTTAGCTGAGCTGTCAGAACCATAAACGCTTGCTGCAAGTGGTCGCCTTGGTACTTACCTCTTTCTTGACTGATTGCACCTATCTGGTACGCTAGCGTTTTGATCCGATTGTTGGTGGCTAAGCTGCTCTTTTTGACTATGTTTATCGTAGAGTCCAGAATTGATGTTTGATTTTTCAAGAGCATCATCAATACGACCTCGTTAGACTTGACGTTGTTTATCATTTTAGACATGTCGTCGGCGTACTTTGAGTCCAGAACGCCAAATAATGAATTCGCCACATTTCCGACTATATCAAGTGGTGCTCTTCGTTGTCGGGAATGATTAATCAACTCATTTCCTGCTTGTAGCTCGTCATATACATGTTGGAAATGTTCATGTATAGACTTGCAGGCATTGACGTTTCGCAACTCTGAAATTTTGTGTTTTAGTTTCGATATCCCAGCAGCCAATATTCCCATGTCGCTCCAGTATGGCTTCAAGTCATAATATGCAATTATGTTCCATTCCGAAATTGTCATTCTGGACGTGCTGAGCCGTTCGTAGAATATTCCCGGTTGACTTGCAAAAGGAGTTATGTTAACTGATTGTCCCATTGCTAACAGTAGTATGAGTAGCATTGCCAGCACCGTTGGTAAAATAGGAAATGACATCTTCTTTTTCTGCGTGGGGGTCTCTTCTGCTCGGGCTGCATCCTCACCGGAGCTGTGTGGACGTTTTGTGGCGACTTCTTCCTTTAACAAAGGTGCCAAACGAGTAACTGGTCGTTTGAATGTGCCTGATGCCGTCTTGACATCTACTACGCGGACCTAATTGACCATTTTTCTCGGGAACCGTGTAGGAATAGCGGTCCGCAATCCCTCTTGATATCTGCTGATCAGCTGGGTTATTCGCGGATGACACATGGCGCCACTGAGATTGATGGGACACCGCCTGGATTTTAGCTATCCGATTTGCCACAAACGTGTGGTATGATGATGCGGACGCATTTATCCAGGACAGGACTACAGTTGAATCAGTCCATAAGTATCCAGATGCCTTGTCTTCAGACATGCGCAAATCTTTTCTGACCCTATAAGTCAACTCAGCTCCTAAAACTGCAGCACATAACTCTCGCCGCGGTAATGTTTCCTTAGGTTTGAGCACAGCAAACGGACGGATACTTGATTATTTTTGTATGTGGCTCGCACATACACTGCTGCTCCATATGCTCGTTCTGAAGCATCGACAAATGTGTGCAATTCTTGTGTGACAGGCACCTGTCCTTCGAATATGTGTCTTGGAATTTGTATGTTGTTTAGCGCTTGTAAGTCAGCGCAGTAATTTTTCCAATCCACCTGAAGGTGCTGAGGAATCCGTCGTCCCAGCCCATCTTTAATTTCCACAGGGTCTGCATAAACATCTTTGTCTTGACCACCACGGGGGCAAATAATCCTAGTGGATCGAATATTTGCGATGATTCCGAACTGACCACTCGTTTGGTGATGGTTGATGCTTCGCTTTTTTGAGATCGTCCACATAACTGATCCTTTTGTGGCATCCAAAGCAAACCCAACAATACAGTTGGGGTGTTTCGTCTAACTTGACGTTCGAGACGATATCCTCTTTGGGAATTTTGCTTAATACCTCTGAGTTATTGGAGCATCATTTTCGGAGCTTGAATCCGGAAGGCAGCAGTATTTTGATTAATTCTTGTTGAATTTGTACGGCTTCTGGGATACTGTCTGCTCCTGTGAGACAGTCATCCACGTAAAATAAATGTTTAAGTACGAATGATCCAAGCGGTAGATGATTGTTGGCCTTCTCCGACAGATAATCCTAGCATTTAGTAGCCAGGAATGGCGCTGATGTTGTACCATATGTGACCGTTTTAAGTCTATAAAACTTTAGATCGTCTGATGGTTTCTTACGCCATACGATTAATTGATGGAACTGGTTGTCTGGGTGCATCCACACCTGCCGATGCAGTAAACACATATCTGTGAGTGCGGAATCGTAGTAAAATTGCAAACAATTCGCTCTGCACAGTGGGTCCAGCGTACAGTATATCATTCAATGATTTATTGCTTGTTGTTTTACAGGATGCATCAAAAACTACCCGCAGTTTTGTGGTACTGCTTTCGGGTTTCAATACACAGTGATGCGGAATGAAGTAGTGATCTGAGAGTACGTGTGAGGGTGGTACCAGTTTCATTTGTCCAAGGCGTTCATATTCTTCCATGAAGTCCACATATACTTTCCAGACTTCTGGTGGCGTTTGCCGCTCTAATGCCAAAAATCTCTTGGTTGCTGTTTTTTGAGATGCCCCCAGGGCTGAAGTTCCTTCAGAAAATGGAAGTTTCACCAGGAATTTTCCATCTATTGCAACCTGTAGATTCGCTATGAAATGAGATTCGCAATGAGCTTCTATTGGAGATCGAGCCTTTCCTTTGGTGTCTAGGTTTTCTAGTGTCCAAAATCGCTCTAGTAGCGTATCCACCTCCTCTTCTGTGGTTGCCGCTGCACAAAATGCCGCTGAGTCGTGCTCAGCAGGAATTTTCCCGGCCACAATCCATCCAAGCTTTGTATTTTGAAGACTTGGGCGTTCTGGCTTTATCAGCATCTGATTTGGTAGAAGCAAAGAATAATAATGCTCTGCGCCGATAAGCATGTCAATTTTTCCTGGCTTGTCAAAGTTTGGATCAGCCAGAGTGACGTTGTTTGGGACTTGTAATTGTGAGACAATTAATTCATGAGCTGGTTGATCAGCTATGATATGCGGCAGCACAAAGGCTTCTACTTGTTGAGCAAAATCATTATGCATCGACTTCATGAGAACGTTTGCTCTAGCTCGACTGGTTTTTGGGTTGCCTCCAATGCCCTCAATGCGCAATGATGCACCGTGGAGCTTTAATGAAAGCTTGGAGGACATTCGTTCAGAAATCAGATTAATTTGTGATCCTGAGTCTAGCAAGGCTCGAAATGTGGCCATCTGACCATTGCTTGCTTTGACCAATACCTTGACTGTGGCCAGCAGATTGTAACTTTTGTTACTTGCTGCACCTACAGAAGGTGATTGTGGCTCTGTTGCCGCACCTGACGTGACCTCTAGGTGCAGCAATGTATGGTGTTTTTTGTCACATTTAAAACACGTACGGCCTCGGCAATCTTTCGCCTTGTGGTCACTGCTAAAACAGTTAACACACAATTTTTGTTTTTGAACCCAATTGACTCGATCGGGTATAGTTTTGCTGCGGAAATTATCGCATTTGTATAGCCAATGAGTCCGTTTGCAGAAAGGACAATTTGGTTGCCTTCCAGCACAGGCAGAAGTGCATGATGGGCTCTTCTGCTCCTTTCTCAGTTGTTGACTGCGTTTTCCTGTTCCCAGCACTCGGCTTCGCTGGTCCAGGAAGCTTAGCATTGTATCGAGACCTTGGAGTTCTCGTGATCCGTCTAAGGATTGTTCGTAGAGGGCTCGATTTGCAAGATCCAGTTTTTGCTTGATGATGGCAATTATGATTGTATCCCAGCTGTATATATCAATGCCTAGTCCCTTTAATGATGCTAGAGACTCGATTGTTGTGATATACAACTCTTTTAATGACTTTGGATCGTCACTGTTTGTATGATGCTGCAGGAGACGATTGAAAATCGTATTTGCTACATGGCGGGGATTGTTGTACGCGTCAACCAATAATTCCCATGCGCTCATGTAATTTTCTTTTTAAAAATCAATATGCCTTATTAATCTTTCTGCCTCTCCAGTTACGGTGATTTTGAGGTACCACATCTTCCTGACTGTGGACATGTTGGTATCGTGAACCATGCATTTGAATAAGTCGATGAACTGAGTCCATTTGAGTAGATCCCCATCGAATTTTGGGATGCTGACTCTCGGCAAATGTACATCTTCATTGTTTGATGCACTTTTTTGCGCCCCCAAGACTCTTCGAACTTCTCCTTCTAGTCGGAGGAACGACTGCATGTCGTATCCTTCTTTGACTGGGTCTTCGTATTCTTCGTGAACAGCGAAGTGGACATTCTGATATTGGGACCATAATGAGGTTATCGAATCCCTTGTTATGGCCCTTCCGGTTTCGGAAAATTCATTCAGGGCACGTTTGATTGATTCAGCAATCGCCTCTTGTCGCCGACAAGATAATATCAGCTTGCTTGCAGGTTGCGTAAAGCTTGCAACGTCAGCATTTTTCGATGCATTGATCGAGGTTGCATTTCCGGGGGCATTGCTCGAGGTTTGACCCATTGCATCGGGTATTATCGTTCTATATTTGTCGTATGACTCACGACAGTCTACGTAGAACTTTAAATATTCTGCGGTTCTATATTCCGCTGGAATATTTTTGTCATTATCCGCAAATCGATTCCATGCTTCATCGATTGCGGCCAACTTTGATTAATAATACGTTGAATTTTGCTTTCTTTCCGCAGAGTCTTTTTTAAAATTGCGGATCAGCTTCGATATTTCTTGACTGATTTCTTCCTGCAAGTCTAATGCCTCTGTGACTGCTTGCTCCTCCTTTCTAGACATATTGAAAATTGTTTTTGTTCCTGACCGTTGGGAGTATTTTATTTGCTTTGACAGCTGGATACGCTCCTATTCGCAACCGTGATGTGGTCGAAGGAAAACAACAAATATTCAATAGACTTGGGGGATTTTTAGAATTTGGAGTTTCTAAAAAAGGATTTTAGTCAAAGTTGTCGGAAAATCCCAAGAGTTACGGATTTTTCTTTTGATGATAAAAATGTCGGAAAATCCCAAGAGTTACGGATTTTTCCTTTTGATGATAAAAAATTGAAAGTCCCAAGTGTTAAGGATTTTTCCTTTTGATGATAAAAATGTCGGATAAAAGTCGGAAAATCCCAAGAGTTACGAATATTTCCTTTTGTTGATAAAATGTCGGAAAATCCCAAGAGTTACGGATATTTCCTTTTGTTGTTAAAATGTCGGAAAATCCCAAGAGTTACGGATATTTCCTTTCGTTGTTAAATGTCGGGGTCACCAAATGTTGGGTTGAGGCTTAGATGCCTGGCAAATATTGCTTACAGTTGTCGCAACTAGCACTTGGAACTAGTTGGACGGTTCGAATTGTGTTTGGGTGTCGTTGATTGGTTGGATGAGGTTTGATTGGGGCATGGAAGACACGGCTATAGTGTCGGGCACATGTGCATGAATAAAAGCTCTGTTGTGAGGTAGAACACTTACTGACTTTATTAATGAAAACTTAACAGTATATATAGGTACAAAATGCTTATGGTAACAAATATCGTATAGCAAAATAATGTGGGTTACTGTGAATGTGGGTTACTGTGTATGTGGGTTATTGTCAGATATATGACCTGACACTTATTGCTACTGTGTATGTAGGTTATTGTCAGCTATATGACCTGACACTTATTGCTCTATTTCGCTTTCCTCAAGTCCGCCAGCTATGCATATTCGCTTGACCTGGTAACTGATACTTTATTAACGACAAATGCATGTGGCTGCGACTGAAGAATTATTATGTCGAATTCTAAATGTTATTGCTTATGAATAAATGCTGCCGTGACTGATTACATACTATTTCCTGTTCTAATTTGTAGCTCTTTAATAGTTATTCTGACAATGCGTCAGCTATATGATTGTCTTTTACCTTTAAATACTCGACTGTATAATCATATTATTCTAATTCGAGCCTCATACGTGTCAGTTTTGAACATGGATTGACCATTGAAAATAGATATATTAGAGGTCTGTGGTCTGTTCTAACTACAAAATGTTTTCCATAAACATATGGTCGAAAATGTAGTGTTGCCCAACGAATTCAGCTAATTCCTGCTCAGTAGTACACATGTTACTTTCTCCTTTTGTAATTGCTCTTGATGCGTATACAATGGGAAGTTGGAGTCCATTATGTGATTATACAGAATTCTTTAGTGAAATCTAGATATTGTAGCAAAGTAGGTTCCATAAGTTTTGTTTTTAAATATTGGAATGCATTTTGACATTCATCTGTCCATTGAAAGGGAATTTTCTTTTTACATCTTGTTATGTGCCTTGAATAGTTAATAGTTACAAAATGCTACGAAACGTCTAGCGCTGTCCGCGTTGTGCGGTACTGGGTAGTTCATAATGTCATCATATTTCTTCTCGTCGGGAAGTATTCCGTTATCAGTGCATTATGACCTCGAAAAGTTACTGCATGTATAAAAAATGAACATTTCTCTGGATGTAACTTCAGGTTAAATTTCCTACATTTCTCAAAAACATCTGTTAAGTTTTTAAGCATATGTTTTTCGGAACAACCGATAACTATTGAGTCATCCATATAAAGAAATGCCTGAGAAGGCTCTAGCCCAGAGAATTCAATAGTCATCATTCTCTGAAATGAGTTAGGGGCTATTTTTAATCCAAAAGGTAATCACGTAAAGCGATTTCAGCCATTGCACGTTGAAAAAGACGTTTTATCTCTTGAAGTTTATCCTAGTTCAATTTGATGGAATCCTGACATTAAGTTAAGGCATGAAAAGTATTTAGCTCGACCTAGTTGATCCAAAATATCCTAGGTAGTGGGAATTTATCAGATAGTAATTTTTTATTAATCTGGCGATAGTCAATCACTAGCCTCCATTTCTTTACATCTGACCCCGGGGATGGTTTCTTAGGAACAATTACATTATTTATTAATGATCTGCCCGAAGTTTTGACAAATTCTGGAGTACTTATGTACGCTGATGATGTCAAGCTTTGTGTGCAATACAAGAACGTCGCACAGTGGCGCCATTGGCGCATTTGGCGTTGCATAAATCAAAAATTCATAGTCGCAAAAACGATTTAAACTATAATCGACAGAGAATTTCACGACGATTCCAAATCCAATTCCAAACAAAAATCGGACCATTTTTGTAGAAGTTACGAGTTGTAGAAGTTCAAAGTTGAAAAATATTTCCGTTTTTGCGACACAAAAAAAAAGAGAATTTGGTTGACTTTCAGGTAATATTACACAAAAACTAGACAACCAATCGGACTAATTTTGGTTTTAAATTATAGATACATTCATAAACTGTAAATTAAAGCAAAAAAACCGGCAGTTTGGGTTTGACTTGTACAGGTAAATCGTTACCTGCCAGGTGTCCATTTTTAACAACTTTTTCTGCCCAAAGTAGTCTAGAACTTTTTTGGCACTACGGAGCACTTAACTACAGTATATATGTCAGTTTCGTGTATCTTTCCTGAACCAGAATCCGTTTAGATAGTCTGCGTCTAGATGCGACTCCACCTTTGGCAGCGATTTTAGTGAAACAACTCAGGGTAAAAAAAATACGAAATATGGGTGAAAACGCTTCAGGGGTACCCGTAGCGCGCAAGGGCATTTGCAGTGTTAAAATCGTGATTTTTTTGTTTTGACGCGAAAGGATGAGGAATCAAATGTTTATAGTCCAGAAATGCTTCAGCTATTAGAAATTTCCTCAATATAGGTTTATTGTTAGTCAAAATGTTAAGTCGAAATTAAAAAAAAAATGTTGTGTAAAATATTTTTTTACATTTCTTAAAATAGTTTTATTTAAGCAAATCGATAAAAATAAAGCTAGAAAATTAAACAATTTTTTTTTGTTTAAAAATCGTTTTCTATGAGAAAATTCGATTGTTTCACTTTGACGCCCTATAAATGGGCGAATTGGTGGGCGTGGCACATTGTCCACTAGATATATAAATTTTACATCAATTCACTGTCAAATGCCGTTTAAATTATTCTATTATCTTATTTGGTTCAAAAGTTATGATTTTTACAACGTCAAATGCCAGAAAAGCGCCACTGTGCGTCGCTTACCAGTCTGATTTACAAACAGATCTTGATAGCTTTCAAGCCTGGTGCCGCATAAACCTACTAAACTTAAATGGCTCTAATGACATTCTCTCGTGACGTTCCTAAGCTTGCAATTTACACGCTTAACTGCTGCTCTTTGGAAAGAATTAACTCAGTTAATGACTTGGGTGTCCGCTTGGATCCCAAACTTGACTTTATCGATCATATTTCGTGCATGGTGAATAAAGCCAGAGGTATGCTGGGACTTATTAAACGTTGGTCGAAAGAATTCGATGACCCCTATGTAACTAAAACTTTTTACATTTCTTTAGTTCGTCCTATCTTAGAATATGGATCTTGCGTTTGGAGCCCCCAGTATGGGGTCCACAGTAAACGCATCGAATCGGTTCAAAAGAACTTTTTGCTTTTCTCTTTACGCGGCTTAAACTGGGATGCTGAACAGAGATTACCCTCCATTATAGTAGACTTCTCCTAATTAACTTCCCCTCCTTGGCTAATCGTAGAACTATGCTTGGAATTACCTTTATTTATAACCTTATTCACGGCGATGTGGAAAGTACTGACTTGTTAGGCCAGATCAATTTCCACGTTCCCGTGGTAGAAATACTTGATCGTATATAGCCTTAGTTTTGCGCCATTGTAGAACCTCCTATGAACTGCATGATCCCTTTAGAGTACTATGTGCAAGTTATAATGATTTGTATTCAGTAATCGCACATGTTGATAGTCTTCCTAAACTAAAAACTTTAATCCTTACCCACTTAGATCGCATGCATGCAAACATTCAGGCTGCTCGCCGGTAGTTTATTTCCTCGTATTCTTTTCTATATTTTCCATCGCGTCTACTAATACCTAACCCTAACAGGCACGTGAGTGGTTTCATAAGGGCCACTTGAGTGTACTGACCGTAGTGCATCAACGTCCATAATATATAATATTAACAATGACCTGTTATATTCGGATACTGAAGGTTCAACAATCCCATCGGAAATTAATTTTCCTATTTGCTTTTGTATTTCATTAACCTGAGTGTTATTCATTAACCTGTGTGCTTCGATAAATTTTTATATGTATCATCTTTTAATCTCAGTTTTTGCTTATAAAAGTTGTTTGTTGTTATTGCTTCGGTTTCCCATCCGAATACGTCGCTATATTGGGTTCATAATTTAGTGAGCTGTGACTTAAACTGCGGAGGGAAGTTTTTTGAAAGTTGGGATAATACAGACTTTTCTCTATTTTCTAGATTGGGTTTGACTACGTCGTAGTTCGAAAGTGATTCATATGTTAGTTTATCTATAGTGACAACTTTGTCGATATTTGTTGTTGCCAGTACTGTGAGTTAGTGGTACATTAATTGGAA
Source organism: Drosophila birchii (assembly GCA_035046345.1). Lineage (NCBI taxonomy): Eukaryota > Metazoa > Arthropoda > Insecta > Diptera > Drosophilidae > Drosophila > Drosophila birchii. Next base: position 363,767 of record JAWNOA010000022.1, on the reverse strand, counting down.
ATTTTAAATTATTAGGTCTTATTATAAGCTAATCTTCAGATGGCTTGAAGTCCAATTGACAGTTGTATTTTATTTAAAAATCGATTCCTAATATTCCATCACATGGAATAGGGAATTCTGCAGTAACGATATGAAAATCGTGTGGAATTATTACCTTTGGATTTAGTTATTTTTGGCTTATCCCTATTATATTTATAATAAAATTATTTTGGATATCGTGAAAGATATCGAAAGTTTCTTTAAAAATTGATATGTCTGCACCTGTGTCTGTTAGAAAGACAAATTCTTTTCTTGGAGCTACGTTAATAAATGAGACGAACATATTCTGACTGAGATTAATTGTGTAAACCCTTATCTCTTATCTTATCATTTACTGCTGAGAATTTAAAAGGTTTTGCGAGTTTCCCGATGCATCTTGGGTAACTCTGATATGGGTCTGAGAGTTGTTTTGGCCTCGATACGAGTTACCACGGCCTTTATGGTTTCCTCCATTTTGGTCTCTTCCTCCATTATTGTTTTGGTAGTTACTGTAATTATTACGGTAGTTATTGCTATTATTCTGATAACTACGAGGGTTGCCTCCCACGTCCGGGGTTTGCACCGCGTTGAGCATGGTTTTTGTAGTACAGGACAGTGTTTGACTGTCCCGTTTCTTCTGTGCAATTATTCACAAATTTGGATACGGCATCATTCATGGTATTAAAGGTACCAGCTTTTTATTTTTATTTTTTTTTCGCGCGGGTCCCACGCCCACCTCCCGCCTAACCGAACGTGGGGCGCAAGCGTGTGTCGTACGGCACGAAACGCGTGCAAGATAGACGCGAGAGAAGAAAAAAATAGAATAGAACGAGGAAAAATTAGGATACACTACTGGCTAGTACTACAACCAATACAGTTTTTAGATTTTGAAGGCTTTCAATGCCAATACTACTAAAATTGTAATCAGTACATAAAACCCTAAAGGGCTCATGTACTTCAAACTCACGCCAACAGTGGTTAACTACTAATGGAATAAAAGTTCTGGATGAAAGCCGGGGTACATGGAAATTGAGCTGGCCTAGAAGGTAGGGGTTCTCCACATCACCGTGAATAAGTTTATCTACAAAGACGACGCCAAGCATCGTCCTACGGTTAGCTAAAGCAGGTAGATTAAGTAGGAGAAGTCTATTAAAGATAGACGGTAATCTAAAGTTGGCATCCCAGGGTAGGCCACGGAGGGCGAAAAGCAAAAAGTTCTTTTGGATAGATTTAATGCGGCTACTACGGACTCCAAATTGAGGACTCCAGACACACGAACCATACTCCAATATAGGGCGAACTAACGAAGTAAAGATAGTCTTTCCTCCACATAAGGGGAAATTCTGAGGATTCTAAAGATAAGGTAAACAATATAAGAAGGGGGTTACACAGCGCCTCAGAGCAATACCTAAGCACAGAGCCCGGTATACCATCGGGACCTGGCGAATAAACTGGCTTAACAAGTTGTAGATCAAGAATAAGTGAGCTTTCGTTTAAAATATGACTGAAGATTAAGGACGAACTGGGCATAGCTGGAGAAAATGTATGATATGAAGATGTTGAGGGCGAATATGTCGTTTTAAAAAACTCAGCAATGAAATTTTGAGATAAGGATAAGAGATAAGGAGATAAATGAGTTCATGGCATTGTAAAAAATATCAACGGCGGATGCCATGTCAATTTCTGCTATTAAAGTGTTTAGCCTCTGATAGTCAGCCATTCGGAAACAGCGGACTCTGTTTAAACTGCTATCAGGTGTAGTAGCTAAAACTGTCCCAGTGTCGATAGTCACATCGAAAGTTGGATGATAAGGATCTTCAGGTTGCGTCATTGGAGGAACTCTAATTAGGTTTACGCCTGCAGGATCGGAGACAAAGCATAGATCCAGTAAGCGGTTTAAAGAATTAAAGATATGGTTAACTTGAGATAATGATAAATCAAGCAAGCCATTTATGAGGTCATGCTGTGCCGCACCATCAGAAGACCAGTGAGCTGCGGGTATGTTGAAGTCACCCAAGGCAACTAATTGGTCCCTGTCAGAAAGCCTATTAGAAACTGCCCGAATTGCCGAAGGGTGTTTCCAAAAAATTGGTTCTTCCGAAGATGGAGGGATGTAAGAGCAGGTTACATAAATGCAACTACCTGTGAATGATAGTTTAACGCAGATAAATTCGATGTCCAAAAAGTCATTAGATGCCACCCGTTCCGAGATGAGGCAGGAGTCAACGGCAATAAAAACTCCGCCACCACGCTGGAGAAGACGGTCTAATCTATAAACAGTGTACAAACATGGAAGAATTTCGGAGCAGAGGATATCCGGCTTCAACCAGGTTTCTGTAAATACAATCACCTGGGATGGGAAAGAAAGGCTATACGAATATAATCTAGAGAGCTTACTGCGTAAGCCCCTAGTATTCTGATAGGAAAGTAGTAGGGAAGAGGTTAGTTTTTTGGGACAGAAGGTACCGCAGTGGACACTGAGGGTTGTGACGGCCTGGGCAATTGAACTCCCGCAGGCCGATTTCTCTTCTTTCGTGCCTCGTACTCCTTGACTACAACGTAGTCGGGCCAGAAGTCACCCGAGCAAATAGTGTCAAAGAGTTGGAATGAGACATTTATCTTAAATGACGAAATGTCTCTGGCATACGAAAATTTGAATTTTTCCACCTTGATATTGCCAGCTTGGGTTTTGCCTTAAACATAGGCTAGAACATCTTCCGATGCGAGACCAGGGGCAAGCCTCGAAACAATTATAGTTTTCGAAGGTGGGACTGCTGTTAGGGTCTTACGTAACGAATTGTTACCAACAACGGCCGGTATTCCAGGAGCTGTGGCGACGAAGAGGGGCAGGAAATCGGTTGCTGTGTCTCACACAGTTGCAGCCGATTTTTTGCGTTTCGGCGACTCATTTAATAGCTTCATACTATTAAATTGAGCGTCTAGCGCGGAGAACAGGTCATTCGCCTTGCGAAAAGTGGCCATGATCTCAGAAAATCCACTCCTGATGCATAAAGGATGATATTTCCTTCTCAACCGGTCGACAGGCCTCACAGCAATAACGCAGGCCCTTTTTGCTGGAAACTGCTTCAGCCATTCGACCCGTCATCTCGATGCACTTAGCTTGCACAACTGCCTCGCAAAGCCAGCAATGGAAACTGGGCTGGTCTGCCAAAACATTTTTTTGGCAATTCTTAATAACACAGACAATATTCTGGGACATGTTCACTAACCCTAGAACCACTGTGCACACTATCAATATCAAAAAAGTAAAGAGATGAAGAGAGAGAACAAAAGAGCGCAAGAGTTAGAGCAGCATTAAATCACAAGAGCGGTAAGAGCTATGCTAATAGCAAACGACACTCGAGTGGGGGAGAGAAAAATAAAAACGGTAAAAGAGCAAAGAGGAAAAATAAGATAAGATAACCGTCTTAGCACAAAACTAAAAAGTAATTATTAATGCAAATTAACTACACAGAAAAGTGCATGCACGCGCGTTAGCAAAACAGTATATCGTTATAAATATTAGGTGATAAATTAGAGGAAACCCCGGTGGTTTAGATTCAAAATAAACACAAAAGTCGGAGCGCAAAACAAAAGCACAACCGTCCGCTACGAAGAGAAAGATCGAATCTATTATTTGGAATGCATCAACAAAACTTGTTAAATTCTCAGCTTTACCATCAAAAACTGGTACAAGCTTGGATGCTGTATTAATAAAATCAATATTTGATTGTGCCATTGTAGTGCTGTTATTTTCTACTGTACTTGAATTATCGTCAGAATCTGCAGAACTGACCATTTCTGGTATTAACACAGCTGGAATAGTCCTCTATTTGTTCCTCTATTTAAGGATCTAGTTCTTCAGTTTCTTGTGACTTTTGGTCAATTTCTGTCTTTTTTCTTGATTCCGGGTTGGTCACCAGTTTCAATTGCTACTTAAGTGTTGATTATAGTAGGTATTGATATTTCCAAATTAAATTTTTGTTTAATTGATATTAAATTAGATCGCAGTCTGATCAAAAGTTTTGATACTTGTGACCAATGATCTTGATTTAATTTTTCTCTATGGCCATGTACTAGTATCCGTATTTCATTAAAACATTTTTTTAACAGTGTTCTTTTGAATTGGCCTGTTTTGAGCAAGAGATTTATATGATTTATCAAACTCGGATTATATGTCATGTTTTTTTTTATATAACTCGGTCCATTTCATTTTATTTTTATATAACTATTGCTATACTGAAGCATGGATCCCTTTTCTTATGTTTTTAGCGTAGCCATACTTTAGGATATATATTTAGTTGTATTTATTTCATTTCAGTTTCTTAAATTTAACATATTTTTATTTTTATTTTATAATTATTTGTATTGTTGTTTGCGGTTGTTTTTTTTAGATTTTGTCTAAATCATTTGCTCGGCTCATATATTTCTTTTTTAGACATTTATTGTGTAACTTGTACATTTTATAAAATAATTTTGCGCACATAATAACAACCATAGTTATTAGCCAAGTGTGTATTAAATCTAGATTTGCGTTAATTGGCTCTATAACAGTTATATATTTCTCCTGAGAATTTGCTTATTGCATTACAGCATTGCATTACTTTGCATATTTTCAAGTTAAATTTAACAGGTTTTCCTACCTACCGTTTCGCATAGCTTTACGGGCTACACTTCTAATTGGCCAGAAAAAATTCAGCTCAATTTTAACCAAATTTAAAATTATTTGTATGTATGTTAATAAAAAAATGTTCTACTCGGTATTCTTCCTAGTCTGCTGCACCTGCTGATCGTCGCCGATTGGCTCGCTGATGCTCCTTCGTTGGCATAAGGGGCGGCCTGCCCCTCACACTTGTTGATACTGCTGCTGCTGTCCTGGGCCTATGGCTCAGGCAGTGCCGGTGCCGGTCATCGCACAGGTTTTTGGTCCGCAGGTTGACTCGCAATAGGGGCTGTCCAGGGGTCCTGGGCAATCCTGTGGGCATTCTCCCTTCCTTCTTGGTAGCAGTTTTGGTGGTGGAAGTAATAAGTTGCTTCCATTAATTTTTTAAGTAACTGAGTGAGCTGGACCATTTGGCTTTCTTTTTACAAGACTGTATTTTAGGAAATCAAACTCTTCTGTTAGTTTTTGGGCTGTTGCCCAGAGGGGTGGCGGTTGATTTGCAAATAATAGCCACTTGATGTGGGCTATCCTTTTATTTATATTGTTCTTCACGCCCCCTTTTTTTTTGCTATGGCATTATCTCTACTCACTCAGTTTTATCCGGTTTCCAGTGTTTTTGGGAGGTCTCCTCTCGCTTATATCCAGCTAATTGATCTCCAGGCATCTAGTCATCTTCAAAATGTTCACAGGCTTGACAAGTTACATCGTCACGGTCGCCATGAAGTAATTTAAAACATATATTGTTTTAGTTTTAGTTGAATTAGTCTCAATATTTGTCGTAGCAGCGAGGGTGCCGCTTCGACAAGTTTGTCGTAAGTAATTTTACATTATTCTTTTAGTTGTAAGTAAGACTAGGTCCCATCGCAGCTCAGCCTGCAGACGGCGGCAAAGCGACGGCTTAAGCATATACTTGTGTATATAGGCTATGCGTTCCTAGACGGACGCGCGAGGGTATATGAACATATGGTCAGCTCGTGTTACAATTGTGCATGCGTTGGCTCTTTCATATGCCGGCTTAAGTTTTATGACCAGGAAATTTTAGATATGTTTACGTTGCAACAATTAGTTACAGTACGTACTTTTTAAGTATTGTTATTACAGTGGGTATTCAATGTGTGCATACTACATTACATAATCCTAAAGTAACCGAAGTTTTATAAATTTATCTCAAAACAATTCTTTTTTTTCTTAAGAAAGCTATAAATTAACTGAGTTCCTAATATTGGCCAAGAAAAGTGATCGACACCATAGTGCGTCTGGACAGGCCCTAATCCGCATTTCGGGGCGTTCTTATTTAAAGCCAAAGGCTACCACATCCATTCCAAGGGCAAAAAGTGAGTCGTCAATACTTTCCCCGGTCCCTTAGGATAGGTTTGCTCGCTCCGTTGTAAAAATGGCAAAAAGTGCCATCGAAGTTGCTTTAAAAACAATTGTTGCCACAACGTATTAGCCAATTTAAGGCATACCATCCACACTCCAGGCGCCCCAGATTTACATGAGCCAAATCCTTCGCAACCAAATCCAAGCCTTATGGAAAAGGGTGAAGAAGAGCTATGAGAGCTGCTCCGAACTGTTTTTCGTGTCTGCTGACAGTACGGCCTCCTCGACAGTGCTGGAATCAAGGTACATTTACTGCTACCCAGCGTATTCGAGATGTGTCGCCCAACTTCAAGAAGCCAGTCTAGGCTTTCGTACGCATTCAAAGGCCCACTTTTACTATCTACTATGTTCGGTGGGCCACCTTCAGGGACCTTTACATCAATAATTCGAGACTCACGGCGGAGGAAAGGTTGTTCCAGCTTCTTTCCAAAAGGGGTTTATTACCGCGTGGTGAAGCCTTATGGACCCCTTTGTTTGACGGTTAATAATTAGTAGAAAATTCTATTCAATATCCAGGCTGTCCCCCACGTTGCCGGCTCAGCTATCAAGGAGCTACAAAGTACTGTACAGAGTTGATTAGCTGCTTTAGAAATGTCAGACATTAAAATTGAGGCTTGAGACTGTCTTCTGCCAAAGCTCAAGCTATCCAGGTGGGAGCAATCAATACAAAACAAAGCTAAAATTTCGAAGTGAAGTCTTTATAGGCCATCGATGACATGAAGCCTAGTGGCTACGGTTACCTTTCACCAAGATAGTCAAATGCCCGCACACCTATGCCCCGGCTTAATTCCTATGAAGACGGGGTGGTTCCAGCACCAAAAGGGTTTGACCTTTGTTCCATGAAGAACTTCCTAGTTTGTATGTGTCCGCATTTCCTTGAAATGTATATCGATGAGCGATCAGATTACGTCCGCCGAAGGCAACTCTGCCCAAATTGGGATCAGCAATGGGATTGTTCTAGTGCCCGCTCCTGCCTTACATGCTAATGCCGCCATCATACTCTGCTGCCCCTCGATGCTCCCTCGATGCGGCTTTTCGACCGAATAAAACTCCCGTTTAGCATAGTCTAGACTTAAATTTCCTGTCTCGATCGGTCAGTTGCCGGGCATCCCACGACGGTGTGCAAGGGGAAGGAAGGAGGTAGCTCGCTCCCTCCAGACCCGGGCTACAGTTGGAAGCGATTGTTTATGCCCTTCCTCAACTAGGCCGAAAACTTCCTTCGCACTTACTTTCGAGAGATCTTCTAAGGGAGCTTCCGAATCTTCCCTTAGCAAATTCAACGTTTTTTGAAAGCTCCGAAATCGATGTTCTGATCGGCGCTGACATTCTTCCCTCTGTGCTTTTGACCCAGTAAACGGCGTGCCGGTGTTTTCCACACGCATTTTCTTCGCGTCTAACTGTTTTTTGAGAAACTGCCGTACCAAACGTAGTGCACGCAACTCGTTCAGAGAAAAGGCCCCTCCGTACGTTTAGCTCCCACGTTACTGACCACGCTTCCTTATATTTATTCCATCCAGATCCGAACCGATGTATTCACTCGCGGCACTCCGCTGCTCTTTGGCACAGTCCGTTCTCCGCCACTTGGACCCGCTCCCGCTCTGTTAAGCTCAGCTTATCGGTTGGCGGCCCTTAGCTTAGCTTGGCTAAGCTAACACCAGCTACATGTATGCAGCTGAATAAAGCTGCGCAAAGATGTGTTGGGCCGATGGCAGCACATAAAAATTTCCCACGTCGCGTACTGAGGTTATCCGGAGTCGTTCCGAAAATCAAAAGCGCGCCACCTTTATTAGCTTCTTATATGGAACTGACTTAAGCTTAGATGTTAAGTCGAGCTACCAACCGCTTTACCCGGCTAAAGCAAGAGAGGGAGATAGACGACGGCCAATCGCGTACTTCGTTCCGCGAACGTCTTTTTACATGAACTTATTCACGGTGACGTGAAGAGCCCCTCTCTGATAAGTCAGCTCAATTTTCATATTCCCCGTCTAATATCTAAACCGCATATTTTTTTAGTATTTGACCACTATAGGCGAGAGTTTGAAGTACATAACCTATTAGGGCTTTATGATCTGATTAAAATCGCCTGTTTGATAGCATAGAAGACAATAAAACCTTTTGTAAACTAAAAACTTCATTGCTTATAGAATTGGCCCGAATTCAATCCTGATTTTACCTCGCTCTATTATTTATATTCTATTTTCACTTTTCTCGCGTTTTTTTTTTAATTTTTTAAGAAATAAATTAAAAAAGTGTAAATTTGTTTATATGATTTTTAGTATAACTTAGTTTAACAACTAATAATATGTTAAGGAAAAAGCGTTTTTCGCATGAATTAAAATTTAAGGGCGAGAACGTCCTCCCAAATGACTATTGTGTAGCTGGGGTGGCTAACACCACCTTTGGAAGTTCTGCGAGTTATGACATCTTCTATTGTGATTCATGAATAATGAAAACTTTTAAGACAATAAAAATAATATAGCCTAATATCGTTTTGCGAGCAAGTCCAACTCACTCAGATCGAGCCCTTTAATTAAACTTAACCTGGAAGCGATAGTCGAACGCGGAGTTGAAATATACAAATATTTATGGGTTGCGAATGTTTTACTATATAAAGAAAAATCAAACTAGCCTGCTTCAGTTTCCACTTTCACAAAAATCTACGGTTTTTTGTTTCTAATAGGTATTGCTTTTATTGCCAAATCTGAAGTGGGGTCAGAAAAAACTATGTACCATTTTATTCTGATGATGGTTTGAAATTAACACCAATAGACTACTGAGTAAAATGTTTTTTCTCCTCAGAAAATAAGATCTAATTTGATTATGAAAAGGCCGTCCTGAATTATAAATAATGTATTCGTTCCTTTTTGATGAGGCGTGCCTACGGTATGAGAATTTGTATGTATATTTGTATACCCTTGCAGGGTATTATAATTTCAGTCAGAAGTTTGCAACGCAGTGAAGGAGACCCTATAAAGTATATATATTCTTAATCAGGATCAAGAAGAAATCATATCTTCGCTGTTTCTCAACAAATTTTCATCAAATTTTAGATTTGGCAACTAATTATTATTCCAGAATTTCGGGTTTTAATTTTTCGTTCAAATTCTGCAAGGTTATGCAAACTTTGGTGAGCCGAAGTTAGCTTTTTTTCTTGTTTTAATAAAAATAGTGAAACAAAAAAAAAAAAAAACATGAAACAAATGATTTTTCTTTTTACCATGTTCAGACCGGAAACGATAGTTCCCTAAAAACGCTTAGTGAAGCATATCCGTTTTTTACCCAAAATGTATTTAATATTTTGGGTAAAAAACGGATATGCTTCACTAAACGTTTTTAGGGAACCGAGTGCGAAAAAATAACGGTGTATTGATAAGCATAGAATTGTGGTGTAAAGAGCACCACACACAACGCTCTCGACTAAAATGCCTTATGTTTTGTTATCTCTTATCGTGCCAAGCCGCAAAAGATTTGAAAACGAGGTTTTGCATATTCTGAAACATATTTCGAAATATTCAATTGCAAAGTAAGAAATCGCAATGTCACAAAAAGGAATGTTTTGTTTTCGTAATAATCTTTTAGGCTTTGACTTTTGCTTTTTAACATCACTAGTATACAGCAAAGTATCGAAAAAGAGTAAAGAGAAATATGCTATTACCAATACTGGTACAATTTTGATTTGAATTATCGGAAACCGTTCTTTTACATAACATGCATTTGAATGTCTCGTGCCGTGTCCTTTTTTTTTTGCTGATCCGGTAACGGCATTTGTCGCTGGCAATCGCACCCAATCAAGCTAGAAATTAGATTCATCTTTACCTTTTTGTTTTTTTTTTTAACACGAAGTACAACCGCAGTCGATCTAGCCATTTCCGTCTGTCCGTCCGTCTGTCATCTGTCTGATCATACGTAAACTAGTCCCTCAGTTTTAAAGCTTTCTGAGTAAACCTTTGCAGATAGTCATCTATACACTCTCACTCCTACATAGGTCGGGGCTGTATTAACCCTTCAGTACCAAAATTCCCTTCACGGATCTTTCCTCGATGCATGCCCGAAAAAAAAAGAAATTGTGCGGCATGTCCGAAAAACAAATTGTATGGGCTTCGTGGACAGAGGTCCGAAACGAAGCAGGCAAACAAAATTCGACCTGCATTCGGCTACCGCCGACGGTTCGCGAAGTTCGGGCAACGTATTTTTTGTTGTTTTCGAAGTCATTTCGTTTTGTCTCGTTCTCCTAATTCTCTTTTCATTTTCTTCTTCTGTTGTGTTCACACGCGCATTGTGTAGTAAAAGTTGCGAAATAGTTTTTATAACATATGTATAAGGTAAGTAAAGTTATTTATACTTAATTAATGAATTCATTTGCAGAATTTATCTTAAGCATGGATATGATTTCAACCTAGACTGTTTAGGTTTGCGAACTTTATTTTCAGTTAAAACTGGTATGTATCTTTGTACATACATATGTATGTATTTATGTGCAAGATGAATTTTTAATTTGATTCTAACATTTAATTTACAGATAACGAAAATTCCCGGAGGGATCTTTAGTAGTCGGAGGAAACTTGGCACTTGGCGTTAATGCTGAAATAAGCTTCAAAAAACATTAAATAAATAAAAATATGAAATTTAAATAAAACAATGGAACAAATTTATTTGGGATTCCAGGGATTTTCTATAGATTTTCTTTCCTAAATTCTTAGCAGATTCCCCGCTGATTCCGCTTATTAATTCCCCATTCATTCCGACATGAATTCCTTGCAGGATTCATGCGGGATTTATGGAGGATTCCTCGAGTAGTCCGAATTCCTCGATGCAGCCCGATTTTAAAATTTTTTGGTACAAAATTCACACTTGTTTCCTCCAACTTTCATTGAGGAATCACGTTTAGTCCTTCATGATTCCTCCAACAATCATGCATCCGCGGTACTGAAGGAAAACGACTATATCATTTAGCTGCCATAGAAAGATATAAAAAAAAAATCTTAACTTCGCTGTCTTTTAACACATTTTCATTAAATAATTTCAGAATTGCGTTTATAATTCAATTGCAATCTGCAAGAGTATATAACCGTCGGTGAAGTTAGCTTTCTTTCTTGTTATTACAAAGTCGATGATCCTTTCCTTAAACCAACTTTAGAAACAAGTTAATTTTGATAGAGTTGGAAGGATAAACAAACATACGTCTGCTTATTAAAGATTTTATTCTTTTTCAGCGATATACCTTTATTCATTTAAGAATCGGCGGACTTTATTAGGCATGCCAAGAGGCATGTTTTGTAAAGTGATCATTAAATTAGCATAAACCAGCCTATTTATACAATTGAACGATTTTAATTACTTCAAGCTATTTGTGGTCAAAGTACTTGTGATTAATTTAAATTTTGAATTGATAATGAAGGCAATATTGTACCGAGTAAGTATAAATGAAAGCTAAAAAAGAATAGACACGTAGTTGCTATCTTATTTTCAACTCGTTCAGACAATTTTCTCATGAAAGTAAACAGTGACGAGTCTAAATAAAAATAAAAATAAATAAATTAAAAATCGGGTCGGAAAAAATTATACTGAAATTTTGGAAAAATGGAGTCAAAAAAGAACAAAAAATATTCAAGATCGTATCCGGATACAGATGGTGATGATATAGTAATATCCGGAATGGCAGGAAAATTTCCAAACTGCCAAAACATCGCAGAGTACGAGTACAAACTTTACAACAAGGTACAGAAACAATACCGGGAAAATATTTTTTTTAATTGTCTGTGATTACTAAATCAAAAGACTATTTATATTTATTTAACTGCAGTTTATTGTCTTTTATAATCTAAAATGCAGAATTCATAAAATATATATATAAATATGTTATTATAAAATTCTCGTATCACAATGTGTGTAACCACACTCCTTCAAAACGACTTGACCGATTTTTAAGATTTTTTGTGTATTCAGTAGGTCTGAGAATCGACTACTATATGTATATTTTTTGTACCCCTAAGTTGGAAAGATTTCGCTGTCCATGAAGAAAATATGTGCTTGTTAATTTTCATTCCATAGTAGGCGACGTCTGAGTTGTTAAATGTTTCTTCCTTACTGTTATTATTATCGTATAAAAAGTTTGTATTGGAACACTCAATAGTAAACAGTCATTCATTCGGTCATATAGGAATCCTCTGAACGTCTTTTCTTTTAATTTAAAAAATGCCAATATAACGGAGAGGGGCGAATTCTAGCCATAGTACGGTAGAATCCAGGAGCATGTGCAGAAGAACGAATAAAATATTTCACTAAAATTACAAATGTTCCTAAACATGGCCCATTTGCATCAAGATCAAACAGACGATAGACGATCAGAACTCGATGAATTAAGACGATTAAACAAAGACAGTTAAGAAATTTTATAAACAATAGACGAACGACATATAACCAAAAACGGCACTAGAAACATGAACTTCCAATTAATTTTTTAATATGAGCCAGATATTGAATAATAACCAAAAACGCCAACAGGTAAGCAGAGCATTAACAACAAAGACATTCCTACGCCTTGCATTTTATTATGGGCCAGATATTGAATATTATAATCATGCAAAAATGGTAATTGGTGATAAGGACGAGGAATGTCCGTATCGTAATGCTGTTAAATTTAACAAAGATGGCAGCTATCTTCGGCTTATAGAGATTTGTATACCCTTGCAGAATTAAATAAAAAAATTGAAACCGAAATTTTGGAATAACAATAAGTTGTCAAAACTAAAATTGATGAAAACATGTTGTCTTTTATTTTCCTGATTTTTCCTCTGTCAGCTAAAGGATATAGTTATCCGATTTTCATGAAATTAAAACCGAAATTATGAAATACCATTAGATAGCCAAATATTGTTTGGGGAAAATATCTTGGAAACTGAAAGCTATATTTTTTTAAAAAAATTTTTCGATCGTTCCTGTGGCAGCTATATGCTATAGTGTACCGATCCGGCCCGTTTCGACATATTTACGAGTGAGAGTATATAGAGGACTAACTGCAAAGTTTCTTTCAGAGAGCTTTACAACTGTATGCGTATAATTGGACAGACAGATAGACAGTCGAATAGACGGACATGGCTAGATCGACTCAACTTGATACTGATCAATAATATATATACTTTATAGGGTCGGAAATGTCTCATTCACTGCGTTGTAAGCTTCTGACTGAAATTATAATACCCAGCAAGGGGCAAGACAAAATCGCCGGGTTATTGTATATTTATATATATAATTCTCGTGTCTTAGTTTCAATAAACTACCGCGAAACGACTGGTCAGTTTTTGTGAAACTTTTTGTGAATATCCGGTAGGTATTTTATAACTTTCAAAGTTGCGATATACAAAATGGAATAGGCACAGAGCCGGATTTAGGGGTGTGGGGGCCCTGGGGCAAAAGACTTGTGAGGGCGCTTTATGTAGTACAAAATTCGATTTTTTAAATTTGTGGAGACATCCAGGTTGTGGGGGCCCCGGTTGCCTCGTGGTAAATCCGGGCCTGAAACGGCATATTAAACGAATACACAATATAATCCCTATAATCTCGTTTTACGGTAAATATGATCCGAAATTCCCATTTTGTTTGTTATTTTGACGATGGTTTGAAGATAGTATTGTGGATATTTTGATTGATTACACAGGTCAACATGGCTTAGTTGTTGAAAATCCGAGGTTCATTTCCAAAGGAATTCGTATCACGTATATAGTACTTATGTTATCTAACCAAATTACGGGATTTTTCTAGGTTTATAGGTTATGCAGTGGGCGTAAACATATTTATTTGGTTTCTCTAAAAATTCATAATTTAGAATAAATATTCCTTTATTTAAGACCTCAAAAGATCAAATACGATATTTTTCGAAGAGTTATAGTATATACCTTCGACGTAATTAGCATTTGCGTTTATGTTACCAAATTACGGGATTTTTCTAGGTTTATAGGTTATGCAGTGGGCGTAAACATATTTGTTTGGCTTCTCTAAAAATTCATAATTTAGATTAAATATTCCCGAAGAGTTATAGTATATAGCATTTGCATTAGCATTTGCATTAAGCCATGCATTCTTAATTTCAAACATGCAACTGGAGAAACTGTCGATCAAAAAATCGAACAAAACGCCGTTATTAATAACTTCAATATCTCAACCTACACCTTAATGCCGCAACTTTTTCATTCTTTCCTTGGACTTATCCTAATGAAAATATGTAACCAAGTGAACGGCTTTGTTGCAGTTAAAGTATTGAATTGGCGAACTATATACCTTTGGAAAAACTGTCCCACCTTGTATAGTTTCTTTAGTATTGAGCCATTTTTAAACCCATGCCATGAACCCATATTATAATGTCAGAAGTTAACAACGCAGTAAATAAGATATTTTGAAGCCTTTAAAGTTAGCATACGCTGCCGAGTTGATCTACCCATGGCCGTCCTCCCATCTGTCGACCTGTTCTATGTTAAGTTGTCTCTTAGTTTTGAAGCAATATTTGAAACTTTGCAGATGTTATTCTTACTATTCTCATCAGACGACTATATCATTGAAACAAAGCGATATATATAGAAAAGAATTATAATTTCGCTGCTTATTGAATTTTGTTATCTACTCGAGGGCAAATATTTTTTTTTATTATTTTAGCATTTCGGTTTTAAATTTATTTTTATTCAAATCTGATAATTTTATTATATACCCCCCAGCGTCAGATAAATGGCGCTGCCTAAAAATATTCACGAAGCTGTATGTATAATTGCTTGGCGTTGCTATAAATATTGTCTGAAGGGTCCAATTAGTTTTTTACTGATTAATTAAATATTTTAGAATAAAAGTGCATAAAGCTTTTTATTTTAGTATTGTTTACTTTTAAGAAAATAAATGATTATTTTATTAAATTTATTAAACGATTGATTTTACTTACCTTAAATATCAATTAAAACTTAAAAACGTATAATAAATGTATATCGAGGAGAGCGCCATCGTAAAATAACAAAGTCAGTTCCGTTCGTTTCCTCTGCCAAATCGAGAATTCTCTTACCAGTATCATTCTATATCAAATCAATTTATTTTCTTTTAATATTCTCTAACTATTTTTATTTATTTTTTTCCATTGCTAATTTTCTATTTCATGTTACATGTATTTTTACTCAACCTCATGTGTTGACCGTTAAACAGATATTTGAGGCATTTAAAAAAATATCTTAAATTGTATACATTTCATTTCATAGCTTACGTTCGAAATTTTTAATTTTCTTCATTTTTATTCTCTCTCTTAATCATGATTAACAATCTTTCAATACTAAGTACTGACACACCGCCATAACAATACTCTCTTGATATGGCGGGGTCACTGATCCACTCCCTTACCGGGATTTCCATGCTCCTCCCGAGCCACTTCCTAACCGGGATTTTTATGCTCCTCCTAAACCAATACATGTCTTAACAACCTTCAAAAATATTTCTGTTCGGCAATGATCTCAAAAAAGTAAGTGAATATTTGTAAGTTCTTTTACTCGTTAATGATTTTAAAACATATCTGCCTCCTTCTAAATACTCAATAACTTCATACGGCCTTTTAAATTTAGGGTCTAACTTTGTTTAATGACGTTCTTCGCTCTTTAATTAGACGTGATCTCCTACCTTGAATTTAATTATTTTAGCTTTGTTCTTGTTTAACCTTTTTTTTTCGAAAAAAGCGTTGGTTTAAATATTTCGTTTCGCTTGTTCCCAAACAAACTTTTAGTGCTTTAACGGAACTTACAAGATCAATATTTAAAGTGTGATAATAATAAACAAATTTAGTGAACGGATCTACCAAAACAATTACGTACTCTTTCAGGTCATTCTTCCCGCTCCGCTTCCCTGTTATATCTATGTGCACGGTGTAAAATGGAATATCTACCTTGGGAATCGGATGTATATCGGCATAATCGGCATAAATTTTACCATCGTGTTGCTTAGCTAATTTACATGTATACAATTTTCGACAAACCTTCGAACGTATTTTGACATATTTTCTAACCAGTAAAATCCATAAACCTTATCCATTGTCTTCTCCCATCCCAAATGCATAATAGATTAATGGGCATGATTAATCACCGATCAAATGAATGCTCTTAAAATTACTGCCGTCCATTTCAGTCAAGTTTACTCTCTTTTCGACTACCTTTTCCACCCCGATTCTTTCTTGTACCAGGGGGTTTTGTGACAGATAATCAACATGTGCTATACGGTCGCCTTTCATATGTTGAATATCAAAAACAAATGACTGCAAACA
This sequence comes from Drosophila birchii, assembly GCA_035046345.1. NCBI lineage: Eukaryota > Metazoa > Arthropoda > Insecta > Diptera > Drosophilidae > Drosophila > Drosophila birchii. The sequence goes on along the minus strand of JAWNOA010000022.1, from coordinate 347,424 downwards.
ACTGGCATATGTATGTAGATCTATTGGATGTTGAGGGTCGAATATAGTTAATACTGGTTCTTGGGTTAATAGGGATATTATTTTTAAACGGATATGTTCATTTGCCAATTAAAGTCGATGTTTTTCTTTGAGGTTAGCAAAAATATGGGTTTTAATGTCTTAGAAAATTTTGGGACAACCTGCGAAATGCGAAATCCTATAAATTGCATTAGTTGCATTACTGACTGATGCGGTTGCCGATTTGTCAGCGCATTAAGTTTACGGGAGTTTGGTCGAATTCGTCCGTTACACACTTCAAACCCAAGATATTCTATCCTAGTTTAGAGAAAAGAACATTTGTTTATATTAATTGAAAATCCCGCCTTACTCAAAGCTTCTATAAATTATTGTAATCTGTCTAAAGCTTCCTCTTTCGTTTCGGCCACAATCAAAACATCGTCGATGTATTTGATGGCATATGTGTATGCAAGGTCACCTAGTCCGTTATTTATAGCTCGCTGGAACACTGATTTTTAAATCAAAAGCATGACTAACAAGTAAGAAAGCTACAGTCGAGTGAGCTCGACTTTGAGATACCCGCTACCCATAATAAATAGTTAATACATTTTTGAACGGCTAATAATTATTACCATATATTCAAATTGCTTCTAGAATTCTTATAAGATTCTTTTCCGATTCCAATCAAGAACTGGTAAGAATATTAAGTTGGTCTAGTTGGTCAACCAAATGAGGCATGCTGCAGCGGCCGTTTGTGGCCATACAAAATTATTTCTTTAATAACTTCGACAATTTTTATCTGACCAAATTTTCAGGAATCACACAGACTATAGTTCTTAATGTACATTCCAAAAGTCGTGACTCTAGCTTTAAAATTATGAAAATTATACGCTTTTTGATGATCTGCGTGAAAGCATAACAAATACTGTCAAAAAAAAATTAGAGCTCTATCTCTTATAGTCTCTGAGATCCAGTGTTTCATACGGACAGACGGACAGACAGACAGACGGACAGACGGACATGGCTAGATCGTCTCGGCTGTTGACGCTGATCAAGAATATATATACTTTATAGGGTCGGAAATGCCTCCTTCTACCTGTTACATACATTTCCTGCAACCACAAAGTTATAATACCCTTCTACCCTATGGGTAGCGGGTATAAAAATTCGTACTGCCCTTCGGTCGTGACGAAGTGAGCTCAATTGAATCCGAATGTATCGGAATTTGGTAAAAACCGCTGGCAATATCTAGACACAAGAAATATCTTGCCCCACGTAGCTTGGCAATTTGATCTTAGATGAGAGGTAAAGGGTACTTATCTGCGACAGTGTTATCAATCGAGGCGCGGTAATCTACGTAAAGACGATCCCTACCATTCTTCTTTTTAACTAACATTATTGGACTAGAGAACGGGGAACAACTGGGACGAATAACATTGTATTTCAGAAGCTCTACAATTTTACCACGAACATGCTCTTTCTCTTCCTCGCTAAGTCTATAAGGATGGCGCTGTACTGTCTTGTGTGGCCCTAATAGCCAGATTTCCAATCGGCCTTTTGTTACATGAGTCTGTGGAATGCCTTCTATAAACCAGTCAGAATACCGTTTAAAAATATGTTTCAAAGCGTGCTTTTCAGAGTCATTCAGGTTACCATTATCATTTATTTTCATAATTAGTTAAAATTACAATATTAACTCTTTTCGACTTATGAAGACGGAATTAACGGCGTCTATTGTAACACCAAAGTCCTGACGTAAAATCTCGCGACCAATCAGAACATTGCATTTCAAGTATTTACCATGCATACCATGCAACAAAGTCTCTAAGCCTTACTGTTTAATGTTTATGTTAGAATCTGCATTGTACTACAAATAGAATCGTTAATTAAGCCGTTTAGTTTTATAATACTATGGAGTCGTTTTCCTTTAAATTTGTCTGCCACACTTTCTTTTACCAAGGAACATTCAGCGCCGGAGTCAAAGCAGAATGGAACTGACTCACCGGGAAGGTTAATTGTTCATTCGGGTGGGGCCACAGTGCAAATGTCTACACGGCTTTCGTAGGCCTTCTAGCCGCTACCTTTCCCGGCCTTGGAGCGAGAAATTGCATAATGCCCAATTTCGTTGCACTTAAAAAATTCTATCTTTGCCCACTTCTTCAATCCTGAATAACTGATTCCGCTTTGAGTCCACCCCCTCTTTTTGTCCTCTCTCCAGACGTTTATGCCATTCAGCGAGCTTGTAGCCCATTTCCCCAAAATGATGACAAGAGGATTGACACTTCAGTTTTTTGCGCTCTGGTCCTGATGATTAAGCTTCCCCGTTCTGTGTTGTGTTTCTTGAAAACTTGGACACATAGTTGTTGTTGTAGTTTATTGCCGCTTGTAACGTAAGTCGTGCGCTGGGTCTGCAACAAACTGTTATCGATTTTAGTCATGTGTGCCAAGGCTATCGAAACGACAATTTCCTCCAAGTCCACCGCTGTACTTCGCCCCAGCACAATCCGGATTTAATTTTGGCAATTTGACATTACTAAGTTTTCCCTTTGCTGGCGGTCTTGAAGTCTGCATAGATTTTCTGATCTCCATTAAATTGCGGTTCTGCAATTCAAGCGCTGCGACGATTTGGGTGGAATCCCTATTCTGATATCATTATATCATTACTATATTCTAGTTACTGTGCACCGGCGTAAACCGCCTAGCATCAAGGTTTACAAGTGCACCAAAAGAGCCTTGATATCGAAATTTCTAGATTGCATAACGATGTAAACTACAGAGCTGATTTTACCCCAGCCTACTGTGTTTATTGACTAACTCTCCGACATATATAATACTAACGCTAATTTAATGTATATGGTATTCGCGCACACTTAATGTAATGTGATATTTAAAACGATTTTCTAAAGCTCTTTAACCTTTATTTCTTACCACTGCTGCAACCTATATAGCAATAGATAACTGTGCCCGGTCCCTATACTATTTTTACCGTATTGCCTTCAGCGAATCTATTTAGCTCCTGTTTGCATTTGGCCACTAGAGTAGATGTTGTCTTTGCTGCTGCGAGAGATTCGATGGTCGCTTGGCTCTCCGAGTATATCATCGCTTTGGTATTCTTGAGGTCTCGGTCTTCTGAGAGTTCGACAGCTTTCAAAATTGCGAAATCCTCTGCCTGAAACACTTTCGCTGACGCTGAGAAGTGCTCTGCTCCTCAGTTGTCAGCCCGACCCCGCAGCCGTCGTTGTCGAGACGTCGCACATTTGGCGTTGCATAAATCAAAAAATCATAGTCGCAAAAACGATTTAAACTATACTTAATCGACAGAGAATTTCACAACGATTCCCAATCCGTTGAGAAAACAATTCGGACCATTTTTGTAGAAGTTATGAGCATTCAAAGTTGAAAAATCTTTCCGTTTTTGCGACACACAAAAAAAAATAATTTGGTTGACATTCAGGTAATACTACACAATAACTAGACAACCAATCGGACTGATTTTGATTTTAAATTATAGATACATTTATAAACTGCAAATTAAAGAAAAAACCGGCAGTTTGGGTTTGGCTTGTACAGGTAAATCGTTACCTTCCAGATGTCCATTTTTAACACCCTTTTTCTGCCTAAAGTAGTCTAGAACTTTTGAAGCACCACGGAGCACTCAACTACACTATATATGTCAGTTTTGTGTATCTTTCCTGAACCAGAATCCGTTTAGATAGTCTGCGTCTAGCTGCGACTCCACCTTTGGCAGCGATTTTAGTGAAACAACTCAGGGTCAAAAAACACGAAATATGGGTGAAAACGCTTCAGGGGTACCCGTAGCGCGCAAGAGCATTTGAAGTGTTAAAATCGTACTTTTTTTTTAATGATTTTAGGACGCGAAAGGATGAGGAATCAAATGTTTATAGTCCAGAAATGCTTCAGCTATTAGAAATTCCTTCAATATAGGTTCATTGCACTATGGGCTTTTTGACCTGGTTTTGTGGCATTAATTAATAACTCGGTCAGTTTTAGAGATATCGACTTGAAACTTTACAAATCATTATTATTTGTCCCTACGCACATATGGAAACATTAGGAAACTATATCCTATAGCTCCCATAGGAACGATCGGGTAAACCTAAAGATAAATTAATTAAATTTTAGGAGCTGAAATTTGTTGCTTTTTTAATACGATATAGAAATTTTGAACTAAATCGGATAACGTTTTCTAAACTAACTTTTGAAAAATGACTTAATGCCACATATAGTGGTCAAAAACCCCATAGTGCATTGTTAGTCAAAATGTTCAATCGAAGTTAAAAAAAAAATGTTGTGTAAAATATTTTTTTACATTTTTTAAAGTATTTTTATTTAAGCAAATCGATAGAAATAAAGCTAAAAAATTAAATAATTTTATTCGAAAATTCGATTTTTTCACTTTGATACCCTATAAATGGGCGAATGGGTGGGCGTGGCACATTGTCCACTAGATATATACATTTTACAACAATTCACTGTCAAATGCCGTTTAAATTATTTGATTATCTTATTTAGTTCATAAGGTATGATTTTTGCCACGCCAATTCACAGAAAGGCGCCACTGTGCGTCGGTGTAGAGGGATACTTCGTCTTGTTTGGTTACACTCCCTCGTCTCCAGTCTTTTCTTGTAGCGTATATGGTGGTGTGTGCATTGCCATATTGTAGGAGATACACATTTCCCAGGAAATCTAAGAGAGGAACCCATAGCAACGGATATATCCGTTGGGTTGGGTTCCTTTCTTAGAAGGCCGTCACATCATTCCCGAGGTTCAGCTCGGTGACCATGTAGTAAGAATGCCATCTAGTATCCTGAGGTGTCCTATAGGATATTCCCTCCAGAAAATTGTTTGCTTTCAGTCTTAACACACTTTGTGTGTCGGCATGATATCAAGGATGCCATTTGAGAGTCGCCGCTGGGCACGAGAGCAGTGCTCCTGCGCATGCTGAATGCTAGACCATTTACTTTCTATTATAGGCTCTGGTGAGTACCGTACACCACGCAAGAGCCCCATATGTTACTACCGCTATTTTATCCGACACGTATTACTCCCAGATTTTTTGCCTGCTCTGATAGTTTTAGCTCTATGCCGACTTTCTTAGGCATATGGTAGTCTGATTTCTTCATTTTCCTGATAAATAGTATTAGTTCTGTTTTATCAAATTCACTGGCTCCCGCCCATTTCCTTAGTCAGACAAACGTATCATTATTTTGCTGGTTATGTCTGGGCAGGGTCCTGTATTGTTTATATTGTAGTGTCTTCTCGACATGACCTTCAACATCGTGAAGAGCCGTTTCTGCCGACCTATCCCTGCGGTATTCATTTGATAGGTGGTGTCTCTCTAGTGTCTTCAGGACGAAGAAGGTAAGGCTTATTGGCATATAATCCTTTGCAAGGATTCCATTGAAGCGGTATGTGCATCAGTCTAATGCAAGCTTCGAATATGGCTTGCAGCCATCTACAGATGACGTTCTTAGAGATTTGTGCCGTTCGGGTACGGGCGGGAAAGACTCTATTGCCCATTGTATTCGCTCCGTAGTAATGAGATCTGCTGGTAATATGTATGTTCTTGTATCTATGCCTTCGTCGGGTTCCGAGTTCTCTCGTATGTTCCTAGGGAAGTGAGTGTCTACTAGTAACTAGTGACCCCTCTACTATCAATGTAGTTGTGCCATTTGGTCTTTTGATTAGGATAGGCCTTGCGTGCCCTTTGTTTTGACTAATTTGTCTGTATCCTTTTGCCTTCTAGTGATTCGCAATAGTTCTTCCAAGATTTTTTCCTTGGCTGCGTATACTGTCTTCTGATAGGCTTTTTGTGCTTCCTTGCATGGCTCCCATTCCTTGGTCCCATTAGTAATGTTAAAGGTCTTGCTCGCTAACCTCCTGAGGTCACTAAGTTTCTGGTTGAATATAAGCTGGTGTTACTAACGGATTAACGTTACTAATGGATTCTGTTTGTATGGTGATTTCTGGCAAAAATTGAGGTTGGTGTAAATAGTAACTTATCGCCAGATAATGTTTTTGAGCTACCTCAGAGTATATGCATTGCGTTAGCGTCGTATTCAAGCACCAGGGTTGTCTTCAAGTCCTCGCTGCATCAGCTTGACTACCGGTTTAGGCGGTGAAGGCTCGTAGTGGGCCAAGTAAGGCAAGGCGATATTTTTTATAATGGGTTTTAATTACTATGATTGCCCTCAGAGTTTGAGCGCAGTATTGTATATCCTAGGATTTTCAGGCATCCCCGTCCCTGGTCTAAGGCTGCTGTATAAGCCCAATGTCGAATTCCTTCTCCCCTAGAAGGATCGTGAGATTAACATGAAGCTTAACATGAGTCATATCGGGGGATCCTAGCCTTATTTATGCCGTACCAGACTTTGCAGCTTTGGTTCATAAGAATGAGGCACGACTAGCTCGACTATATCTCGATCTCCGCCTTGAGGATGGCCGAGATCTCAGTTTGGACATCTGGATTCTGAGCTCTCAGATAGGCGATCACCCTTCCCTTAGTGTGGGCTTTGGGCAACCAGATGTGCCCGGTTCTGGGTTTCTTTGAGGCCAGCCGAAGTGTCGCTGATCATAGCCAAATAGGTCTCCAGGAATCCCTGGAGAACCCATCATCGCACCTGATCACCCGGTTCTCCCTGACTATGTCCGAGGAGTCGAAACCATGTCGGCCAACTTGTCCTCAATCACCTCCCATTTCTTCGACAGCAGACGACCGTCATCGTAGAGTTCATCCACCAAAGCTATCGCCAGACTGTCTCTGGCCACCGTGCTGAACATCTTCGCCTTGCAGACGAAGGTTGTCGCCCTCTTTGGTGCGTTCCGGCTTACATCTTGTGTCTGATTCGTTTCCGAGAATTTATTAACATCGCAAAGGCCTTTTTCAAAACAATGGTTTCAAAAAGAGCTGCCATGGGCATACTTTCTAGTATTTTATTTCATATCAGATAAATTTTATTGCGATAGTGTGCCTAAAAAATCCCAAAATCACCGATTAAAAAAAAAAAATTCTCGAAAAGGAATAGTCGAAAATCGTAAAACCATATGGATTCCATTAAAAGAAAGATGGCACCTCCCCTCAACGTGTTTTTTTTTTAATTTTTCGGAATTTGAGAATGTTTTTCCTAAAAAACGTGTTTTTTGCGCCGAAATTCTGACTTAAAAAATCTGTAAAATCGGCCCCAAAAGATGGGGAAAGGGAGCACGTTGTGGGGAGCGAAAATTAGTTAAGAATGTGTGTGAAAAATTTTGACCCGATCGGTTGGCTAGTTTCCCAGAATTTTTTGACACCGACTTTTTTGAGCAAATTTCAAGTAAAATGCGATTAAAGTTTCACAAGAATCTGTGCGCCCGGTACTCCGATTCGAAGAGTTTAAAAAATTCTATATCAGTTTTGCTCGGACCTACTTGAAATTTTGACAACATACGGCACGACAAGAAACGGCATTTTTAAAAACATTATTTATACAATTTGTAAGCTTTAATTTTATTAAAATTAAAAGTATTCAAAAACGGAAAAAATGTTTAACAAAGTGTTTTTTTTTATTTTTTTATCATTTAGACTACCGTATATTAAAAAAAACCAATATTAGGAACATTTTTACGCAGAGTGTAAGCATTGTGTAGATGGCGGCTTTTGACAGCTTTTAAAGTTATAGACTACTTTAGCCAAAAAAAGGTGATAAGATTTGACACCTGGCAAGTAGCGATTAACCTGTACAAGCCGAAAACAAATTGTCCCTGATTCATATTGGTTTAGAGTTTATAAATGTACCTATAATTTAAAGTAAAAACATTAAAATTGATTTTTTAGTTTTCGTGTAATATTATTTTTTTCTTTCAGTTCATTCAGTTTGAATGCTCATATCAACAAAAATACTACAAAATATTACAATGCAGATTCGGATTCCTTGGGAAATTTTCTGACAGATAGGTATAGTTTACACTACCTCTTATTAATAATTTGTGTTCTAGCGGCCCCGGCGAACTTCGCCTCGCCCTTAATTGATTTATTTTATAACAAAAATGTGATAATAACCTAATTTTTTTTTATTAAAAAAATTTCAATCTCTAAATGCTATTAAATGTAGAATATTTTTTGTTTTCCCATTTTCCGCTAACATAAATAAACTGGGTGGTTTACGCACTCGAGAGCACGCCATGTAAAGTTGTACATGTGAAAAACATGGCTCGCTTAAGGTCAATCCACAAACAGACATTGTTTGACCTTGTGACTTATTTATTGTCATTGCAATTTGCAAGCACCAATTTAATTAAAAATTGAATACGTTTGAATTTAATTGGCACGTCGTCCATATTCGTGCATATAAGTCATCCCCTATGTATTCCTGCATATCACGTGGACTTCCTATCGGAGTCGTTCGCCCTCTGTCTTTGCGTGCATATCGAACATAAATTGTTGGTAAAAATCACGATATCGTAGAATGATGTTGTCCAGGCTGCGTGTAATCATAAATTAATACGAATAATATCCCTTCGAGCTAACATTCTCGATTTTTAATTGCGTTCTGATCGTACATCGTCTGTTTGTTCTTGACGCACCATGATAATGCGAACATTATTATTTTTTAGTTAAATTTCTTCATCTGTTTTTTCGGATCTTATTCGTATTCTTCTTGTTCTCACTGTGCTATACCCGCTTCGTTTTCTTGGCTTTATTAATTAAACTTCAATTCACCTAAAGATGTATTTCAAAACATTAATTTTCAACCATTCGTTTATAAAAAGAATTACGTATCTTTTTGAGATGGACGATTTGTTTCTCCTAGTCTGAGGCGCAATTTTATTTGTATTCCAATTTGACCGTTCCTATTTTATGCATGGTGTAGCAATATGTCACATAAATAATTACAGTATGAGTAACAAAATGGAAGAGTTCAGAAATTTATAGCTTTTTAAAACCGACCGGGGGGAACAGCCGTGTAACGTACGCATTCTAGATAGACGCGAGTGATGAAATATAGATAATAGAAAGAGGAAAAATTGGGATACAATTCGGGCTAATTCTACAAGCAATTAATTTTTAGTTTTTAAAGGCTTTTAATGCCTTCTTTACTATTAAAATGGCGATGGTAATCAGTACATAAAACCCTTAAAGTGTACTTCAAACTCGCGCCTACAGTGATTAACTACTAATGGAATAAAAGCTCTAGCAGGTAGGAGCTGTCCATGTCACCGTTTATAAGTTTATGTAAAAAGACGACGACAAGCACCGTCCAACGCTTAGCTTGAGAAGGTAAATTAACTAGGACAAGTCTACTAGAGTAAGACGGTAATCTCATGTTAGCATCCCAGGATAGGCCACGAATGGCGAAAAGCAAAAAGTTTTTTCGGAAAGATTCAATGTGGCTACTATGGACTGCAAATTGAGGACTCCAAAGTAAAAAGAGTATATAAGGAGAACCGAATTCCTTTGACCATATTTAAAGGAATCCAAGCATGCCTCTAGCTTTGTTAACCATACAAGAAATATGTTCGAAGAACGAAAGTTTAGGATCAATTCTTTCTAAAGATCAGTCGTTAAGCCTATAAGTGGCAAACATCATGTTGTCATCATGTTGAAATGTAAGGGGTTAGCATGATACTATGCTTGAAAGTTGTCAGGATCCAATTGTAAGTTTGATTGGCATGAATTGCCCCTATACTGCAAGCAAATTTTAATGTCATCAGTGACTCTAGATTTGGTAAACACCTGCGACAATAATGTAAATAGCAGTAGCCCAAGGTGGCTACCAGTTGGGGCGCCAGATGTGACACTAAGGCTGTTGGATAGAACGTTCCTGAACAAAACCTTTTGAGTCCTGTCACTTACATACTAGGATCACTAGGAATCCCCATTGAATCAAGTTTCCTAACCAAAAGAGAATGATTGCCGAGATTGAGATTGCCGATAACTTAAAGATTCCCCTATGGTTGCTGGCATCCGATTTTCTACCTTTTTTGTGGAGGGGAATAACAAATGATTCCCTCCAAATAAGAGGAAATTCTGAGGATTCTAATAAACGTCGAGATTAATTGAGCTTTTGTTTAAAATAAGATTGAAGATTAAGGTTTATTAGAGACCGACGGTGTTGGTAGCCCAAAAAAATTACCCACAGCGCAAAACGTAGGGTATCGGAGTCGGTGTGAAAGAATAAGACGGGGGCGTCGTGGTTATATTCACAAGGGCGTAATAGCATCAGCTTTATTCAGCTTCATACATGGAACTAACTCTCAACTAAACATAAGGGCCGCGCTCCGGACTGATAAGCTGAGCTTAACAGTGCGGGAGCGGGCCCGAGTGACGGAAAGCGGGCTAGCCATTCCCAGCTCGCCTCACAGCGAGCGCAGATCGGGAATGCCGACGAGCGGAGAGCGGGAGAACCTAGGTGTGCTCGGATGTTGGTGCGCGGAAGGCAGAGGCGGCGCTGAGCGCAGTTCGGGAGAGCCTCCTGGCATAAACAAAGAGGAAAAAGCAGTTTTTGAACCGGTTAGTATATATATATTTAAAAAAAACTGTCCCAGTATCGATAGTCACTTCGAAAGTTGTATGATAATGATCTTCAGGTTGCGTCATTGGAGAAACACTAATTTGACCTGCAGGATCGGAGGCGAAGCATAGATCCGGTTTAAAGATAAACGGATAAATTAAGCAAGTCATTAATGAGGTCATGCTGTGCCGCAGTCTGAAGGACATTAGACACACCCCAAAGTCACTAATTTGTCCCAATCAGAAAGCCTGTTGGAAACTGCCTGAATTGCCGAAAGGTGTTTTCAATAAGTTGGCTCTTCCGAAGATTGAGGAATATAATAGCAGGTTACATAAATTAAACTACCAGTAAAATTTATTTTAACGCATATAAATTCGATGTCCAAAAAATCATTTTATGCCACCTACCTGAGGCAAGAGTCAATGGCAATTACAACTCCAACACCACGCTGCAAAAGACAGTCTTATCTAAATTGCGTACTTATTCGGAAGAAGAAGCAGAGCATCTCCGGCTTTAACCAGGTTTCAGTATAGGCAATTACCTGGGATGAAAAAAAAAACTATCAGAATACAGTTTAGAGAGCTTGCTGCGTAAGCCCCTAGTATTCTGATAAGACAGTTGTAAGGAAGAGGTTAGTTTTTTGGGACAGAAAGTACAGCGGTAGACACTGGGGCTTTCAATGGCCTGGATAGTTGTACTCCCACGAGCCTCGTACTAAACTACAACGTACTCGGGCCAGAAGACATCTGAGCAAATAGTGTCAAAGAGTTGGGTGAGACATTTATCCTAAATGATGAAATGTCTCTGGCATACGAAATTTTGAATTTTTTCATCTTGATATTTTCTGCTTGGGTTTTGCCTTGTATATAAGCTAGAACATCTTCCGATGCGATATCAGGGGCAAGCCTCAAAACAAATATTGTTTTCAAAGGTGGATCTGCTCTAAGGTTCTTACGTAATTCCGTCTAACGTAATTCCGAAGTTCCGAAATTTCGGCCACTCTTAGACCGTGGGTAGATTTTACTAAGGAGTTGTGCTAAGACAAAGAAGTCAAAGCATGGCTGGCTGAGCGGCTGCCGTGATCCCAGCGTCCGATTCGGTTACCGAAATATTTTTCGTTTGTGAGCTGAGCTGAGGAGCTGTGGCAGTAAATAGGTTGCTGTGGCTCAGTTGCAACCGACCAGCAGCAGATTTTTTGCGTTTCGGCGACTCGTTTAATAACTGAGCGTCTAGCGCGGAGAACTGGTTAACCGCTTTGCGAAAAGTGATCATAACCTCATTAAATCCACTCCTGGTTTGACGCATGAAGGATGATATTTCCTTCTCCTTCCTTGAAAGGCCTCACAAAAATAACGCAGGCCCCTTTTCCTGGAAACTGCGTCAGCTATGCGAACTGTCACCTTAATGCACTAAGTATGCATCGCAAAGCCAGAAATGGAGACTCGGCTGATGAGCCAAAACATTTTTTGGCAGTTCTTCACAAGCCCTTCAACCACTGCGCACACTATCGGTTTTGAAAAAACAAGAGAGAGAGAAACAACAGGAGACAGAGAGAGAGAAATAGTGAGAGTATAAGCACCAGAAATCGCTAGACTAATTGCATTTTTCCCCTCCGCACAAATAAATAGATTCTTAGTCTCCTTATATGTTTATGGCTGTATGCGAATGATGTGCATTTACATATATGTCAAATGTCCGTTAGGTGAAATTAGCCTATACTAAAAAACCCGAAGAAAACAGCATGTAACAACAAACAGCATATGTAATACAATATTATATACAATACAATCATCATCAGCAGATTCGCTTAGGAGATACGAATACGTTCATAAAGCGTAGTCGTCTTTTTAATTAAAGTTACTGTTTTGGCATAATCGCATTAAAATACAATTATAGCTAAGAATAGAATGAGCTTTAAAGAAATATTCGACTTTTGAACTTCAAAACTCTAGTCAAAACAAAACGGAATAGACATTTTTGGAAAATATTATATTATATATTGTACATTTCTGTGTGTGACATTTTTATGTGTGTGCCATATGCCTCTGCATAGGGACCTACCGACAACTGTTCTACAGTTGTGAGTTCTACAGCTATAATGCCGCGAGCAAGACGATAAAATCTTTCCCGACAAAGCCGTGATGTAAGAAGAATACAAAATACTGCAAATGAAAGGACTGAAGAATAAAAAATTGCACGTGAACAGCGCCGACTTCGTGGAGCAGCCCGTGAAACTGCCCGTAAAGCAACAATGCCGAATCCTCGAGCAAACAACAGAGGTTTAAAAATAAATAATTTGCACGCAGAGCAAGATTATTAAGTGCTGATTTGAATCGAGCAGCGTTTTGATACGATTGCAGCAATAATTACAGCTTGCATCCTGGCGTTTGCATTGGGCAAATGGACGTTGTTTGTGAGTATTGTGGAGCATTAAAATTTCTCGGAGATTCGGATGGATTATGCGGTCTTAATGATAAAGTGAAGTTGGCGTTGTTGACTCCGCCACATGAGCCGTTGTATTCATTGCTTAGTGGCGAGGAGCAATGATTTCACTGTCTGGCGATTTCCACTAAATACTGCTAGTAATTCCAAGATTTACGGCTGCCGAAGGAATAAATGCTTGCCTCAAATCGTCAAACCTTTGGCGCTATATGAAGATAGTGCAGCTGACGACAAACATGAGTTACATTGCTTAATGATACATCTGCTAAAGATTTCCCGAAGCAATTGCTGACTATCGGTAATGGTTAAGTACCTTTCGATGAACCGAGTGGATTAATATTCCAAATAATTTCTGTAATTTTGTCTCATTAAAAGACGAACTTATTGACAAAGTATTTTCAAACATTATTTCTAACTACAAAAATAATGAATGGTTGAGTGGGCGAGCAATTTTAGCGGCTAAGAAGACAGATGTAGATGACCTGAACTACATAATTCAAAATAAGATCATTGGAATAATGCAATCATTTAAATTTGTTGACTGCGTCACAAATGAAAAATTCAAAGGTGAGGAAGTTCTTATTCCGAGGATCCCGATGATCCCAACAGATATGCCATTTGAATTTAAAAGAATTCAATTTCCGATACGTCTTGCATTTGCCATGACCACAACAAATCACAAGGTCAAACCTTAAAAGTTTGTGGTTTAAATATAGAACATTCATGTTTTTCCCATGGTTATTTATACGTGGCATGTTCATGTGTCGGAAGACCATCTGTTGTTTGTTTTTGCGTCTGATAATAAAACAAAATATGTGGTGTATCACAAGGTACTTAAATGAAGATCAAACTACTTTTTCCAATCAAAAAAAATCTGCACAATCTTATTTATTGCCATTAAGGCGGAATTAAGGCGGGGTACAACAACGTTTGCCGGGGCTACTAAATAAATAAGTTAATCAAATTAAGTAAAAATGTTCGCTTTACAATGAATTTTATTTCTGTTCCCTAATTGGTCCTACGACAGCTATAGGATATAGTTGTCCGATTTTAATGAAATTTAAACCGAAAGTCTTAAATTATATATAATGGCCAAATATAAAATTTGGAAATATCTTGAAAACTGACATAGTTATAATTTTTTTTTCTAAAAATGTTCCGATCGTTCTTATGGCTGCTATATGATATACTCGTCCGATCCGGCCCGTTTCGGCATATATAGGAGTGAGAGTATATAGAACAGTATAGACAGACGGACAGACAGACGGACGGACAGACGGACATGGCTAGATCAACTCGGCTGTTGATCCTGATCAAGAATAGATATACTTTATAGGGTCGGAGATGTATCCTTCACTGCGTTGCAAACTTCTGACTGAAATTTTAATACCCTGCAAGGGTATAAAAACCGAGTCCTACGGGGAAAAAGCCACAAGTGCGCCGGGCAAGTTATACACCACTAGCTGCGACTGTGGATCATCCATGTTTGTATGTAGACACCCATTTGCACTATATGCACTGTTTCTGGAAGATAGTACCAAGGATACTGTTTTATTAACTGATAATTCTATTATGACACTACCGCATCAATTAGAGACTTCATTAAAAATCTGATAGCTCTATAGGGCTTTACACAAATGCGAGCAGGGTGATACGACACTTCTAATGCATTGGCTAATGCATTGATAATGCACTAGAGGCGAAAATCGATATATCTACATAAAATATATTAGATACGAAATTGGACCGATGACAATATACTCTAATGAAACAAAATTGTAATTTAAAGCATGGTATCCAGACAGTAAAACGTTTCGCAGCGGAAAAAATGTTTTATCTTTTTAAGTGTGACCGCTGATTTCACTAGCTGTTCGGCACTTTTGACCGGCAGACGATGCGGTCATACATGCTTGTTTACAAAATTTTTAAAATGTTGATACAAAAAATTAAAAATAAGATAAAAACTACTATTGCTATGGCAGTAGTTATTGCCGTAATGGATGAGGAAGATTCTAAACCAAATTGAAAGCGATCCAAGTATTGGGTGAGCCCATACAGAAAGATCAATCAATTCTTCCGATGTGCGTATTGATTACATATTTTTATATCAATAATATACATTCTTACCGTTATCTTTTGTTTGTTTTATATTTCGTAAATCTGCATCAAACTCTTGTGATGTTTTTTGAAAATTTAACGGATTTACGGAACTGAAGATGCACAGCGAATTATGTCAAACGGTCGCAAACAATCGGAAAATACTAAAAAGTGCCTCACACTTTTCTAGTATACATATTTGTGTTCGTGTCAGGATACCGACCTTTAAAACGGCCGCTGACAAACAACCGTTTTCAACTATTTGCCTCTCGCTCTCTCTCACTGCTTAAATACGGTTTCTTACTGTCTAGATACCATGCTTTAACTTTTAAAATCAGTGTGACCCAAGTCGCATTACAAAAGAGATCCGTGAAAAGTATTACATATAGTTGTATTTTTCTAGGTTCTTAGGAAGTCTCTCATTTTATGTATGTTCATACATACATATTTGATGTATGATGTATGGTCATGCACGCAGGCAGTGCTATAACAGCTTTGTATGCTTTAACAGCAGGATGTTGATGCATATGCAGTCTTAACACTAATAAATATATATGCATGGCCATAAAATGTTACCAATTTTCGACAAAACAAGATTTAGAACATTAGAAGAATGTTCAAACTTCAATTAAAGCAAGTAAGAAGCTACAGTTGAGTGAGCTCGACTGTGACTGTTTTTGAACATAACGGACAAATGCCAATGCAATCACATTCATACAAAAATACATAAATATGTATATATGTTTGTAAAAACGTGTTATTATTGCATTAAAGCGGCTAATAATATTACCATTTATTAAAATTGCTTCTCGAATATCTTATAAGATTCTTTTTTGATCACATTAAAGAACTGGTAAGAATATTTAGTTGGTCTAGTTGGTCAACCAAATGAGGCATGCTGCAGCGGCCGTTTGTGGCCATACAAAATTATTTCTTTAATAACTTTGACAATTTTTATCTGATCGCAACCAACTTTTTAGGAATCACATAGACTATAGTTCTTAATGTGTATACCGAAACTTTATAATTAAGCTTTTTAATGATTTGCGGGGGCGGAAGTGGGCGTGGTAAAAAATTTGAAACAAACATATTATTGGGGAGTTGAGTAGTAGCAGTAGCAGTAATAGTAGTAGTAGTAGTAGTAGTAGTAGTAGTAGTAGTAGTAGTAGTAGTAGTAGTTGTAAAAAATGGTATCTCGAAAGTCAGTAATTCATCTGGGTCTTGCAAATATTAGATTTCTTTCTAAAAATTAATTTTTAAAGTACAATATTCTTATATTTATTCATTAATAAAGATCTACGTCCAAATTTTATAGACAGAACTAGACATGGTACGAGTATACCCTTGTAGGGTTTTATGATTTCAGTCAGAAATAGACATTTCCGATCCTTTAAAGTATATATGTCCGTCTGTCCATCCGTCTGTCCATATGTCCGATTATATACAACCTAGTCCCTCAGTTTTAAAGCTATCTAAATAAAACTTTGCAGTTAGTCTTCTATATTCTCTAAGTCGTACATATGTCGGAACGGGCCGGATCGGACGACTATATATATATATTTGGACATCTAATATTATTTCAGAATTTCGCTCTTAATTTAATGAAAATCGGACAACTATATCCTATAGCTGCCGTAGGAACAATTAGGGAAAAGAAAAACTCATCTTCGCAGTTTCTCAACATATTTTCATCAAATTTAAGATAGCTAAATACTTCTATAATGATGACCAAGTGGTCATTCATCGGATACATTTCTAATAGACAAATGATATGCAATTGAATAACGCGCCCTAGCGCGTCTTGTCCAGGATGTTACCGCAGCAATATGGGGCGCGCGCGCGCCTTATTCAATTGCATATCATTCATCAATTAAAAATGTATCCGATGAATGACCACTTGGTCATCAATATAGAAGTATTTAGCTATATTTTGCGAAAAGAACGAAGTTTCTAGCACATCTTGAAACCGAGTTTTATTACTGTAAAGTAGGGCAAAAACAGCGTTTTTGGCAACTTTAAACGCGTTTTTTGGAAAAATGTTACGTGATAGACAAATTCTGATTAAAGATTCGGATTCAAAAGTCCAAAAATCTATAAGAAAAGGTTTGTCTCAATCCAGATACAGACAAAAAGTTGAATTTTGTCGCACTGTGTTATTGGAGCAACTCGGGAACAGTGCGGTTTTTCTAGTGTCGAAACCGTCTAAAAGCCGTGGCCTTAAAACTTAAACTCTACGATATTAGTCATTACATAGAGGTATTCTCCCCACCGAAAATGAACTTGGCCATCGCAAGTAGGAGTTAAAAATAACAAAATATTTTCTACCATGAAGTTTATAGTACTCAAGGCTGCTATCCGACTGAGCAAATCAAAATATTTTCTGGAAGTCTGGGGGAGCGCCCACAAAACCATAATAAATCTCATCAACTGATGAAGCGGTCCCCAATATATTGGTGTGTGGTGTAACAACCAGACTTACCTGTCGCGTGTACCTGACTTATTTCAGCTTCAAGGCTACAACATCCTCCCCGTCGATGGACGTGGTGCAACAATGAAGCAGTGAAGACTGCCAAACACACGGTTTTCGTCGGCGGGAGGTTTGAAAGCGAGCAGCGCCAACGGGAAACCTGCGTTAGCGCTCATGTTTTGGTCGACCACCCGGTAGCCCTCTTGATAGCCACCGAAGCATACTGGCAGGCAACTTCGCAGCAGATGTACTGAGCAGGTTGGGAGCTGAGGATTGCTATAGCAATGGGGTCTACGCTTTTACGAAGCATTGCTTATCGACTGTACCCCGAAAGCTTCCCAACGGGACTTCGCAACATGGAATTTATGTTCTTATACATGTACTTCCTTATCGGTTAAGTAAAGTTCTCATTCGCGTTTATTCATGATCAGCTTATTATGAAATTCACCCTTAGCGCTACTGCACCTCCTCGCCTCATTATTAAATTCATCCTCAGTGGTATAAAATAAAAATATAAAAAAAATTTCTCTTAAAATAACAAACCTTTTAATTTTTTTTCTTATTTATTGCAAACTTTGATTTACTTTAATTTATTGTATACTACAAATCTCAGTATCGGTGTGCTATGGTGAATTTAATTTTTTCCTTTTTCATATATTTTTTACATTTATTTTTTTACCTCTTTTTATATTTAGCTGTGGCTGATAAGTTAAAAATTATACTATTATTTTATGCTTAATCCATGTACTTCCAGAATCCATGTACTATACATACTATACTGTAGATACTACATATTTGGGATTAATATGATTTTTCAATAATAGAAGTCGCTATATAGTTGCAGCATACACAAGGAATGCTTTTTAAAACAGATTTTTCCTGCAAGAATTATTTCTATTGCGTTTTCTCAAAACCACATTTTTTCAAATGTTCATAAGATTAAAAAAAAACTGATAGGCCGATGATGGTGAAACTCATTAGATATGTTCGATATACATGTGGACATTGCATAGACTAAGATAACTTGGATAGGTACTAGTTTTTTATACACTGTAAAATAGGTAAACCATTTAATTGTTCTAAAAAAAAACAAAGTCATCTATCTTTCTCGCTTCCAAGTGAACGGTTGTGTTTTTTTCTTGCGCTCTCGATTTTGTAAAAGTCTACGTTAAAACCGCCGGGGTTTGTTTAAAAACTTCTACTTTGTGTTCTGTATACATACATAGTTCCCGTTCACTTCGCGTGTGCACGCAACTTTATCAATTCTATAAATTTTTTAATTTATTTCACAACTTAAATGTGCTCCAGTGTTTGCTCTTCTTGCCTATTTTGCATTTCCTCTTTGTACCTCTCTTTTTTAGCCTTTGTTGCTCTGTCGCGACAGCTAAACGTTCTTTAAGCTCGCTTGCTCTCACACTCCCCTGCTCTCTAGCGCTCCAACTCTCTCTGGGTGCAGCTGCACTTTTCTTCTCATCTCTTTCACCCCCTCATCTATTGCTACAAGTACAGTGGTAAGTCTAAAATAATGCCTTCCGATATTGTTTGCTCGTTCAAAACATGAAAAAAGGCTGTTTTGTCTACCGATCTTACCATCGGCTGCTGGATGTGTGACATCATTTTGCATGCAACGTGCATTGGTGTTGCCGGCCGGACTGTTGATGATGTGAGAGAAAACATCGGTTTGCGCTACTGTTGCGACGCCTGTCGTGAAGTTGAAAGGGAAATGATGTCTTTTATGCGGCAAACCAAGGGCAGTTTTAAGAAGTTGTTATCGAGTTTTAACAAAACTCATAACATTTTCTTAGCGCTGGATAAGCAGTTTAATAACCTAACGTTATTAAACGAGTCTCCAAGGCGCAAAAAATCTTCAACTGGAGCGAAGCATTCTGACGGATCCCAACAACCCGCGGCGGGCTGTCAACAGCAGCCGCCCGTGACTCAGCCCTCGACTTCAGAATTAAATCCCAGAATTCTGAGGTCAAGTGTTCGGAAAGAGTCGGTATCCGAAAGTGCGGTGGGACTAAACGTTCCACCGCTAATTTCATTTTCGTCTCCTATGGGAGCACAAATTTTGACCCCCCTAGCCCCGTAAATTTATCCCCCCAGGAACTACCGACCAATATGGGCACTCCAGGCACTCCTTGTGTCTCCCCTCAAGCCCTTATCGCTATCCCACCTACGAAACAGATATTTGTTTCGCGGCTCTCCCCTGGTCAAACATCTGAAGATGCATTGCCTTTATAAGAGGCAGTCAGAGCTGAAAATTTAAAATTAAAGGTGGAAAAATTCAAATTTTCTTACGCTAGGGATATTTCATCTTTCAAGATAAATGTCCCTAATGACTTCTTTGGCCCGATATGCTCAACCAAATTCTGGCCTGAGTATGTTGTTGTCAACAACAGAAACGGCCTGTCGGGATAACTCTCCCCAAACCCGATCTGACCACTGTGCCCTCTACATCCTCTGCCTCTGTCCAAAAAACTAAGAACTTCTCTGATAATCTCCTATCAGAATGCAAGAGGCTTGCGTAGTAAGCTGCTTAAGTTGTTTTCTGATGTTATTGTGTTCACAGAAACCTGGTTAAAGCCGGAGATTCTTAGCTCCAAAGTTTCCCAGCTGCTTTCACGATTTATGGGCTAGATCGGACTGTCAGGCGCGGGGGTGGAGTCCTCATAGCGGTCAACTCCACTCTCACGTCAGAATTAGTAACTTTCGAGGAAAGCAACGAAAATGAATTCCTTTGTGTAAAGCTATCATTTGATGGTCGCTTTGTTTTTATTACATGTTCCTACATTCCTCCATTGTCGGAACTGCCTATTTTTTTGAACCACCTTTCCGCCATTCGGATGGTCTCCAATATGCTTCCTGATAGAGATCATTTAGTAGTCTTGGGTGATTTTAATATCCCTGGGGTTGTTTGGTCCCTAAATAGCTCCTCTAACCTACTTCAATCCTCAACACAACATGATTCTATTGCTGGCTTGTTCGACATGTCTCAAGTCAACCATGTACGAAATTCCTTAGAGCACTTGCTTGATCTTTGTTTTGTCTCTGATCCGGCGAGTGTCAGTTTAGTGAGGGTGCTTTCGTGTTTTCGCAAGTCTGATTTCGACCGGCTGAATAATTTTATTTCGGACTATTACTGGTCTGATTTATACAAATGCACTGACATGGCTGTTGCCGTGGACATTGTTTACAATGCGATGAATTCATTCTTCTCTGAAGGGGTTCCTTTATACTATCCCTCTATTTCAAATAAACCACCTTGGTTTACTAAAGAATTGAGTCGCTTAAAAAATTTAAAGTCAATGCTGTACACAAAATTTAAAAAATCCGGTTCTCGTTCTGACCTCTATAATTATACATATATCGGCTCGGTCAAACTTTCCCGTACTGAATGCCCAGTGTTACAAAACCTATTTGACTCGTTGCAAGGTCCAATTTTCACAGGATCCTAAACAGTTTTATAATTTTGTTAACACTAAACGTAAGGCGGTAACTCATCCTTCATCACTTTTGTTTGCAAACGCAACTGTGAAGGACGATCAGGCAATTGCCGATCTTTTTGCCAAATTTTTTCAAACAACATACTCCATTTCCACTGACCTAAATCAGACGTAATCCTATAGCTTGCCCAGATCGAACTTAATTTTAAGTCCATTTTTAAACGAAAGCTCTCTCCTTTTAGATCTTCATCGTGTAAAGCCAGTTTATCTGCCAGGTCCCAACGGAATACCGGGCTATGTGCTTAGGTATTGTGCCGATGCCCTGTGCTCGCCCCTCCTAAAATTGTTTACCTTAGAAACCTCGCACTTTCCCCTTATTTGGAAGGAATCATTAATTATACCTCCCCACAAAAAAGGTATCAAATCGGAGGCTAATAACTATAGAGGAATCTCAAAGCTTTCGGCCATCCCTAAACTTTTTGAGAACATTATTACTCCACATTTGCAGCACCTTTGTAGATCAGTAATTTCTCCATGTCAACATGGATTTGTTAAGCGAAGATCAACAACCACAAATCTTCTGGAGCTCACTTCCTTCATTATAAGGGGTTTCGAGAATAACCTTCAAACGGATTTAATTTATATTGACTTCAGTAAAGCATTTGATTCCGTTAATCATTCCCTTCTCCTCAAGAAACTCGACTTAATGGGTTTTCCAATTGATCTTCTTAGGTGGATCTCTAGTTATCTGACTGGCAGGACGCAAAAAGTCCTCTTTAAAAATAATTTATCTAATGTTCTCCAAGTCACCTCAGGTGTCCCGCAAGGGAGTCACCTGGTTCCTTTGTTGTTTACATTATTTATTAATGATCTGCCCGAAGTTTTGACAAATTCTAGAGTACTAATGTACGCTAATGATGTCAAGCTTTGCGTGCAATACAAGGATATTGCTTACTAGTCTAATTTACAAACAGATCTTGATAGCTTCCAAACCTGGTGCCGCATAAACTTACTAAACTTAAATGGCTCTAAATGCAAGCTAATGACATTCTCTCGTGTCGTTCCCAAGCTTGCAACTTACACGCTTAACTGTTGCTCTTTGGAAAGAATTAACTCAGTTGTTGACTTGGGTGTCCGCCTGGATCGTAATCGCACATGTTGATAGTCTTCCTAAACTAAAAACTTTAGTTCTTACCGACTAAGTTCGCATGCATGCAAACACTCAGACAGCTCGCCGGTAGTTTATTTTCTCGTATTCTTTTCTATATTTTCCATCGCGTCTACTAATATCTAACCCTAACAGGCACGTGCCTGGTCTCATAAGGGCCACTTGAGTGTAGTACATCAACGTCCATACGCATATAAAAAAATATACCTGTATAAGAGGAATTTCGAATAACCCAAGCATTTCTGAACTGTAATCATTTAAATTGGTATCCTTTTCCGTCTTAAAATCATTCAAAATAAAAAATTAACGATTTTAAAGCTGCAAATGCCCAAGCGCTCTACTGGTACCCCTCGAGCGTTTAAGATTGGGATTCCTCTTTAGTGGTTGGCATGCGAAGTTCAACCTTTTTTTGAGCGGGATGACAAATAATTCCCAAATCAGGTGAAAGTGCGTGATTTCTAATGAGTAGCATAACAATTACAGAAGGTGTGTTCACTGGGCATCTGCAAGATAAAATGGCTTATCACGATGAAGATCTTAATAAAAAAAACTTTCGTTTAAAATTGTAACTAAAAATTAGGTTCGATTTCTGCATGCTGTAAAAAAAAGTCTGATTTAAATCTATGAAGATTAAATAGGTAGTTTGAAAACACTGAGCGAATTGACGCCAACAGCATGATCACTATTTACAGTTGTATTTTCTTTGAATGTGAGCAAAAATACGTAATAGGCTTACGATTAGTATTACCAAAAGTAACAAATAGCATAGAGTCCTGTAACACAGCAAAGAATTTACGGGTTTGAAGCGATTTAACTTTTCAGTAAACCAAGGCGGCTAGTCGTGATCGACGGATAGGATAACAAAACACATTCAGTAAAAAATTAATTCATGGCGTTGTAAAAAATATGTGCACATTTAAAAATCGGACCGATATACGAAAAACATTGATGAAAAAACTTTTGAGCTCAGTGTCTTCGGCTATAGCCAAGTTTCTGCGAAAACAATGCCCTGAGAAGTAAATCGGAAGACTATTAGAATACAGTTTAGTATGCTTACTACGAAAGTCTTTTGCTTTGCGATGGGAAATACTAATTGGTTTTTTTTTCTGAAGACGTATAGAGTGCAGTGGTCTGGTCAGCTAAGGAAGACTTACTCCTTCTGGCAGACTTTCTAAAAGACTGTTTTGAGGGGACATTAACCAGAAATGAGTTTTTACGAGACGTGCGTCTTTATTTATCAAATAGCATCCAAATTGGATCTTATATTCTAAGGAGCTTTAACCTAGCAAGGAGAGCAGATTGGAAGCTCTATGGATGAGGGAGAGACAGATTCTGTAAGCGGGCTCACACCTCCTCTTAAAAACAAGCGACCTTTTAGCGAAGCAAATATCTGTTTTGTAGGTGGTACAGCAATTAGGGATTTTTGCAAGGCAGATTGATTATCTGCATTGGAAATCTTGTCCAGTAATCTAGCCTACCACCGAATAAATTACAAGGACTTGAGAGAGGCGGTTGTTAAGAGCCCACAGCTGGTTGTTCGGATCCTCCCACTTGCAACACATCAGTTGCTGTTTTTTGGGCCTAGGGGACTTATTTAATACGTTAGGGTTATTAAATTGTAATTTTAGCGCCAATAACTTATTATAACATAATTGGTATTTTCCTTTAACTTTGCGAAAGACCTCGCAACAGTAAAGCAAACCGATATTTTGAACACCAATTCGCTTAGCTTGCACAATGCTATCACACACCGATAAGCTGAAACAAAAACTCCGCTTAAGACTCAGTTAATTAAATTGACAACAAATTAACGCATTCACTACAATAACTCGAGTTATTGCTTTTGTTTTTGACAGGTAGTTGTCATTATTTACTACAGTATTAACTACAAAAAATGACTAAAGAGGAACAATCTAAATTTTCAAGATCATGGATACAGTTGCATCGCATTGGGAGCAATCTGTTCAACAAAGTTGGATAGAAGAAAACAAATGAATCCGCTAAATTCATTAGGAACGCGTTGGGCCTATAGTTTCTATAAGTTTTTGAAAAGTTTTTTATAACAAGCTTTTAAATTTGTGGATGGCAATGGGGAACTTATAATGTCATTATACATTCTACTAAAATTCATTGTTTATATTATAGATTGACATGGTGGACGATGATGAGCGACGTTGGCGTCATTTTAACCCAGAAATTCCAAAACGGTCTGGAAAAATTGGTGAACTGGAAAAGTTTGATGCTACGTTTTTTGGAGTGCACTTTAAACAGGCACACACAATGGATCCTCAAACCAGAATTCTTATAGAAACAGCTTATGAAGCTGTAATAGACTCAGGAATAAATCCAAAAAGTCTTCGCGGATCAAAAACTGGAGTATACATAGGATCTTGTATATCTGAATCTGAAAAAACGTGGTTTTACGAAAAGGTTTCTTCTGGCGGCTTTGGTATCACTGGGTGTAGTAGAGCTATGATGGCGAACAGGATTTCATATTGCTTAGGACTAGAGGGACCTTCATTTTTACTCGACACTGCTTGTTCCAGTTCAATGTACGCCTTAGATAATGCATTCAGCGCTATTCGAAATGGGGAAATTGATGCTGCAATAATAGGTGGATCAAATTTACTACTTCATCCGTTTGTAACTCTCCAGTTTGCACGGTAAGTAATAATATTTTATTGCTACGAATGATTTAAAAAATGTGAATTTTGTAGACTTGGGGTTTTAGCCCCAGATGGATTTTGTCGCCCATTTGACAAAAATGCTAATGGTTATACCCGATCGGAAACTATTAATTGCCTATTTTTACAAAGAAAACGAGATGCTAGGAGGGTTTATGCTAGTGTAGTGTATTCGAAAACTAACTGTGATGGATACAAGCCAGAGGGTATAACATATCCCTCTGGAAAAGTTCAAGAAAAGTTACTTGAAGAATTTTACAAAGAGATTGACCATTCACCAAAAGATATCGGTTACTTAGAAGCTCACAGTACTGGAACTGTTGTTGGTGACCCCGAAGAGTGTAAAGCTATTGATAATGTTCTTTGCAGTCAGAGGCAAGAGCCATTGTTAGTTGGCTCCGTAAAGTCAAATGTCGGTCATTCCGAAGCAGCTTCAGGAATCTGTTCACTAGTTAAGGCTTGTTTTGCTTTTGAAACTGGATTAATTGCACCAAATATAAATTTTTCAGAGGTTAAGCCAGTAATTGCTTCTTTAGCCGAAGGAAGGTTGGTTGTAGTAAAGGATGTAACTCCTCTTCCAAAACCATGCATAGGAATAAATTCTTTTGGATTTGGTGGAGCTAACGCACATGCACTTTTACAGGGCTATTCTAAGTCAAAGAAAAATTTTGGATTGCCCCTAGATGATGTGCCAAGACTTCTTATCTGGGCTGGTAGAACGGAGGCTGCAGTTGAGGAAATATTTAATGCTATAGAAAAAAAACCATTGGATGCCGAATTCATTGGATTACTTCAAAATATTCAAGAAGAAGATGTGTCCGGGATGGTGTTTCGGGGCTACGCAGTATTTGACAATAAAGGAAAGGAACAGACCAAAGCATTAGTAAAAGACATTCAACATTACACAGGACTCCGACGACCTATTGTGTGGGTTTATAGCGGAATGGGTTCACAGTGGTGCGAAATGGGTAAATCTCTTATGATAGTTCCGCGTTTTCGGGACTCCATCGAAATATGTCATCAAACTCTACTCCCGAAAGGACTTGATCTTATACATATATTAACATCCAATGATCCTGAAATTTACGAAAATATTTTGCATTCATTTGTGGGAATTGCTGCAGTACAAATTGGATTAACAGATGTTTTGCGTTCTTTAAATTTTGATCCTGACTATATAATTGGTCACTCTGTTGGTGAATTAGGATGTGCATATGCGGATGGTGGACTGTCTTTACAGCAAATGATACTGGCAGCCTATTACCGTGGTAGAGTTAGTGTCGACCTAGAAAAAATTAAAGGTTCAATGGCAGCAATCGGAATGGGCTATAAGACCATTCATCATATGTTGCCTGATTCTATTGAAGTTGCTTGTCATAATGGTCCCGATTCGTGCACGATATCTGGACCAATCGAAGATGTTAATCAATTTGTCAATGAACTAGAAGCAAAAGGAATATTTGCTAGGGCCGTGCCTTGTTCAAATATAGCTTATCATTCAAAATATATTGCCCATATGGGGGCCCCATTGCTGCAATACTTGAAAGAAATTATACCGAACCCAAAAGCTAGAACAACAAAATGGTTAAGTACTAGTGTTCCCAAAAGTGACTGGGATGAAGCTGAACGCAAACTTTGCTCTGCTGAGTATCACACAAATAATTTATTGAACAGTGTACTTTTTGAAGAGACATTTTCTATGCTACCAAAAAATGCATTGACTATTGAAGTGGCACCACATGGACTATTGGGTGCTATATTAAAGCGTTCAATGCCTAATGGCGTACATATTCCACTTACAAACAGAGGAAACAAAAATAATGCACTGTTCTTCTTGGCGGCCCTTGGAAAGTATGTATGAATAATAAAAAGAGATTTAAATTGTAATATTGTAAATATTATGTTATTTTTCTCTTTCTTTAGAGTATTTCAAAATGGAGTTTTACTACCGGTTGCCAAATTATATCAAAAGGTAGAGTTTCCTGTTTCACGTTCAACACCCAGCATTAGTTCGCTTATTCGCTGGGATCATAGTGAAGATTGGTTCGTAACAAAATACGAAAATATGAAAACGAAATCCAGCGGAGAGCGTATTTTTCCTATTAACTTAGCCAGTGATAATGAAGAGTTTATGAGTGGTCATGTAATAGATGGAAAAATTTTAGTACCAGCTACTTGCTATTTGCAGTATGTTTGGGAAACCTTCTCTTTAATGTACCATGGCCCAAGTTATATGGACGTACCTGTCGAATTTGAAGATGTACGCTTCATAAGAGCTACAAGTATGCCCAGTAATGGAGAAGTAGAATTAAACGTTATGATTCACTATGGCACAGGACATTTTGAGGTAAGTTGTCAATCTGAGTTATTTGTAATTTAGATGCGGCTAAAAATAATTTTCTGTATATTTTAGATAACTGAAGCGGGTAACTTGGTGGTCACAGGTATTATTCGTGAGACTGAAAATTCATTTATTCCGGAGGTTTATTATTTCAAAGAAGAAACTGAATTCCCAATGATTTCCAAAAAAGACTTTTACAAAGAATTGAGATTACGTGGATACCATTATAATGGAGCATTTAGGGCAGTTGATTCAGCCCGTTCTGATGGTCTGTTTGGCAAAGTTGAATGGAATTACAACTGGGTCACTTTCATGGATGCAATGCTTCAAATTCATATACTTGGAACAGATTCTCGAACGCTTTTACTGCCGACGAAAATTCAGAAACTTAGAATAAATGGCGTCCATCATTTCGATTTAATGACTAAGATGGATTCAGAAAACCGTATCTTTAACGTTTACGTTGATCATAAATTCAACCGTATCGTAGCAGGCGGTATTGAGCTGGTAGGGTTACATGCCAGTCCTGTTCAAAGACGGAGGCCTCCTGGTATTCCTGTTCTTGAAAAGTCTATTTTTTTGCCTTATTCTATGTCTTGTTCTTTATCTTTAAAAAACGCGGCTCGTGTTTGCACTCAACTTACCCTGGAAAACAATCCTGTTTCAAAAATGAAGTTAGTGGAAGTAGATACAGATGGTAGAAAAACCGTATTAAGCCATTTTATTGAATCAATAGAAGACTTACCAATTATTACTGCCGACTATATACTTTTCACACCTCAAAAGCTAGAAGACATCCCAGGAGTACACGTTGAAAATGGAAATCTTTCCTCTCAAACAAATTGTCATTTTATTATATGTGGAGAATATAATCTGAGTTTAATTGAAGCTGCCAAAAAATCTCTAGTCGAAAATGGCTTTTTATTAATTCGAGAAAAGGCTAAGTCGAACAATAAACCATTGGAAATGTGTGAGCATTTTCGATCGATTACCGTAATTCCAATAGAAAACAATGAAGAAACATTTGTTTTATTGCAAAAAACTCAGCAAAAATTAAAAATTCAGCCAATCACAATAAAAGTACCTCATGATCATAAAACCTTTAAGTGGGTATCACTATTACAGTCAGCTATAAATGCAAAAACACCAGTTATTGTATTTTCATTCAACGAAGATTTTAGTGGTGTTATTGGCTTAGTAAAGTGTTTGAGAAAGGAGCCAGATGGTAATTTAGTTAGATGCTTCTTTATTGATGATAAAAGTGCTCCCGAATTTGATTTGAATAACCAATTTTATTTGGAACAGCTAGAATTAGGCCTGGCATTCAACATCTATCGCAATGTAAGACTCTTTTATTCATATAAATATTTATAATTGATCTTAATATAAATTGGTTTTAATCAGGGCGCTTGGGGAACCTTCAGACATTTACCATTGCTTAAAACTGAGAAGAAAATTCCTAGATCGGATCACATCTATGGAAATATTATACAACGTGGAGACTTATCAACTTTAAAATGGCTTGAGGGGCCTCTCTCTCCACAGAAATGCAAGATAAAAGTGGCATATTCGTCTCTGAATTTTAGAGATGTTATGCTGGCAACTGGACGATTAGCGGTTGAACTGTATGGATCTAGTCGAATAGATCAAAATTGTGTTCTCGGCTTCGAATATTCTGGAATTGATATGGAAACTGGACTTCGCATCATGAGTATGGTTGTTAAAGGAGGAGTGGCATCCTATGTGGAGCAGCCTTCAAAGCTTATATGGAATATTCCTGATCATTGGTCATTAGAAGAGGCCGCCACGGTGCCTGTGGTTTATATAACGGTTTATTATGCATTCTTTATGGCTGGCGATATAAAAAAAGGAAAGAGCATTCTCATACACGCCGGAACAGGAGGCATTGGGCTAGCTGCTATTAGGGTTGCCTTGGCATATAATTTAGACGTTTATACAACTTGCAGCACACCACAAAAAAAACAATTTTTATTGAAAACCTTTCCGCAGCTTAAAGGTAATATAAAATGAGAGTATCTTATTAAATTTTATATATTATTTAAATTTACAAATTCATTTTGTAATGCTTATGCTAGTGAATTTAACATGAGAAATTTAGTTTGTTAATTAAAATGAATTCCGTCCCTATCCTTTTCTGTAAAATTTCAATGCAATCTGTTTCTAGTACCCCTCTATTTAGGTCCTTTCCACTTTAGGGCGCAGTTCAGCCACTTATTTACCTTAGGAGTTTTAATACTGTATAATATATGTATATTTTTATTTTTAATAATATATATATATATATATATATTCACAGAATATTCAGTGCAAAAAATGTTATTTTTTTGAATTTTTGTATATACCTTTTTTTACTTTACTTTAAAATGTAGAGTCACATATTGGAAATTCTCGAGATACATCATTTGAGCTAATGGTGCAGCGTGAGACAAATGGAAGAGGTGTGGATTTTGTATTAAATTCGTTGGCCGAGGAGAAGCTACTGGCTTCAGTTCGTTGCCTTGGTAAATCAGGGCACTTTCTGGAAATTGGCAAATTTGACATGGCAAATGATAACAAGATTGGATTGGGATGCTTTTTAAAAGAGATAACATTCCACGCAGTGCTTGCTGATGGCCTTCTTGTAGCTCCTGATGAAGATATTTGGGTATAACTAATAAAAATTTTAGTTCACAAAAACACACTTGTAAAATATATTTGTTTTAGCATCTTAAAAGCCTAATTGATGCAGATATTTCCAAAGGCATTATTCAGCCATTACCTGTCAAGGTCTTCCCAGCTCATGAAATCGAATATGCTTTTAGGCATCTTATTGGAGGAAAACACATTGGAAAAGTGGTTATTCAACTTCGTCAGAACTCAAATGACCTAGACACTTTACCTGTTAAAGTTCAAAAGCAAATTTATTTTAATAAGAATTTAAGTTATATTATTCCTGGCGGACTGGGAGGTTTTGGAATGGAATTGGCTGACTGGATGGCAATGCGAGGTGCCCGAAAATTGGTGCTTAGTTCCAAACGTGGAATTACAAAAGATTATCAATCATACAGAATAGCGTACGTTTTATATTTATTAAGAAAATTTAAGAATTTAAAAAATATATTTTTATACATTTTTTTATTAGACTTTGGAAATCTTACGGCTGCGAAGTCGTTGTTAATACTGCGGATATATCAACAATAGAAGGATGTCAACAGTTGATTTCTGATGCTGGTAAGCTAGGACCAGTGGGAGGAATCTTCAATCTTGCAGTTGTACTACGAGATGGAATTTTTGCAAATCAAAATGAATCGCAATTTCTAGAATGTTTTTCGCCGAAATCGATTGCGACAAAATATCTGGACGAGTTATCTCGTATTTCTTGCAATCAACTGGAACATTTTGTGGTGTTTTCAAGTGTGTCTTGCGGACATGGAAATGCAGGACAAACTAACTATGGAATGGCTAATTCAATAATGGAACGTATTATAGAATGTCGAAATAGAGACGGTTTTCCAGGAAAAGCAATCCAGTGGGGCGCAGTTGGAGAAGTAGGCTTAGTGGCAGATATGGCAGAAGATAAAATAGATGTGGAAATAGGAGGTACCCTTCAGCAAAGAATTTCTTCATGCATACAAGAGCTTGATAATTTACTAAGCTCCAAAGATCCAATCGTTTCAAGCATGGTAGTTGCTGAAAAACGGTCAGGGCGATCGGGGAGTGAAAATATTGTTGATGCCGTAATGAATATCATGGGTATTCGAGATTTAAAGACAGTGTCACTTGGGACAACCCTTTCAGAAATGGGAATGGATTCATTAATGGCTGTTGAAATTAAACAAACCCTAGAGCGTGACTTTGAGTTAATTTTGTCATCCCAAGACTTACGACAGCTTACATTTCAAAAACTTCAAGAGTTTCTTGAAGCTAAAGAAAGGGAAACTACTGATGGAATAAAAATGATATTTTCATCAGAAAGTAATATTTTGGGTATGGAGTTGCTTATTAGAAACTTGGGCGATGAAGCACACTGCAATCGTATTTTTATTCCACTTACTACGTCTGCTAGCTCTTCGAAACAGAGCCTTCCCCCAAATATTATAATACCCGGACTAGAAGGTACAGCTGGACGCGCATGGTATCAAATAGGATCAACTTTGCAAAGCACGGCCATTGTTTTACAGCTCCATCAGCTAGCACATCTGGAAACGGTTTACGATATAGCCCAACAAAGCTTTGAAGTAAGTTAAACTATTTTAAAAAATCTCAAATTTATTATTTACTATGGCTTTTTGTTTGATAGCACATAAGGCCAATCTTAAAACAAACAGACCCGTTTTATATAATTGGATACTCTTTTGGAACCCTCATAGCTCTTAAACTAGCAGAGATGCTTGAAAATGCAGGATTCCGTGGCCACATAATGCTACTCGATGGAGCACCTCATTTTTTGAAACGACTTACTAATCTTCAGTTGGGAGAACATTTTTCAGATAATGACCTTTACAACCTCCTTTTTTCTAGTATTGTAAATCAGATATTTCCTGAAGAAACTAAGGAATCGATAGCCGAAGCTTTCATAAAATTAGGAAATATTTCAGACAAAATGTCTTTATTTATGCAATATGTTGGTAAGCAGAATATATATAGCAAGGAATATTCTGAAAGAATGATAAATGCAATGTTTAGAAGAGTAAAAATGACTTATTCTTTTGATTTAGATAGTATAAGACACTTAAAATCGCCGATCACATTAGTCCGGCCATCTGAAGTTTCACTTCAAGATATAGAAGAAGACTATTGTGTTTCGACAATAACATCTGGTAAAGTAACTCTTAAAGTAATCGAGGGCAATCATACTACAATGCTGGACAATCCAATATTAAGTAAAATAATAAATGACTTCGACCCAACATTATTAGACGATAAAAATTTTGAAGAATACATTAAAAATGACAAGCCTGTTTCTGTAGTATAAATATTCGACTATATTATTAAAATTATATGAAACAAAGATTAGTTGTGACAACAGTTAATTTTTAAATTGTATAAATATACACATTAATATTTTTATTGTTAAATAAAGTATTTAAATACATTTTGTTGCTTTAATTAAGTTATGTTGGGGTATACCGGGTGTCAGGACAAGAAGAGCCCACTTGGATCTGCTTAGGATAGGTCCGATTTGTATATTTCGGAGATGTATAAGAAAAAGCAAAATGTAAATTAGACTGTAAAGCGTTAAGAACGAGAAACAATACGTTAAAAGTAGCGCTACTAAAACCGGTGACCCAAATAAAAAGTTTAAAAGAAACAGATGCCATATTGTCTACATTTCATGACTATCCCATACAAGGCGGTCATACTGGCATATCAAAAACTTTGGCCAAAGTAAAAACTATTACTAGAAAAATATGTCTAAAGATATAATTGAGTACGTAAGAAAATGTCAAAAATGTTTGAAAGCGAAAATCGTATCGCATACAAAGACCCCATTAACAATAACAGATACACCAATAAATGTTTTCATTATTGTCCATATTAGCATTTGGTAAAACAAGCAATTTCCCAAAAGAATTTAATGGTGTAGATAACATAGAAACAATATATAATACAGATGACTATGCTAAAGAGAGTAAATATAGACTCGAAGTAGCATATAAAAGAGCTAGAGTAATGTTAGAAGAAAATAAGTATAGGAATAAAAAACTACATGATCATAAAATAAAAAATATAGATATATCAGTAGGAGATAAAGTTTTGCTAAGAAATGAAACAAGCCACAAGTTGGATTATAAATACTCAAATACACATACAAGTAACTAAAATAAAAGATAGAAATAACATTAAAATATAAAACTATAAAAATAAAAAGCAAACAGTTCATAAGGATAGATTAAAAATGTTTATTTCATAATTATATTTAGCATGGCCATGCATAGGTATAGATAGACATGCATAGATATAGATGCATAGATGCAGATATTTCTTTTCATAATTTCATTTTCTTAGTAAAATAAAAAAAATATTAATTATTTACTTTACTATATATATGTATATACTTTTTATATATATATTTTTTTTTTGTTTTTTTAAGAAGTAAAGTAAATAATTCAAATTTTTATTAATATAAATTTTTTTGTTTTATATAAATATAAATTAATTTATAAATTTAATTAATTTAAAAAAATAACTCCATATTATTACGGTATATTCAAAAGGAGGGATATGTGGTATGCACACATTGACCACATACTGTAATAACAATACTTAAAGAGTACGTAATGTAACTAATTGTTGCAACGTAAACATATCTAAAATTTCCAGGTCATAAAACTTACGCCGGAATATGAAAAAGCCAACGCATGTACAATTTTAACACGAGCTGTCCATATGTGCATACACCCTCTCGCGTCCGTCTAGAACGCATTGCCTATATACATAAGCATATACTTAAGCCGTCGCTTTGCCGCCATCTGCGGGCTGAGCTGCGATGGGACCTAGTCTTACATTACAACTAAAAGAATAATGTAAAGTTACTTACGACAAAACCGTCGAAGCGGCACCCTGCTGCTACGACAAATATCGAGACCAAATAAATTCAACTAAAACTAAAACAATATATGTTTTAAATTACTTCAGTAATTTTAACTATATTTTGAAAATTTTAACAAAATCGGATTTCGATTTCCTATAGTTTTCATATGAATCGGAATACTGTGCTGTTTTTGCCTGTAATTGCATGAAAAATTGAATATAAAATCTTTAACCAATTTTCGTTTTATATTGTTTATTATCTAAATGACTATATTCTATAGTTTTGAGTGGATTTTTATCAGTTTTAATTAAATTTATAAGTTTTTCAATGTAATTTTCATACAAAATAAGCTTAAATAAAAATGTAAAGAAATGTGATCAAATGTGTAAGATTTAATAGGTCTGAAGGTTGGACTTGGTGGGACTCACTAGATACACCTTTTTAAAAAGAAGCTTAAAAAAGTTACATATTTTGGAAAACATTTTATAACGTCAAATTACAAAATCATAACAACAGCTGAGGTCATTTAAAATTTAAAAACAAATAATTTAAACATTAAAGAATATATTTAGGCAAAAAAATTGTTCAGTTCGGAATGTTTTTTCCGAGTTTTCATAATTTAAAAAATGTGCTCTTTTACGCATTTGCCCATTTGCTTGTGAGGAAACGCTGAGTTTAACAGCTCCGTGCGCGAAAGTGGCACCACCTATGAAAATTTGATAGTCAGTCTATTTCCAATTGATCGCTATTGAAATCAATTTATTTGGACAACTTTTAAAAAATGTGTTTTGTCCATAGAGAGACTGATGGGTGGGATCGGGATCGGCGGCTTTTTGTCGTCTCCAGTGAGCATTTTCGGAATAGAATTCCGCTGGTCAGCGCTTGTCGACTGAAGTTGCGATGCGCCGCCGCCGTATATATGAAAACAACAGCAAATCAAACAACCACAACAACAAACAATCAAAAATGAGAGGCCGGCTGGTATAGTAGGCGGATAGTGGCTGATGTGGAATGGAAGCCGAATTGGAAACACAAAAAATGTACCAGAATGTTCGTACGCAGTTCGTAGAAATGCAGGCCATATACGGTGGCCAACACGAGCACTGCTGACCCTGCACTCCGAGGGCAATTGCCCGAAGCCCGGCTAGAACACTCGCAGAGCGTCACCAGGCGGATATCAATCATAATATCTATCGGATATCTGATATCTATCCTAAGCGGAAAATTTTATACATAAAGAAAATCTCACTAAACTTACTGTTATAATCAAAAATTAAATATTATTAATTATTTCATTATTATCCTTTTCGATCAATAAAAGCCAAGGTTTTATTTCTACCTTATCGGCTCCACAACAATTAATTTTGAAAATAATTAGGTAGTCAATTTAATTGATTCTCCAAATAAACATTTAATTATTTCATTGCGAGGAAAAATCAGCTATTCGAGGGCCTAAATCCGAGCCAAGAATACGATATCTACGCAAGAGCCACACATACATATATGTCGGAGATGTAAATTGTAAATTAGACTGTAAAGCGTTAAGAACGTGAAACAATATAGAACAAAAGAAACTAAGCAATAAGTTACTTGTGGTTCCTTTTACTTGCACAATTGCTGAGAGCGAGGATTGAGAACGAGAAAGTGTCGTCTCAGCCGAGTGTGGCGCGGTCAGGTGTTGGTTGTCTCTGAGAGAGAGAAAGAAATCAAAAGGGAGTAGACAATTGAATGTGGCGAGACTGCATGGCGCGTGCCAATGGAAGAAAGCAAAGGGCAGTTAGCTCTGAGATTGGAAGAAGTCCTCATAGTTGCCGCGACTCACTGCGCATCAGATTAAAAAAAAATTCAAGAAGAAGAGCAGCAAACCTCTCGGTCCCTGGCATCAGAAGTAGGATGGCTCAGGCCCAGCGTAATAGTGAATGGCGATCTCTGTTAGATAGCTGTTTCTGTCGTGCTGGCACACACGTCGAAAATCGACACTAGATTGCAGCGTCTACTATTCACGAACAGTATAACGAGCAGAAATAAACTACAGCAGCAGTTGAAGGCGTATGCATACAGCGAGCGAAGTGAACATCTGGCTTCAGATCAATCCATCTTCCCCGACAGGAAAAGATTCAAGACACACACATCAATGAAGTCCCATTACTGTGGAAATTCCTTACACAAGATGCTAGGATGCCGCAAGAGGAAGGCAGAACAATCAAAACCAAGTCAACCAAGTCAACCGTCCACTGGCGGGACGAGACAGGACTGGAGTGACTTTCTTCAAATATGGAATCGTCGGTCATATTGCATCTGTAGGTATGAAGGGAATTGCAGCATCGAGTAGCAGTATGAACGAGAAGCGGGTAGACGTCTGTGCAGTTTTAAAGCCCATGGGAATTTTATATCAAGTTGGTGAGGCCTTTCCATTCTTTTTCGACTCGGGTGCCGAGTGCTCCTTAATAAAGGCAAAGCTAGCAGACAAATTTGCTGAGTTTTAGAAACATGACATAAGGTTTGGTCGTGAAATCGTGGCACTTGGCTTTGGCATAATGATGAATGCTGATGAATTCAAGATTTTTAAAACTAAACGAGTTAATTCAATATTTGATGAAACTATTGCAAATTATGATAAGCTTATTGAGGAAAATTATGATTTAAGTGATAATGATAAGTTTAAGTTGAAGAAAATACTTGATCCATACAGTGAACATTTTATTATTGGAATACCGAGCAGGCGTGTCACGACTGGAGAATTGGAAATTCGTTTATTGGATGCCAACAAGATATTACATATCGACTTGGCGTAGATGAAAAAGATAGTTAGAGATAAAATCAAAGAAATGCAAATGCAATACGTCCAAGTAATTCTCTATTCGCGAGTCCAATTTGGTTAGTGAAAAAGAAAGATGACAGTGATCGTTTGTGCATAGATTAAAGAGAGCTGAATGCAAATACTGTGGCTGATAGATATCCTTTGCCTCTAATATCAGATCAAAAAAACAGATTGCGTGGGGGTAAATACTTCTATTGCTTAGATATGGCTAGTGGGTTTTATCAGATTCCAATAGATGCAGGATCTATAGAGCGTACCGCTTTCGTACGAGTTTCTGTCTATGCGATTTGGGCTAATCGATTTTTCAACGAGCTATAGCCCGAGCACTAGGTGACTTGGCGTGCTCTTGTGCAATTGTTTACATTGATGATGTAGTGATAGTTGTGACGACTCGTCAGTGCTCCGGAGGTTCAGGGATAGTCAGGGATCATCTCAGATATTTGTATTTAAGTCAGGTAGAGTTGCTGAAAAGAAATCCGACCCGGTCCCAGAGGCGAGGGCGCGGGAAATTACTCAGTAATTGATTATTTAAACTTTATTGACCTGTAGCCAGCGAAAAGTAGAGTTACAATGGTGGGCGGGGCTGCTTTTGGGTAATACAGTAGAAAAGTTTTAGATCGTCGTAGCGTATGGATACGGCTCAGGTCCTCTGTCCTCGTCGGGACGTCTCGGGGAGCTCCTTGTTACTTGTGGGTGGGTGAGAGACCCTTGAGGTCTACTAGTTCGTTAACAGTTTTAGAGTCCTTTGAGGTCTACTAGTGAGTGAGGTTAGCTCCAGAGGCTTTTGAGGTCTACTATAGAAGCGAACAGTTTTTGAGTCCCTTGAGGTATACTAGTTAATGGGGCAAGCTTTAAGGTCTACTATGAAGCCCACAGTTTTCGAGGCCCTTAAGGTCTACTATGTAATGAGAGATTTTAGAGGCTCTGAAGGTCCACTATGTTTTGGGAAGTTTTAGAGGCCCTTGAGGTCTACTATGTAATGAGAAGTTGTAGAGGCCCTTAAGGTCTACTATGTAATGAGAGGTTTTAGAGGCCCTTAAGGTCTACTATGTAATGAGAAGATTTAGAGGCCCTTAAGGTCTAATATGTAATGAGAAGTTTTAGAGGCCCTTAAGGTCTATTATGTAATGAGAAGTTTTAGGGGCCCTTTAGGTCTAATATGTAATGAGAAGTTTTAGAGGCCCTTGAGGTCTTCCGACTGGGATTGGTTGATTGGACAAGTTACGTTACTCGGGTCGACTGTTCCTCTTGTTCCTACCGATGCTCCTTGGTTCTTTTGCAGAGATGGCTTGCTCGCTTCACTGCTAGCACTGAATGTCGTTCCGCGGGATCTGGCTCGCTTTACATAGCGATCCTAGGCAGTACGGTGTGGCTTCCTCGTTTGGCCCTATCAATCTTATTTGGTGTGGCCATCCCCGTGGTTCAGTGTGACCCTTCCAGTGCGCGCGCGTACCTGATTTATATTCAAATTCCCGTTTTATATTTATTCATTTTTCTTCCTCGTCTTTATGTTTGTATATTTATTTATATTATATTATTATATATATTACTAGCTGTACCCTGCCACGCTTCGCTGTGGCATATGGTGGTTGCACGCATAAGAAATAAGTAAAACAAAAAAGAATAATTTTCAAATTCATTTAATTCTGTAATACTTGTGGGTATACAATATTCTTCGTTTCTCCATTCTCTGCGTAAATATAAAGACTATCTGGTTTTCCGACACGGGAACACGCAACATATAATTGTCCGTGTGAAAAACAATCTGCATCCAAATCTAGACCACACAACTCCAGAGATTGACCTTGAGCTTTATTAATGGTCATTGCGAACGCCAAACGAATGGGAAACTGCAATCTCTTGAACTGGAACGATATATCAGTCGGGATCAGAGGAATCCTAGGAATGAGGACATCTTCACCTTTGAAAGGACCAGTTATGATCGTTGCTTCTACTACGTTGTTCATCAATTTCTTGACTGCAAGTCGCGTACCGTTGCAGAGTTTCGGCTGATTTATATTCCGGATCATGATAATCGGCACACCTATTTTTAATTTCAATATGTGTGGTGGCATTCCAGGCAGATCAAGTGAGTTTAGAAATTCCGTAGGGTAATTAACTGCTTCCTCTGCCTCCACAACGGTGTCTATCGACTTATATGTAATTTCGTCAGTTTCTATGCTGGATTGGATTACATGATTGAGCTGGTAGACATCTTTGTTCTTGGCAGCGAGAATCGCTCGTCCACTGAGCCAATCGTGATTCCCATAATTTATTCGGATATCGGGGAACACTTTTTGGATAAGTCCTTACTTCGATGTAACTAAATTACAGAAATTCTCGGGCAATACTATTTTTCTTGACGTCTCATTGACTGGCAGCTTTCCGTTCCCAATGTCCAGTAGCTGTCGTGAGAATACGTCGGCTGAGTCATCGTTCTGTAACTGGACACGCATATTCGTCTTCAACTGTAATGTATGCACATGTTGCCACAATATAGAATATTTCAGGCAAGCATTTATCTCGTCAGCTGGTGTCGATCGGGAAATCACAGGCAACGTTTGCCTGAAATCCCCTGCGAGCAATATTAACGCATTCCGAAATGGTTGGACAGCTCCACGCAAATCCCGCAATGATCGATCGAGAGCCTCCAGCGATTTTTTGTGTGCCATCGCGCATTCATCCCAAACAATGAGTTTACATCTTTGCAATACTTTTCCCATGCCAGATGCTCTGGAAATGTTGCACGTCTCGATGATTTGCATGTTCAACGGCAACTTCAGCGCTGAATGAGCAGTCCTCCCACCAGGTAACAATGTCGCAGCGATTCCAGATGAAGCAAGAGCTAAAGCTATGTCCTTGTTAGCTCGAACCGTAGCCAGAATCAATGTAATGAGGAATGTTTTCCCCGTTCCTCCTGGAGCATCCAAAAAGATGATGCCCCCAGCCCCACTATTTATCTTTTGCATGACATGATCATAAACCATTCTTTGTTCATGGTTTAATTTCGTAATGTTGGATTGGACATATGACTGGAGATCATGTCTGTTGTAATTCTGCTCACGGCGCAAATCCACATCAAATGCTGCAGTCGCAGTTCGGGCAGGTGCTGGCATCCCCAATTGACTTAGCACTTTATTTGCAATAGCTAAGCACTTGTCTTCAATCCTTATCAAAGTTTCATTGTAAATTCCTTCTGTCAATTCCATGGTCATGTCAGAATTTTCTAGACGTACTCTGTGCAAAATATCCTCAGCCATATGCGAACGATATCTTTCCCATAACTCTGTTGGAGATGAAGGGAAGCAAGCAGTCAATATGATTGCAAACAATGAGCGAATTTGGTCCGGATGTGCCGTGTTGCACGCATCATGAATGCAGATATCCCACTGTTGGTCGTTCTCCAACAAATTTAAGGCTTGGCACGCACTGCGGAAGGTGGCATGCGTGATGCCGTTGAGATTTTTCAAATACTGGAAAGACCTGGGACCGGCCACATTCACCAACAGCATGCGAAGGAAGAAACATACGAACATTTTTTATAGTAACACCTTTCGTGCTATCTGTCATAGTTTTCAACCTACAACTATGAGAACCATGAGAGATATAGCTAGATACCTGAAATCTGAAAATGTAAAAATCTTTAACACATAGAAAATGTAAAAACTTGAAAAAATTAAAAAATGTAAATTCAGAAAATTCTGTAATTTCGAATGATAAATTTTTTTGTAAATTTTGAAACTGTCAAAGCTTGAAAATTTTGAAAATTTAAAAAATTTAAAAATGTAAAAATCTTCAAAAATTTAGTAAATGTAAATGTAAAAACAAAATCTTGTACCGAAAACACTTTTAGTTAGATCTGTCATGGTTTCTAACCTAACATTATGGAAACCATGAGAGATAGAATAAATTGTACTTACATTTAATAAACAGCACACCGCAATTCCAATTTTGCCAGGAGTGACTGCTTGAGAAACGTTTCAAATAAATAAAATAAAACAAATTAAAAATG
The DNA here is from genome assembly GCA_035046345.1 of Drosophila birchii. Taxonomy (NCBI): domain Eukaryota; kingdom Metazoa; phylum Arthropoda; class Insecta; order Diptera; family Drosophilidae; genus Drosophila; species Drosophila birchii. Next base: position 306,903 of record JAWNOA010000022.1, on the reverse strand, counting down.
GACAAAATTTATACATATTACTACATATATACTTACTTCTCGACGAATATTGATGTTAGATCACCCAAAACACTTAACAAAGCATATCTAACACTGCACTTTTTTTTCAATTTTTACTGAATGTGAATAAAAGAATAAATAAAAAATGACCTGTGCGAAAATGCGATCGGGAGCACATGATGCCTCGTGCCACGTGTTTCATATGCGTCGGCGGTTGCCCTTGGCGACTGGCGCGAGAGTTCAGCTGGCTGCCTGTAGAGGGCGCAGCAGTAGGGGCACGGGGAAACGCGAAAAAAACTGATATATTCGCCAACGCAGATAAGCTATCAACATCAAAAGTAGACAATAACCGAGCTGGAACCTCAACGCATGTTGTGTCAAAATTTGGGCTTAAACGGTTCAGAACTTTTCAAGTCTATAAAGGAAGTAGATACGAACAGAGCATTTTTATATATAGATATATATAAGATAAGATATTTATTATTATATTATATTCTTCATGCTACATGCTTCGGGTGCCCCCGACACGGCTCATACATTAGTGCTGACGGCGGACCGGTCGGTGGGCTTTGTCGATGGTCTGATGGGTTTGATTCCCCCGGGTGCTGCGGGCATGCCTTTTTTGCTGTTAGACGGCCCGTCGGGATGTGCATCGCTTCTGGTGTGGATGCCGTATGTGCGGATCCCTCGATATCGTGCGGGGTGTGTGCCGTTTCTGGCCCTGTGCCGTTCTTTCCACTGTTCAAAAATACAAAAACCAAAGTCTTAGAGAGACCACTTTTTTATTTTTAAAAATTCTTGACAGATCAATAATTCGCTCTGCATTTTTATGTTTATTGTATATTATACGCGCTACAAAAAATGACGGAAGAGTGCCAAAAAAATATATGTCAAGGTTCACGTAAAAAGGAGCTCTCGTAAACAATTAAATTTTATATTAAATCGCGTTTATTTGTAATCAACTAAAATGAGTATTGAAGATAAAGATATGCACTATAAAACTGAGTAATTTGTATGCCATTATCTTTTGTGTTATTGCTTTAAAATTAGTTTTAAATTAATTCCTGAACAGTTGTGTATGGTTAAATGTAAAATTAAGAAAAATTTGTGTTCCGGGTCTAACCGGATGATGAAACTTATTTTATAAAAAGAATCATATATTTCTTAGTCTATGTTATAAATTTCAGCTACAACTTTTTGCAACCTTCAAACTTATTCGCTTTTTTGTGTTCGTTTTTTTGTGGTGCATATTTTGTGCTGCATATTTTGTGTTTTGATGCGTTTGAAAATATTTTTTTTTTGTTGTGTTCGAACATATTTTGTTTTTTCTGTATTTTATATTATACTAGCAGACCCGCCAAACTCCGTTTCGCCACCAGATTCGTTTTATCTAACATTTCGTTTGGTGATTAAAAGATAAAGAAAAAAAATTTTTTTTTTATATTTGAAAAGGAAAATATTTATTTCATTTCACAACATTAATAAATTCATTTCGATTATATACTAAAATAGTTATAGTTGAACTTCCATAAGTAAATGAAAGTTACTCTTTTACGTCGCTACAAATCCAAATTAAATACTGAATTGAAGCGTTATACGTGTCCGCAAATTATCCGTTTCATTGTAGTGCTCTTTGGTAAACCACATTTTTTTTGTTTGGTCTGACGTTAACACAAACAAAGCGGATGGTTTCCCAACTCGTGAACACGCAACGTATAACTGCCCGTGTGAAAAACAGTGATTTTCTAAATTTATCCCGCAAACACTAAGCGATTGGCCTTGCGACTTATTAATTGTCATTGCGAACGCAAGGCGAACTGGGAATTGCAATCGTTTGAAATCAAACGGAAGATCTTTCGCAATCATTGGTATTCGAGGAATACAGACATTTTCACCTGCGTACTTTCCGTTAATAATGGTTGCCTCAATCAAATTCGGCATAAGTCTCTTTACCGAAAGTCGAGTACCGTTGCAAATTCGCGGTGGCTTCAAATTACGCAGTATCATAATAACTGTACCAACTCTGAGTTGCAAGTTATGTAGTGGAAATCCTGGTATCTCCAGAGCGTTCAAAAACTCCGTTGGATAATTTACTGCATCATCTTGATTTGTTATTGAATCAACGGATTTATATGTCACCAAATCGCCAGCAATTTTTGATTGAATGGTGAAATTCAGTTCGTGGACATCATTATTCTTTGCGGCAAGAATTGCTCGTTGACTTAACCAAGCATAATTCTTATAATTCTCACAAATGTTTGGGAAAACATTTTCAATAAGAACTAATTGAGTGTCTACAAATCGGCAAAAGTCGTTTGTAAGAGTAATTAATCCAGACGTCGCATCAACTGGGACTTTTCCATTTCCAACATCTAACAATTGTTTGGAAAATTGTGCAGCACTTTGATCATTTTGAAGTTGAACTCTCATATTAGTGGTTAGCGATAATATTTTTACGTTATTCCATAAAGGTGATGCCTTCAGGCAAGCATTCAATTCATCTGCAGGCGTTCCAAGGGGAACTACTGGCAACGTCTGCCTGAAATCGCCTGCCAACAATATCATCAAGCCGCCAAAGATGTTGTTATATCGCCGAAGATCCTTCAGTGTGAAGATAAGCGCTTCAAGTGATTTCTTGTGCCATTGTGCACTCATCCCAAACAATGAGCTTGCATTGCATTAACAATTTTCCCATTGCACTGGATCGGGAAATATTGCATGTTGGAGTATCAATTGTGTTTAAATTAAGTGTTAACTTAAGAGCAGAATGTGCAGTACGACCGCCATCTAGAAAAGTCGCCGCAATTCCAGATGTTGCTAACGCCAAAGCTATGTCACATCTTGATCGAATAGTGGCCAAAATCAATGAAATGACAAATGTTTTCCCAGTTCCTCCAGGTGCATCCAGGAAGAATAGACCACCAGTATTATTGTCCACCGCTTGCATTAATGTTTCGTATACTTGTTTTTGCTGTTCATTCAGCAACGGAACATTATTTCTAACGAATTCCTGCAATGTATCAACATTGCATTGCAGCTCTCGATTTAATTCTTGGTTGAATGCATCGTGCATCGATCGATTTGGCGCAATCATTCCTATTTCAATCAGTAGCTTGTTTGCAATAGTCAAGCATTGATCCTCAATCAGAATCAATCCCTCATTGTAGACTTCATCGTTTATTTGGATGTCAGGATTATTCGTTTGAATGCGCAAGCGATGCAAGATATCTTCACATATGGCGTCTTTGTATTTGTTCCATAACTGAATTGGTTGTGAAGGAAAACATGTGGTGATGATAATTGCAAACAGCGTTCGTATTTGGTACGCATTTGATGAAACAACTGAATCTGCAAGTGTTAAATTCCAATGAGAATCGTTCTCCAGCAAACCCAATAGTTGACATGCTTCTCGATATGTTTGGCATTGGTGGCCATTCACAGTTTTCAAATGCGCAAATGATTTTGGTCCACGTACATTTACTAACAGCAGTCGCAAATAAAAACATTCATCGTTTCTAGGATTAACAGTGTACATACGACCTAGGGCATCAGTTGAAAACACTTGTGGCCAGTCTGGAACTGGGGTTCCTTGTTTGCGACGTTGGAATTTCTTTGTTGATTGATTCCAAGTGTAATACTTGGGCATTTCAACGTACATCAGCGTCTATGCGAATGGATCTGCTTCACACATTGCAAAGAAGCTAGTCAATGTTGTCGATGGTGGTCTCTCAGCTCGCTGTGCCGCATTAGCCTCAGTAAAGTAAACTCTTTGGCCATTTTCCAAATGCACTGCTAAATGTACAACTGTGGGATATCTTTCATGAATTTGAAATGACAATAATCGCCACAGTGCTTCATTAGTACTGACGTATCTGCCCATTTGGAAGTTGCTGATTTCGTCATTCGCATTTTCCGATGCAATACCAAACACAGCCATGTCGCTGCTTTTTGTGACGTACTTGCACAAATATTTTATTGATTTGGCCGAATGACAACTCTCAACGTTTGCATGTGTTTCGAAAATTCGTGATAGCAGCGGGCAATATGGTACAATGAATTCATTTCCGATTTTAATCTCTTGATTTTGAACTTTTACTTTGATAGTTCGACCGTTATCTTCTTTTGAACGCCGACGATAAACTGGATATCCATCGTTCCCTGTGACTGTTTCAGCAACTAACGGTCGCGGATATCGTTTTGTGCACTTTCCATTAGCCATGCAAGGCGATAATGGATTTAATGCACCACACGGTCCATGCACCATCTGTGTCGTCACAATGTCGTGTAGACGGGGATCAGTGACTGGATCAGGAATTTCTGCTGATATGATGTCATCCACTTCATTTGAATGTAATTTGGTCAGCAACCAAATTAGGATATGAGCATGCGGTAGTCCACGCTTCTGCCATTCCACCGAGTACATATAACAACGTGTGTCACCAAAAACTCGATACTTAGTAAGCACATCCATCATAACCTTGAGTTTTTGCTGAAATACTCTGGCGATTATGTCATGGCGATCTTGCGGTTTTTGACCCGGCTCCAACTCTCGTTCAATTTCCGTCCACTTCGGATTGCATGTGACCGTAATAAATAAATCCGGTGTTCCATAATTTCGCACGTAAGTCATAGCGTCTTGAGCGTATTCGTGCATGTGGCGTGGGCTTCCGATATAAGTTGATGGGGGAATCGTCATTCGTCCAATATTCTGAGCATCACCATCTGAATGAATAGCATCACGCAAGTGTATATAGTCCTCAGATCGTAGCTTTGCCTGATTGAATCGGATGAACGCTAAACGTTCGGTCTCGACTTTGACATACATGTCGACAACGAATTGCTGGAATAGCCGACGGCACTTCAGAATGACATTCTCCTCATGTGTACGAATCATCATACGATACGCATAGTAATTCATTGCGCTTAGATTTTTATTCGTTGATACTCCTGAAAATGCAAAATTAAATAAATTGTTAATGGAAACCAATAATAGTAATAATGGAAATAATTAGTGTGTAAATATTGTACCTGTAATTGGATTGACCATCTTCAACGTGATGTCGTATCCGTCTTGCCCTTGCCAATAAATGATTGGATATTGTAACGCATCGTACAAACGATGTGTGTCGTTTACACGATGCATGAACGACAATGTCTCGTGATTTAGTTGGATCGCCAACAATAATTGCAGCAACATCATTAACGGTGGGTGCATTGAATCTTCGCACATGTTCACCTGTTGGGGTACAATCCGCTCTTATGACAAATTTGTGCGTATCCGATGGCATTCGTTCCCATGCTGTTTTGAACATATTAACCACAGCATTATTATCGTGAAAAAATGATTGCAACTGTTCAATAATTCGTGTCTTTAACTGTTGTGCTCCCTGTATATTGCACCGCACATTCAGCTGATCCACCATCGACGAAATGAAATATATTTGCAGAAATTGATGCGGTTCATCTGGTGTTGGTACCATTGAACCATGCAAATGATATATTTGTCCTTGTATCTGTAATTGCAAATAATCATTAAAGAAGAATACGTTGTAAATCGTGTGATGGTGTAGTGTGTGGAGTATATGCAGTTCCCTGCAGTACCACTTGTCATTAATAGGCCTTTGTAATCAACAATTCATCAACGTGCCGACTGCGACGTCGGCAGAATCGACACTCCCAGTCGGCAATCGTGTCGAAGCCAACTCTCTCGCGCTCTCATTTCCTCTCTGTTGATGAATTGTTGATGAAAAATTTGACATGCACTCTCGCTCTCTCATTAATATAAGCGGGGTGGGTTTTTTAGTTGCGTTTTAGCTTCTGAATAAGTTAGAAGTTATAGAAATCTGTGAAAGAATGGTCCCCACAAGCAACCAGATAAATAAGAACACTTTGATTTAGATTTTATGAACCGCACTAACTCGCTGACGAAACTTAAGTGACGCTAATTTGACACGTGCACAAAAGTGAAGGAATGTGTGAGAGGGACGACCAGAAGGCTCCGTTACTGTTGCCTCTTGATATCCCTTTCTATATCAATTTGACTCTTGCACTTGTATGTATTTACATACGTATTTTTCAACACGCCACCTCAAGAGTTACATTGATATATAAAAAAAACTGACAGACGAGTTGTGCTTATTTATTTTAATTAGTTTGTTCATATAGTTTCCTTTTTTTTTTCTTTTTTTTTCTTCTGGGGATTACAATTAGATCCAGCATTCGCTGCAAAGAGTTGGGGAAACCCAGTAAAACCCAACCAGATCTATACAAAAATAAAAAATAACCAAAAAAAATACATGAAAACAAAAGTAAAGTAAAAAGTAAAAAAAAATTGAAAGTAACAGTTTTTTTTCGATTAATATTTAGTCCATGACGACAGTTTCGGTTTGGTTTGCTGTTATTCAAAAAGTCCCATCTGGGCTCTCAAAATACTGAATCTGGCGGATGGTAACGGCTTCGTCAAGATGTCAGCGAGTTGGAGATCTGTGGAAATATACTTCACGGAAATTAGTTTCTTTTCAATTTGTTCCCTTGTAAAATGATATTTAATGTCTATGTGCTTCGTTCTTTTGTGGCAAGTAGGATTGTTGGCAATACTAATACAGCCTTGGTTATCTTCAAAAATAACTATTGGACCATTTAATCCTAGATTAATTTCTTGTATTAAAGACTTAAGCCATAGGGCTTCTCTAACACCTTCAAATAAGGCCATGTATTCTGCCTAAGTAGATGATGCAGCAACAGATTTTTGCTTCATGGTGCTCCATGAAATCAAACAGCTCTCAAACATCTTAAATAGATATCCAGTAGTACTTCTTCTGTCCGTTTCATTCCCGGCCCAGTCAGAGTCTACATATCCTATCAGAATGTTTTTAAAATCAACATTTTTCTTGAATGTGAGCTTCAAATCAACAGAGCCTTTCAGATATCTTAGAACTCTTTTCAGGCATTGCCATAATTCCTTATTGTTGTTGTTTGTATATCTACTCAGAATACTTATTGAAGTGCTTAAATCTGGTCGTGTACATAACATAATGTACATCAAACAGCCAATCAAATTTCTACTTGGTGCATCATATGATTCCTCTGATTGAAGAGCCTCATAGTCTAATTTGCTTTGAAGTGGGGTGCTAACTGCATTACAATCTTCCATATTATATTTTCTCAAAACATTTATGATATATGCTGACTGGCTAAGACATATCTGACTGTTTGTTCTATCAATTTTTATACCAATAAAATGACGGATTTCTCGTAAATCAGTCATCTTAAATTTATCTTGAAGGTAAGATTTAAAATTAGACATAGTTTCAGATTCCTTTGTAGCAATTACAACATCGTCAACATATAACAAAATATATATATTCCTTGAAATATCTCCCTTATTTAAAATGTAAATACAACGGTCAACTACTAGATGTTTAAATCCAACACCTTTCAATACATTTTCAAAGACTTCAAACCAGCATCTAGCGGCTTGCTTAAGACCATATATGGCTTTATTTAGTTTACAAACTTTATTCTCAGAAAATTGGTTTAAGCCTTTTGGAATACTCATGTAGATTTCATCTTTTAGAGTTCCATTCAGAAATGCCGTTTTAACATCCATATGATGGACAAGCAAATCATATTGATTTGAAAGTGCTAGCAGAAATCTGAAACTTGAGATTCGTGCAACTGGTGCAAATGTCTCATCATAGTCAGTCATATACTCTTGGGTAAAACCTCGCGCTACAAGCCTTGCTTTGTACTTTACTAAGTTTCCGAACTCATCTTGTTTTATACTAAATACCCACTTGCAATCAACTATGTTTTTATTGTTTGGCTTTTGCACTAAGGACCAAGTATTATTTTCAAAATGGGAGTTGAGTTCATCTTTTATGGCTTCTTCCCATAAAGATCTGTCCTCACGAAACTTAATTTCGTCAAAATTAACTGGGATATCATTCAAGCATATTTGAGTATTCATAAGACACTTCTCTAAGAATCGATATGATAATTTTGGTTTACCTCTAAGTCTTTCACTGCGTCTGATTTCTTCATCATTCTCTTTTAACTTATCACCAGTTACAACTGGATCGGCATTCTCTAGATTTGTGGAATTTTCATTGAGTTGTAAATTTAATCCAGAATCAACAGATTCAATCTCTTCCTCCAAAGGAAAATCCAACTCTTCATTTCCTCTATTTAAAGAGTCAATATTTGGTTCAACATTATTACTTTGAACCACAGATTCTTCTCCATGTAAAACTCTAGATTTTAACATGTTAATCTCATCCACCACAACATCTCTAGCTGTCATAAATTTCCTCGATTCCTCATTCCACAATTTATACCCATTTGGTTCATACCCGACAAGTATAGTTTTGATTGACTTTTCATCAAACTTTCGTTTTCTCACTTTATTTAGTGCATACACTGTCGAACCAAATATCTTCAGATACTTTAATACAGGCTTTTTATTATGCCACATTTCATACGGTGTTTTACTTATATTTTGCAACGCTCTACTTGGGGATCTATTAATTAAGTATGTTGCCGTTAAAACAGCCTCACCCCAAAAACATTTATCAAGTTTAGCACAAGAAATCATAGAGCGAGCCTTCTCGGTGATTGTCCGAATCATCCGTTCTGATACACCATTTAATTGTGGAGTATGAGGAACCGTCAAATGATAGCTGATGCCTTTTTCAACACAGAAATCACGCATTTCATTAGAAAGGTATTCCCTACCATTATCAATATACAAGTTAACAACTTTTAAGTTAAAATGAGCCTCACTTTTAGCCACAAAATCTTTGAAAACAAAAAAAACATCCGACTTATATGTTACCAAATACGTCACACAGTAATGTGTATACTGATCAATAAAAACTACATAATAGTTTTTATTATCTATAGTTTGTGGTGTAATTGGACCACAAACATCAGAGTGGATTACAAATAGTGGTCGTTGGATATTTTCCTTGTTCTTAAATTTTTCAAATTTTAATCTAGACTGCTTGCCACTTACACAAGCTTCACATAATTCATTATTTGACTCAACATTGTTTAAAAGCTTATTGTCTTCAAAGAGACCTTTTCGTTTTATTTCCAAAAATTTTCCTACACTTATATGGCCCAATCGTTCATGCCACAATCGATACTCAGCACTATTTGGGATTCTAGACGTAAATACCTTACTGTTCAATTTAAATTTTATTATTGGTACATTGTACTCACAGAATCCAGCAAAAACCAATACGCCGTTTTTCGAAACTCTTATGCCTTCAGGGTTGAACTCTATGGTCATCCCAGCATCCTGCATCTTTTTGACCGACAGCAGATTGTGCGAAATATCCTTACAATACAGCACGTTTCGTAGGGTGATTTGGTTTCCAGAGCTGGTAAGATTCAGCACTCCTTTGGCTGTAGCATGAATATATTCCCCGCGTTTGGCAATCTCTATAGCCACATTCGATTGCAAACGCTCATAGTCGGAGAATAAAGCTACGTCATTTATGAGATGATCCGATGCTCCTGAGTCTAGGATAAACTCAACCTCATCCGTGCTTGGGCTTGATGTTGCGTTTGTCATCATAAAGGCGAAACTACGCTCCGGCTGTGCTACCACTGCTGCCACTGCTGTTGTTGCCGCTGTTGTTGCTGCTGCCATTTGAGCCTGCCTTTCCTTTCCACCACTTTCAATTAAATTCTGATTTCCCTGTCTTTTAAAAAGGAAGCAGTCCTTCTTGAAATGACCTGGTTTTCCGCAATAAAAGCATTTGGTTTTTGGCTTAACAAAGGGTTTGACTGGTTTCTTTCCAAATTTCGCTCCTACCTTATTGTTGAACTTATCTTTAAATTCCCTTTTGCCTATTGCCTGCAGCACTTTGTGGCTAGTATCCTTGTTTAAATTCTTAAGCTTTATCTCCTGATCAAGAAGTCGTGTTTTAACAAACGCTAAGGTTAGGTTACTTTCGGACAGGGTCTCAATCGCAGTTATAACTCCATCGTAACTGGGCGGAAGAGTGAGGAGTAGATGGGAAACTTTATCCATCTCGTCTAACTTTGCTCCTGATGCAATGAGTTCTGTGATAAGGTCATCGAAGAAATTAGTGATTAAGCAGTGAAGCATCACCTTTCAACTTAAGGCCCAAAAGTTTTTTACGAAGTGATAGTTGCGATGCTAAGCTCTTTCTTTCGTAAATGGCATCTAAATTCGCAAAAATCTGCCTGGCTCCATCGTCACTGCTAGCAAAAGCTAAAAAAGAATCACTTAAATACTCGATGATCAAATTTTTTGCAGCTCTTTCAGCCTTCTTGTTCTCCTCGTTCACCTCAAAATTTATCTCATCAATTACTTTCAACAGGTCATGCTCCTCCAGAAGAGCTCTAACTCTGAACTTCCAAATAGAGTACTTTTCACCATCAAATGGTTTTATGTTCCTTTTACCCTTATCCATCGTTTTCCAACACAGCAACGCTTCCTAGCAACACAACACAGTCTAGCAGCAAATCCAGCAACACAGTTCAGCAACAAAATCCAGCAACACAGTTCAGCAACAAAATCCAGCAACACAGTTCAGCAACAAAGTCCAGCAACAGTTCAGCAACAAAATCCAGCAACACAGATCAGCAACAAAGTCCAGCAACAGTTCAGCAACAAAATCCAGCAACACAGTTCAGCAACACGAAAACGGCAGCACAAGAAGTGCAAGAAGAGAATAGAACTTATGGCGAATTCAAATCAAGTGACTTTTTGAATCGTTATGCGGCGAATTTGTCTTGGCTTCGTTTTTGCTTCTTCTTGTCTTCTTTTTGGCTTCTTCCTGGAAATATGTGAAAAGATTTTATGCGGCGAATTGGTCGCAGCGTCATATATTGTGAAATTAATAAGTTATATTGTGCAATTTCTATCACACAATAATCAAACACTTCCAGCAATTATATTTCGATGCTGACTGCAAACGTAGTACATATGCATGTGAATGCATACATATATGCACACAAATATTCATATAATATGCTTTCACTTATTTATTCACTTTTACTTTCTTTTTATTTTAAACAATCAAAGGAATCCTAATTATCCGTTGCAATTGTGTCTGGGCCCATAACCTATAGAAATCTGTGAAAGAATTGTCCCCACAAGCAACCAGATAAATAAGAACACTTTGATTTAGATTTTATGAACCGCACTAACTCGCTGACGAAACTTAAGTGACGCTAATTTGACACGTGCACAAAAGTGAAGGAATGTGTGAGAGGGACGACCAGAAGGCTCCGTTACTGTTGCCTCTTGATATCCCTTTCTATATCAATTTGACTCTTGCACTTGTATGTATTTACATACGTATTTTTCAACAGAAGTAAAACATCTTTTTTTTTTTTTTTTTTTTTTTCGCGCGGGGTCCCACGCCCACCTCCCGCCCAACCGACCGAGGGGCGCAGCCGTGTGACGTACGGCACGAAACGCGTACTGGATAGACGCGAGAGAAGGTAAAAAAATAGAATAGAACGAGGAAAAATTAGGATACACTACGGGATAGTACTACAAGCAATACAGTTTTTAGCTTTTGAAGGCTTTCAATGCCTTCAATGCTACTAAAAAGACGATTGTAATCAGTACATAAAACCCTAAAGGGCTCATGTACTTCAAACTCACGCCTACAGTGGTTAACTACTAGTGGTATAAAAGTTCTAGAAGAAAGACGGGGAACATGGAAATTGAGCTGGCCTAGAAGGTAGGGGCTCTCCACATCACCGTGTATAAGTTTATGTAAAAAGACGACGCCAAGCATCGTCCTACGGTTAGCTAAAGAAGGTAGATTAAGTAGGAGAAGTCTACTAGCGTAAGACGGTAATCTAAGGTTTGCATCCCAGGGTAGGCCACGAAGGGCAAAAAGCAAAAAGTTTTTTTGGACAGATTCAATGCGGCTACTATGGACCCCGAATTGAGGACTCCAGACGCACGAACCATACTCCAATATAGGGCGAACCAACGAAGTAAAGAGGGTCTTCGTTACATAAGGAGAATCGAATTCCTTCGCCCACCTTTTAATGAATCCCAGCATGCCTCTGGCTTTGTTAACCATACAAGAAATATGTTCAGAGAACAAAAGTTTAGGATCCAGGCGGACACCCAGATCATCAACAATAGAAATTCTTTCCAAAGAGCAGTCGTTAAGCATATAGGTTGCAAGCAGGGGAGTAACACGTGAAAATGTCATCAGTTTGCATTTTGAGCTGTTGAGATGTAAATCGTTAGCATGACACCATGCTTGGAAGTTATCAAGATCCGATTGTAGGTCAGATTGGCAAGAAATGTCCCTATACTGCAAGCAAAGTTTAACGTCATCAGCGTACATAAGTACTCTGGAATTGGTTAGAACCTGCGGCAAATCATTGATAAACAATGTGAACAGAAGTGGTCCAAGGTGACTACCCTGTGGGACGCCAGATGTGACCCTAAGGCTATTGGATTGAACGTTTCTGAACAGAACCTTTTGGGTCCTATCACTTAGATAACTCGAAATCCATTTAAGAAGATCACTAGGAAACCCCATTGAATCGAGTTTCCTAACCAGAAGAGAATGATTAACCGAGTCGAAAGCTTTACTAAAGTCCGTGTAAATAACATCGGTTTGAAAGTTTTGTTGGAAGCCCCTAATAACGAAAGAGGTAAGTTCCAGAAGATTGGTCGTGGTTGATCTTCGCCTCATAAAACCATGCTGGCATGGAGAAATGACGGATCTGCATAGATGTTGCAAGTGAGGAGTGATTACATTCTCGAAAAGTTTGGGGATAGCCGATAACTTAGAGATACCCCTATAGTTACTGGCATCCGATTTGCTACCTTTTTTGTGGAGAGGAATAACAAATGATTCCCTCCAAATAAGGGGAAATTCTGAGGATTCTAAAGACAAGGTAAACAATTTAAGAAGGGGGTTACACAGCGCCTCGGAGCAATACCTAAGCACAGAGCCAGGTATACCATCGGGACCTGGCGAATAAACTGGCTTAACACGTTGAAGATCAAGAATAAGTGAGCTTTCGTTTAAAATAGGACTGAAGATTAGGGACGAACTGGGCATAGCTGTAGAAAATGTATGATCTGAAACTCAGCAAAGAGATTAGCAATTGCTTGATCAGAATTTACTGTAGTATTCTTAAAAGACAGCGAGGGAGGATATAACGTGGGTTTACGTTTAGAGTTAACAAAGTTATAAAACTGTTTAGGGTCCTGCGTGAACTGGACCTTACAACGAGTCAAATAATTTTTGTAACACTGAGCGTTAAGCACGGTAAAGTTAGATCGAGCACTAAGATAAGATGAGAAAGCCGTTTTTGAACCAGAGAGTTTATATTTATTATAAAGCCTAGATTTTACGTTTTTTAGACGCGTCAGCTCCTTGGTAAACCAAAGTGGTTTATTAGAGACCGACGGGTAGCATTTAGGAACACATAAAGAGAAGAATGAATTCATGGCATTGTAAAAAATGTCAACGGCGGATGCCATGTCAGAGCTCATGTAAAGATTAGACCAATCAAATTCTGCTATTAAAGTGCTTAGCCTCTGATAGTCAGCCTTTCGGAAACAGCGGACTCTGTTCAAGCTGCTATCAGGTGTAGTAGCTAAGACTGTCCCAGTGTCGATAGTCACATCGAAAGTTGGATGATAAGGATCTTCAGGTTGCGTCAATGGAGGAACTCTAATTAGGTTTACATCTACAGGATCAGAGACAAAGCATAGGTCAAGTAAGCGGTTTAAAGAATTAAAAATATGGTTAACTTGCGATAAGGATAAATCAAGCAAGCCATTTAGGAGGTCATGCTGTGCCGCAGTGTGAAGAACATTAGACACTCCATCAGAAGACCAGTGAGCTCCGGGTATGTTGAAGTCACCCAAAGACACTAATTGGTCCCTATCAGAAAGCCTATTGGAAACTGCCCGAATTGCCGAAAGGTGTTTCCAATAAATTGGCTCTTCCGAAGATGGAGGGATGTAAGAGCAGGTTACATAAATGCAACTACCTGTGAAAGATAGTTTTACGCAGATAAATTCGATGTCCAAAAAGTCATTAGATACCACCCGTTCCGAGATGAGGCTGGAGTCAACGGCAATTAAAACTCCGCCACCACGCTGGAGAAGACGGTCTAGTCTGTAAATAGTGTACTTACATGGAAGAATTTCGGAGCAGAGGATCTCCGGCTTCAACCAGGTTTCTGTAAATACAATCACCTGGGATGCGAAAGAAAGGCTATCAGAATATAATCTAGAGAGCTTACTGCGTAAGCCCCTAGTATTCTGATAGGAAAGTAGTAGGGAAGAGGTTAGTTTTTTGGGACAGAAGGTGCTTGAGTAGACACTGAAGGTTGTGACGGCTTGGGCAGTTGAACTCCCACAGGCCGATTTCTTTTCTTCCGTGCCTCGTACTCCTTGACTACAACGTACTCGGGCCAGAAGTCACCCGAGCAAATAGTGTCAAAGAGCTGGAATGAGACATTTATCTTAAATGACGAAATGTCTCTGGCATACGGAAATTTGAATTTTTCCACCTTGATATTACCAGCTTGTGTTTTGCCTTGAATATAGGCTAGAACATCTTCCGATGCGAGATCAGGGGCAAGCCTCGAAACAAATATAGTTTTCGAAGGTGGGACTGCTGTTAGGGTCTTATGTAACGAATTGTTACCAACAACGGCCGGTATTCCGGGCAATGTTGGACCCTGGGTAGAATTTTCTACGGTTGTTTGCGGAGCCAAAGAATTGGGCTGCGCATCAGACACCACGGACGACGCGGAAATTGCTGGCTGCGCGGCTTCCGACACCTTTGCGACCGATTCGGTTACCGAATCTTTGATCGTTCCTGACCTCAGAACCATTGGAACGGGGACCAGGAGCTGAGGCGACGGAGAGTGGCAGGAATTCGGTTGCTGTGTCTCACACAGTTGCAGCCGACTAGCAGCGGATTTTTTGCGTTTCGGCGAAAGTGAAGGTTAAAGTTAACTTGTTTAAAAATTCAATTTTTAATTTAAAAGTTTGTTGCAATTGTGTTAGTGTTAGTGAAATTATATGGAAAACAATGGAATTATATTAAATACAGTGCGATTATATAAAAATATGTGAAATTATATAGAAATTAACATGTCATCAACATTTAATCAACAATTCATCAACAATTCATCAACAATTCAACAACAATTCATCAACTTTTTATCAACATGTCATCAATGTTTCATCAACTTTTCATCAACTTGTCATCAACTTTTCGTCAACTTTTCATCAACTTTTCGTCAACTTTTCATCAACATGTCATCAACTTTTCATCAACTTTTCGTCAACATGTCATCAACTTTTCATCAACTTTTCATCAACTTTTCATCAACAATTCATCGATTAATTGTTGATGAAATGTTGTTGATGACAGCCTAGGACATGCCCATGTTAAATTCATCAACAATTTGTATGGCAATTCATCGATGATTCATCAACAACACCCCTTCGGCTGTTGATGAATTGTTGATTAAATGTTGATGACTGGTACTGCAGGGTTGTTATGTGTTGCAATTCATTGTGTTGGTGTGAGTGATTGGTTATGTGTGTTGTATCTTTTACCTTGCAGGTCGGCATGAAGCCGCCTTCTCGAATGATATTAGCTCCAAAGGAAGTCATGCGAAAGACGTTATTGTATTCAAGGATGTGTTGAAGAAAATGGCTGGAATCGGGATCACTTCCATCGAACAATGTTTTCAGTGGCTGTGGTGGTGTAAATAATGGATCCAGTTTGACTTTTCCACTTGCGCAGCACAATCCAGCCGTTTCTCTTTTAAACTTTAACGCATTGCAATATCGGCATATAGTCGTCATTCGTCCAATATCAAAATTTTCATCATCATGGGATCATATTGGAATGCCAAGCGATTGTATGATGCCAATGATCTTCGTGTGCTCACGCGATGTCTCAATCGGTCATATTCTCTTATTATATTTTGTCTTTCTTCGCTTAAGTTCCTTAAATACACTTGTTGTTGGCTTGCATGTCTTGTGCGACGGCCGATGCTCGCACGTTGTACTCTAGGCATTTTGGACTATGGACAGAGTGTTAAATTTAACAACAAATGCACGATCCACATAACTTACACTGAGCTTGAATGAAATTAACTGAGCAGAGAACAATGAGTAGCTGTCAAACACTTTATCACGCACCGGCGCCTACTTGAAGTATTGGATATTGGTTTGTAGTACATGCTATGTATCAGAGTAGGCGCTGTATGTTGGATATTGGTTTGTAGTACATGCTATGTATCAGAGTAGGCGCTGTATGTTGGATATTGGTTTGTAGTACATGCTATGTATCAGAGTAGGCGCGTATGTGAAAAACGATTTCCCCACTTTTCTGTTTAATTTCCTGAATTTTCTTTGCTATAAACCTCACGGAGCCCGAGACCTTTCCAACGAATGCAAAACCGTGGAAATCGGTTCGTGCGTTCTGGATAACTCCAGAACGCTATAACGCGTCAGGGAGGAAATTCGGACTTATTTTTATATAGTAGATAGATTATATATTATATATTTTTGACGTGTGTTGTTAAGCTAAGGGTTCATTTGCAGATAAAGATAAAAAAGTGTATGAGGACCTTAAACACAGATTTAAATCTGAGGTTTAATTAAAAACCTTCATAACTTATTCAAAAAAATAGCAGAAATGTGGAATAAGTGCCATAGATTAAAAGCAAAAGTTATTAAGTTAAATTCTGAATGGCTGGCACAATTTGATTATTTATCTTTAAGTCAACTCTGTACATCATCTGATCGAGGTCGGGTGGTAGTGAAATTCAAATGATGGAAACACTGCAAGAAGATTCTTCAATATTCCACATCTATCAGCAGAAATAACTGGCTTGGATCATTATTTAATTGCAAATTGTGCCACATTACTACAAGCTTTGTCCTCTGGGTATAAAATTTACATAGACAAATTTGAAAAATTAGCGCTAGATACTGGAAGAGGACTTACAACAAGTAAGTAAGAGGACTTCATAAAATATTAATTCATTCCCCAGATGTTATTAAATATGCTTTAATTTCAATTGGAGAGCTCTCAGAAGAAGATGCGGAGTCAAGGAACAAGGACGTTAAAACGAATCGACTTAATCTTACACGAAAAACCTCACGTTTAGCCACTAATAAAGTCCTTATAAATCGGTTGTTATTAACTTGTGATCCTTTTATAACTCGGCAGCGAACAAACAAATGTAAAACGATTCTTTCGAAACATGTTTTTGATTTGTTACAATAAAGTTTTGAATTTTTTATTTTGATTTATTTTTTATTTTGATTACTTATTATTTTTTATTTATTTATTTATTTTTATTTGGTTTTTATTTATTAATTTTGATATTGTGTTTTTATGTGTTTATGTGTTTTTATTTAATTATTTATATATTTATTTATACATTTTTTTATTGTTTTATATTGTTTATTAATTTTTTTTCTATTTAAAGCTATTATATTTTGTTTCTATCTAATAAAACTGAAATAACATATTTTATTTGTAGGAAATTTACTTACCCTAAAAGTATATAATTGAATTTATGTAAAAAAAAGTAAATTCTTGTATTTTTGCGCTTTAACGTATGGTTTTTGTCTTTCATTATAATTTTCTTTATGTTATGGGGTCTATAAAGCTGCATAGCAATTTTCAGCTCTATATTCCAACTGGAAGTATTTTTGGCCGCTCATCCCCATCAACCAGTGTGCACTGTGGTTTTTGCCGGTGGCGCTGGTGGGCCTTCCGTTTCCGTGCGTTTTGCCGGTAAAATATTATTATTCTGTAGTTCCATTTTGCTCCATGATTTCCAAGGTTTTTTTTTTTATTTGTCCGTCAACCAGTTCGGTCGTCTCGATTCATTCAGCTCTAAAAAAAAAACAAAAAAAAAAACGGAATCGAATTTTTTTTTTTTCGAAGAAAAATTCTAAAAACAAAATTTCTCCTGAAAATTTTTCAAACAGGAAAAATAAATAATAATAATAATTTGTTTCGTGAAGCTGCATTCCTTAAGTCTCAGTGGCTTGGCTTTCTGCTATGCAGGAGCCACCCACAGGTGGCTCCTCTATTCACAAGGGGACAAAAGGACCGAGGTCTCGTCGCTCCTTTCACGATCAAAAAATTAAGGAAATTCATGAAATGGGGTTATTTAGTGATAGTTCCAGATCGTCGACTCCGGCTCCAGCTCTGAGCGGCAGTGAACGACCATCATCTCCCAGGCAGTTGAGAGAGTACATTGATATACTACTGAATGCTGGTGATAAAGTTAAGAGTAAGTCTATTCTGAGCAATAGTTACTCGCTCCGCAGCAAGGAGGTAATCAAACCAAGCGCGATACAAAACATGGACACTCCAAAATCTGAGGCACTTCCCCAATGGGCGTCGACGGTTCAAATTGATTCGGAGCAACCTTCAACCTCCCGACAAGCAAGGGAACGGCAATTTCAGCTCGTTCAGGCCAACAAGGGACTGGTGGGTAAGACGAACTCTGACGGAAAAAACCTGCTCTCCAGCAAAGCGTTGAGTAAGTTAAGCTCGGCACAAATTATGGACGCCATTGAGTCCACAGCACTTCCACAATGGAGAGGAGCCGCTCCTGGGGAACTCTTTCAAAATCCCCAGCCAAAATGGCAGACCGTCCAGAAGAAGTCGTCTAGTAAGAGGCGTGCCCCTGTTGTAAATGCAATGTATACAAAAGCCAAAACCAGCAAACCGTATAATACAAATAGGTTTTCTGCCCTTGATATGGATGTTCTTCCGCAAAATATGGATGTTGTGGAAGATGTTGAGGAGAGGGCTGCTGTCTCCCAGCTGACAGCTAGCCCTGCTCCTTTCGCTCTGGCCAAGCCAAAGCCGATCACAGTGCCAAATGTTAACAACGTGGAGGCGATGGAGAATGAGCTCCTCCAGGTGGTCGAAGATGATGGCTTCGAGCTTCGCATTGCTCGTTCAGGTGACCTACGTATTTATGCTAAGGATTCCTCTACTCACCGTATCAAAACGAGGTTTTTGACAGAAAAGAATGTTATTTATACTCATTTCTGTCTTAAGGAGGACAGGCCGTTCAGGATGGTTATCAAGAATTTGTCCAGCACCACGCCGAGGAACTTTATTATGGATGAGTTCTCTAAGTTGGGGCATACGATAGTTAATCTGTATAACCCCCCAAACCGTGCCCGGCGCCAAGGGAGTCAGGATGTAGTCACTGAGCAGGCCAGACAAAATGTCTGGTTCGTTGATCTCAAACATGCTGTAAACAACAGGGAGGCTCTGTTGATATCAAAGTTGGGTAGGCACCGAGTAACGGTGGAGCCCAAAAAGGACTCAAATAGACTTAAGCAATGTTTTAGAACTATTGTTTCAAGCCGCCTGTTTGCGGTAGATGTGCGAAGGATCATTGGACGGGATCGGAGAACTGCAGGGCTTTAGTTGCAGCTGACCTCTGCTGTGCCAATTGTGGTGGCAATCATGCTGCATATGATAAAAAATGCCGCATTTATGCACTAAAGCTTAAGGGTGTTCTCCCTAAGGTGAAGCAGCAGCCTCATAATTCTACACGGTCTGCCTATAATGGGCAGTCTACGGTGCCCTCGGCTATGCTGCAGTCTGGGGTTTCTTATGCCAGTAGGACAAGAGCGCAGCAGTTCCAGCCTACTTCAAATCTGGGAGTAAGAAACAATCCTCCTGGATTTAAGCAGGCAGCCTATGACTTGCACGATAATTTCCCGTTGCTAGGAAGCCGTGGTAGGGCTAGTAATGCCCAGCAGCCTCCCAACGCTGTCCCTGATTGGGATATGACAAGGGTAGTGACTATGCTTCTTTCCCTAAAGAACTCCGTGGAACAACTGGCCGCCTCCTTAACCACGATCTCGCTGGTGGTGCGAGATTTACAAGCTGAAAGGAATATCGCTCATGGGAATCATTAAGGTGGGAATATGGAATGCCAGAAGTCTCCTTGCCAATCGGGAGGAACTTCTGGTGTACCTCTCTGGGCACAGCATTGATATAATGCTGGTGTCTGAGACCCACCTTAAGCACGGAGAGTACATAAGTTTTCCAGGATACAGTTTACACAGGGCGGACTTCCCGAGTGCGATTTCTAGGGGCGGAGCAGCTATTCTAGTTAAGCACGGCCTGACTTGTTACCAGCAAAGCCTGATACGATTGGGACTCCTACAGATGGCGAGGATTGTGCTCAGCACTGACATGGGTGAACTGGATGTGGCTGCGGTTTACTTGCCGCCTCGTCCTGCCTGGACATGTGATGGCTTTGAGGCCATGCTTAACAAAGCCATTATCGGAGGTGATTTTAATGCTAAGCATCGCAGATGGGGTAGTGTCAGAGCGGATAGGAGAGGAGCTGCAATTGTGGAAGCTCTGGACAACTTGGGAGCGGATGTGTTGGCCACAGGAAGACCCACCTGTTTCCCCTGTAATGGCGGAACTCCCTCTGCTTTGAATTTCGCACTCTTGAAAGGTCTTCAAGGTCGTAGGTTGACTATTGAAGACTCCTTTGAGCTCAGCTCGTATCACATACCGCTTATTGTTAGTCTCCACCTCCCAGGCAGCTTCACTGTGCCTAGGAAGCTGCTCCTGCCCACTGGATCCGACATCAGGTCTTTCCAGAGGACGCTGGATGACTCCATTCACCTCAATATGGAGATATGAACTGCGGAGGATCTGGATGATGCTGCACTTCTGCTGGAGGCTAAAATCTGGGAAGCATCAGAGCAAGCGGCGCCTCCCTCGGGTATTCACCCCAGGAGAGCCTGCTCTCCACTACCACCGGAAGTTAGTGCTCTTCTGGCGATGAAAAACCGACTTAGGAGGGAGTATGGCAGAACCCATGACCCATGGACTTTGCGTATCTTCCGCAGGCTGGGAAATCGAGTCCGGAAGTTGCTCAACCAACTGAGGGAGGAGTTGTTGGACAAGGAGCTGGAGGAGACTACTCCAGATAAGGATTCCGACTTCGAGCTATGGAGAATCGCGGGCAGAAGTAAGAGGCAAGCCTCCCCCAAATACCCGGTGAAGAAAGCGGATGGGACTTGGGCCAAGTCTCCGCTTGAACGTGCCGAGGCGTTTGCCGAGAGTTTGGAGGAGCGGTTCACTCCATTCGAAACTGCGTCGAGGGAGAGAGTCGAAAAGGTTCATGCAGCACTAGAGGAACCTCACCAGATGACGCCTCCTATTCCCCCAATCCGGCTGCCTGAAGTCCAGGCCAAGATAAGGAAGCTGAAGCACCGGAAGTCGCCAGGAGCGGATGGCATTTCCAGCCGAGTAGCAAAACTCCTTCCGGAGAAGGCTCTCCTTTTCTTGGTCTTGATGTTCAACGCTGCACTCAGGCTGGGACATTTCCCGAAAAGCTGGAAGCATGCAAATGTTGTAATGATACACAAAAAGGGCAAGGACTCGAAGGATGTGGGCAATTATAGGCCTATTAGCCTCCTGCCGACCTTTGCTAAGGTCTTTGAACGGTGCATTCTGGAAAGATTGCAAAGGATACCAGAAGTCACACAAGCGATCCCCAGGCACCCATTCGGCTTTCTCAAAGGACATGGCACCCCCGAGCAACTTCACCCTGTAGTGGACTTCGTCGTGGATGGATTTCAAAGAAGGCAATATACGGTGGCTGCCTTCCTGGACATACAGCAGGCCTTTGATAGGGTCTGGCACCAAGGGCTCCTATCAAAGGTCAAGGAACTGCTGCCTCCTCAACTGTTCGAGTTAGTCAGAAGCTACCTCAGCGATCGAACCTTCCAAGTGGTGCAGGATGGAGTAGCCTCAACTACCAGGAGGATAGCTGCGGAGTTCCACAAGGTAGTGTACTGCGCCCTACACTATATAACTTGTTTGCGCACGATGCCCCACTTCATCTGAGCTCAAGAAGCGTGTGTGTAGCGACATATGCAGACGACACTGCAATCCTTGCAAGGTCCAGCTGCGTCTACAGTGCCACGGACAAACTTCAGATACTCCTGAAGATACGCCTTTGATAATGTATGTGCTCATCAAAAAGACAAGGGCCAAGTTGGAAAACACTGCCAGGCGTCTAAGCTGGCTGAGTATTAGGTGAGTATTAGGTGCAAGACTCGCCTGTACCAGTCCCTGCTAGCACCGATTTGGCAATATGGAATGGCAATATACGGCAGTGCGGCCAGGACGCATTTGAATCGAATTCAAGCGTTTCAAGCGAAATTTCTCAGACGTATCACTGGAGCGGAGTGGTACATAAGAAATGCCGACATACGCAGGGAATTGCAAGTCCCTGCAATCGGAGACACCTTAGCTGCCAGACACAGAACCAGACTATGGAGTCACCCAAACCCGCTGGCCAGGAGGATGAGCTGGACTAGGACCAGGAGACGCCTGAAGAGGGTCATAATCCGGGAGCTGCCAACCCGGCGTTTAAACTAATTTTTAATTAACATTGATACATATTCGATACATAAAATTGTTAAATAATAATAGATATGTAGCCAAATAAGTTTAGCAGCAAACTTGCATACAACCAAATAAACAAACAAAAAAAAAAAAAAAAAAAAAAAAATGATTTCCAAGTTTATTTAAAAGTCTTGTCTGTTTACTTGGGTTTATTTTATTTAGTTAGAGCAGCAATGGTGCCGCTCCAACGATCGAAGTGTCTCTGCCCTTTTACAATATTCCTTAAGTCTAATTAAGGCTAAGTCTCGTAGCTACGCTGCTCGCAGGCGGCGGCTATGTACCTATATGTACCTATATCACCTCCCGCCCAACCGACCGAGGGGCGCAGCCGTGTGACGTACGGCACGAAACGCGTACTGGATAGACGCGAGAGAAGGTAAAAAAATAGAATAGAACGAGGAAAAATTAGGATACACTACGGGATAGTACTACAAGCAATACAGTTTTTAGCTTTTGAAGGCTTTCAATGCCTTCAATGCTACTAAAAAGACGATTGTAATCAGTACATAAAACCCTAAAGGGCTCATGTACTTCAAACTCACGCCTACAGTGGTTAACTACTAGTGGTATAAAAGTTCTAGAAGAAAGACGGGGAACATGGAAATTGAGCTGGCCTAGAAGGTAGGGGCTCTCCACATCACCGTGTATAAGTTTATGTAAAAAGACGACGCCAAGCATCGTCCTACGGTTAGCTAAAGAAGGTAGATTAAGTAGGAGAAGTCTACTAGCGTAAGACGGTAATCTAAGGTTTGCATCCCAGGGTAGGCCACGAAGGGCAAAAAGCAAAAAGTTCTTTTGGACAGATTCAATGCGGCTACTATGTACCCCGAATTGAGGACTCCAGACGCACGAACCATACTCCAATATAGGGCGAACCAACGAAGTAAAGAGGGTCTTCGTTACATAAGGAGAATCGAATTCCTTCGCCCACCTTTTAATGAATCCCAGCATGCCTCTGGCTTTGTTAACCATACAGGAAATATGTTCAGAGAACGAAAGTTTAGGATCCAGGCGGACACCCAGATCATCAACAATAGAAATTCTTTCCAAAGAGCAGTCGTTAAGCATATAGGTTGCAAGCAGGGGAGTAACACGTGAAAATGTCATCAGTTTGCATTTTGAGCTGTTGAGATGTAAATCGTTAGCATGACACCATGCTTGGAAGTTATCAAGATCCGATTGTAGGTCAGATTGGCAAGAAATGTCCCTATACTGCAAGCAAAGTTTAACGTCATCAGCGTACATAAGTACTCTGGAATTGGTTAGAACCTGCGGCAAATCATTGATAAACAATGTGAACAGAAGTGGTCCAAGGTGACTACCCTGCGGGACGCCAGATGTGACCCTAAGGCTATTGGATTGAACGTTTCTGAACAGAACCTTTTGGGTCCTATCACTTAGATAACTCGAAATCCATTTAAGAAGATCACTAGGAAACCCCATTGAATCGAGTTTCCTAACCAGAAGAGAATGATTAACCGAGTCGAAAGCTTTACTAAAGTCCGTGTAAATAACATCGGTTTGAAAGTTTTGTTGGAAGCCCCTAATAACGAAAGAGGTAAGTTCCAGAAGATTGGTCGTGGTTGATCTTCGCCTCATAAAACCATGCTGGCATGGAGAAATGACAGATCTGCATAGATGTTGCAAGTGAGGAGTGATTACATTCTCGAAAAGTTTGGGGATAGCCGATAACTTAGAGATACCCCTATAGTTACTGGCATCCGATTTGCTACCTTATTTGTGGAGAGGAATAACAAATGATTCCCTCCAAATAAGGGGAAATTCTGAGGATTCTAAAGACAAGGTAAACAATTTAAGAAGGGGGTTACACAGCGCCTCGGAGCAATACCTAAGCACAGAGCCAGGTATACCATCGGGACCTGGCGAATAAACTGGCTTAACACGTTGAAGATCAAGAATAAGTGAGCTTTCGTTTAAAATAGGACTGAAGATTAGGGACGAACTGGGCATAGCTGTAGAAAATGTATGATCTGAAGATGTTGAGGGCGAATATGTCGTTTTAAAAAACTCAGCAAAGAGATTAGCAATTGCTTGATCAGAATTTACTGTAGTATTCTTAAAAGACAGCGAGGGAGGATATAACGTGGGTTTACGTTTAGAGTTAACAAAGTTATAAAACTGTTTAGGGTCCTGCGTGAACTGGACCTTACAACGAGTCAAATAATTTTTGTAACACTGAGCGTTAATCACGGTAAAGTTAGATCGAGCACTAAGATAAGATGAGAAAGCCGTTTTTGAACCAGTGAGTTTATATTTATTATAAAGCCTAGATTTTACGTTTTTTAGACGCGTCAGCTCCTTGGTAAACCAAAGTGGTTTATTAGAGACCGACGGGTAGCATTTAGGAACACATAAAAAGAAGAATGAATTCATGGCATTGTAAAAAATGTCAACGGCGGATGCCATGTCAGAGCTCATGTAAAGATTAGACCAATCAAATTCTGCTATTAAAGTGCTTAGCCTCTGATAGTCAGCCTTTCGGAAACAGCGGACTCTGTTCAAGCTGCTATCAGGTGTAGTAGCTAAGACTGTCCCAGTGTCGATAGTCACATCGAAAGTTGGATGATAAGGATCTTCAGGTTGCGTCAATGGAGGAACTCTAATTAGGTTTACATCTACAGGATCAGAGACAAAGCATAGATCAAGTAAGCGGTTTAAAGAATTAAAAATATGGTTAACTTGCGATAAGGATAAATCAAGCAAGCCATTTAGGAGGTCATGCTGTGCCGCAGTGTGAAGAACATTAGACACCCCATCAGAAGACCAGTGAGCTCCGGGTATGTTGAAGTCACCCAAAGCCACTAATTGGTCCCTATCAGAAAGCCTATTGGAAACTGCCCGAATTGCCGAAAGGTGTTTCCAATAAATTGGCTCTTCCGAAGATGGAGGGATGTAAGAGCAGGTTACATAAATGCAACTACCTGTGAAAGATAGTTTTACGCAGATAAATTCGATGTCCAAAAAGTCATTAGATACCACCCGTTCCGAGATGAGGCTGGAGTCAACGGCAATTAAAACTCCGCCACCACGCTGGAGAAGACGGTCTAGTCTGTAAATAGTGTACTTACATGGAAGAATTTCGGAGCAGAGGATCTCCGGCTTCAACCAGGTTTCTGTAAATACAATCACCTGGGATGCGAAAGAAAGGCTATCAGAATATAATCTAGAGAGCTTACTGCGTAAGCCCCTAGTATTCTGATAGGAAAGTAGTAGGGAAGAGGTTAGTTTTTTGGGACAGAAGGTGCTTGAGTAGACACTGAAGGTTGTGACGGCTTGGGCAGTTGAACTCCCACAGGCCGATTTCTTTTCTTCCGTGCCTCGTACTCCTTGACTACAACGTACTCGGGCCAGAAGTCACCCGAGCAAATAGTGTCAAAGAGCTGGAATGAGACATTTATCTTAAATGACGAAATGTCTCTGGCATACGGAAATTTGAATTTTTCCACCTTGATATTACCAGCTTGTGTTTTGCCTTGAATATAGGCTAGAACATCTTCCGATGCGAGATCAGGGGCAAGCCTCGAAACAAATATAGTTTTCGAAGGTGGGACTGCTGTTAGGGTCTTATGTAACTAATTGTTATTAACAACGGCCGGTATTCCGGGCAATGTTGGACCCTGGGTAGAATTTTCTACGGTTGTTTGCGGAGCCAAAGAATTGGGCTGCGCATCAGACACCACGGACGACGCGGAAATTGCTGGCTGCGCGGCTTCCGACACCCCTACGACCGATTCGGTTACCGAATCTATGATCGTTCCTGACCTCAGAACCATTGGAACGGGGACCAGGAGCTGAGGCGACGGAGAGTGGCAGGAATTCGGTTGCTGTGTCTCACACAGTTGCAGCCGACTAGCAGCGGATTTTTTGCGTTTCGGCGACTCATTTAATAGCTTCATACTATTAAATTGAGCGTCCAGCGCGGAGAACAGGTCATTCGCCTTGCGAAAAGTGGCCATGATCTCAGAAAATCCACTCCTTGTCTGACGCATGAAGGATGATATTTCCTTCTCAACCGGTCGACAGGCCTCACAGCAATAACGCAGGCCCTTTTTGCTGGACACTGCGTCAGCCATTCGACCCGTCATCTCGATGCACTTAGCGTGCACAACTGCCTCGCAAAGCCAGCAATGGAAACTGGGCTGGTCTGCCAAAACATTTTTTTGGCAGTTCTTAATTACACAGACAATATTCTGGGACATGTTCACAAACCCTAGAACCACTGTGCACACTATCAATACCAAAAAACTAAGAGATAAAGAGAAGATAAAAGAGCGCAAGAGTTAGAGCAGCAGAAAATCACAAGAGCGGTGAGAGCTATGAACAGCTTGGATGCAGCTAATAGCAAACGGCACTCGAGCGGGGGAGAGAAAAATATAAACGGTAAAAGAGCAAAGAGGAAATATAAAATAAGATAAACCGTCTTAGCACAAAACTAACAAGTAATTATTTATGCAAATTAACTACACAGAAAAGTGCATGCACGCGCGGTAGCAAAACGGTATATCGTTATAAATATTAGGTGATAAGTTTAGATAAAACCCCGGTGGTTTAGATTCAAAATAACACAAAAGTCGGAGCGCAAAACAAAAACACGACCGTCCGCTACGAAGAGAAAGATCGAAGTCGAATCTCGCGTTTCGATTGTTTCGTGGTTAGTGTTTGATAAGTTCTTATTGGCTACGCATGTTTTAGTATCTCCGATATATACTCGTTTGATTTTTCGTGACTTTGTGTCCCTTGTTTGAATATATATCTCCGATATATACTCGTTTGATTTTTCGTGACTTTGTGTCCCTTGTTTGAATAATAATGGGCGATATGAATTTGACTACTTTCCATGGGCCGTCGTATTTCGGAGTTAACTTCGTGTTGAACTTGTCCAATGCCTTTGATAAACCAAATCTCCTATCGAAGGTCTCCACTCTTGCTTCCGTAAGTTATAGTGGTGTCGCTGACGTTCCGCTGCGTCTGCCATTTTTGCTGTCGCTTCTTGTCTTATCTTTTCCAACCTCTCTCACCTTTCCTTTAATTCTTCCGTTTTAATTCCTGATCCATTCGTTAGATTATCGAAAAGTACGTTGGGGAATCTTAATTATATTCCGAATATTATTGGTATGGGGCAATATTTCGTAGACTCTGATGTACTGCTGTTATAGGCTGGCATTAACTCCGGGAGGTTCTCGTCCCATCTAGTTTGATCTTTCCCAGTTGCTTGTGCTATCATGGTTTTAATGGTTCTGTTGGTTCGCTCCGTTGGGTTCTCTTGTGGCGCCGTAAATTGTTGACGTATTCCCCAGTTTTCCTGGCAGTTTTTTTTTCCGTCCCGTAAACTGAAATCAGGATTTTTGGTGTTTCTATTCTTGTTATCACCCGTTCCCGAAATGTTCTGAGAAAGGTGTCTGCCCTTTGCCTGTCTGAGCACTGCGAGTTCCACCCATTTTGAATGTTGTCCACTATGACCAACAGTGCAGTGTTACCGTGATGTGTTCTGGGTAGAGGTCCCACAAAGACTACGCATACGGTTTCCCACGGGACTTCCGCTATTTTTGTTATCATTTGCCTTGCATCCTTTTGTTTTGACACCTTGTACTGCTGGCAGCATTCACATTGTTATACGAATTCTGTTTGCGCCACAAGGGCGCTTAGTTCTAAGCGGCAGTGTAAGAGCGAGCGCTGCACTGGCGCTTGCACTCCCATCTAACACTCCCGCTCTCCGTCGGCTCTCCTGCTCAGGCAGAACCCACCACTCCGCGGTCCCGGGCTCTTTTTCTTGTTAGTCTTAAGGTAGTAATAAATCTGAAGTGTGCCAATAAAGTGAAATAACTGAAAACGATTCGCCGCCCTCTCATTATTTCGGGACTTGGGATTTCTACAGCCAGAATTTTCCACCATTCCATCGACGACCAACTCCGCCACGACAGCCGGCCTTAAATTTGGAAGGAAGTCCGCCCACTCCACTTCATGGTCCTTCGACGCCTGCGATCTATCCTGATCAGCGCCCCCCTCTGCGGATTTTTCCAAGATAAGTACGACTATTTTTCCTAACCATTCGTTCGTGGTCGCCATATTCCTTTCCAACGTCGTTATTTCCATCCGAGTCCGAATTTCCAAGTGAAAAGTGAAAAGTGAAATATATATGCCTATATACAAGAATATAGGAATAAAATACATACACCTAGCCGCAGTGAATTTTTTTCTGTTTTAAAGTGCAAAAGTGCTTTGCCAATATTGGCCCTCTACATAGTTTTTTCACTTTGATCCGCTAGTTTCCAAGCGTACATACATATATAAATTCATATATGTGCGTATATATATTAATCTAAAAATCACTTTCACATATCCACGTCCGACACTAAACTGCATGTTAAAAAATCCAAATATATACACACACAATCATATCAAGAATAAATAAACTATATTACATATATTACATACATATATTATTCCAAAGACCCATACACATATTATATTCTACTGTATAAAAATAAGTCCGAATTTCCTCCCCGACGCTATAACTCCAGAATGCACTAAACGATTTCCACGGTTTTGCATTCGTTGGAAAGGTCTCGGGCTCCGTGAGGTTTATAGCAAAGAAAATTCAGGAAAAATTAAACAGAAAAGTGGGGAAATCGTTTTTCACATACGCGCCTACTCTGATACATAGCATGTACTACAAACCAATATCCAACATACAGCGCCTACTCTGATACATAGCATGTACTACAAACCAATATCCAACATACAGCGCCTACTCTGATACATAGCATGTACTACAAACCAATATCCAATACTTCAAGTAGGCGCCGGTGCGTGATAAAGTGTTTGACAGCTACTCATTGTTCTCTGCTCAGTTAATTTCATTCAAGCTCAGTGTAAGTTATGTGGATCGTGCATTTGTTGTTAAATTTAACACTCTGTCCATAGTCCAAAATGCCTAGAGTACAACGTGCGAGCATCGGCCGTCGCACAAGACATGCAAGCCAACAACAAGTGTATTTAAGGAACTTAAGCGAAGAAAGACAAAATATAATAAGAGAATATGACCGATTGAGACATCGCGTGAGCACACGAAGATCATTGGCATCATACAATCGCTTGGCATTCCAATATGATCCCATGATGATGAAAATTTTGATATTGGACGAATGACGACTATATGCCGATATTGCAATGCGTTAAAGTTTAAAAGAGAAACGGCTGGATTGTGCTGCGCAAGTGGAAAAGTCAAACTGGATCCATTATTTACACCACCACAGCCACTGAAAACATTGTTCGATGGAAGTGATCCCGATTCCAGCCATTTTCTTCAACACATCCTTGAATACAATAACGTCTTTCGCATGACTTCCTTTGGAGCTAATATCATTCGAGAAGGCGGCTTCATGCCGACTTGCAAGGTAAAAGATACAACACACATAACCAATCACTCACACCAACACAATGAATTGCAACACATAACAACCCTGCAGTACCAGTCATCAACGTTTAATCAACAATTCATCAACAGCCGAAGGGGTGTTGTTGATGAATCATCGATGAATTGCCATACAAATTGTTGATGAATTTAACATGGGCATGTCCTAGGCTGTCATCAACAACATTTCATCAACAATTAATCGATGAATTGTTGATGAAAAGTTGATGAAAAGTTGATGACATGTTGACGAAAAGTTGATGAAAAGTTGATGACATGTTGATGAAAAGTTGACGAAAAGTTGATGACAAGTTGATGAAAAGTTGATGAAAAGTTGATGACATGTTGATGAAAAGTTGATGAATTGTTGATGAATTGTTGATGAATTGTTGATGAATTGTTCATGAATTGTTGATTAAATGTTGATGACATGTTGATTAAATGTTGATGACATGTTAATTTCTATATAATTTCACATATTTTTATATAATCGCACTGTATTTAATATAATTCCATTGTTTTCCATATAATTGCACTAACACTAACACAATTGCTACAAACTTTTAAACTAAAAATTGAATTTTTAAACAAGTTAACTTTAACTTTCACTTTCGCCATTTAAGATGTTTTACTCCTAACTTATTCAGAAGCTAAAATGCAACTAAGAAACCCACCCCGCTTATATTACTGAGAGAGCGAGAGTGCATGTCAAATTTTTCATCAACAATTCATCAACAGAGAGGAAATGAGAGCGCGAGGGAGTCGGCTTCGACACGATTGCCGACTGGGAGTGTCGATTCTGCCGACGTCGCAGTCGGTACGTTGATGAATTGTTAATTACAAAGGCCTATTGATGACAAGTGGTACTGCAGGGTTATAACTCTAATACATATATATATTTGGGCAATTTTATTTCGTCTCCGTTTTGTTCACATACAGCACCTGCACTCATACGATCCAAGTAGTAACGACCGAAACACAGGTCATGCAAAATTTTTGCATCCAAGAAACAAAAATTAATAATTTTTCCCATAAATCATTGTCAAAGAATATTTCCAAATTCGATAGCTATTTTAGAGTCGTTTTCAGCTAGTTTTTTTGGCTTGTTTTTTGTGTCGCACGAATTTAAGCTTTTTGTTGTGTTCCTAAATTACGAAAAATCGAGCCAGAGAATTTCAGAACAAATTCAAAGAATTCTGCTAGACTCCTAGGCTATCGTTTCAAGCCATTTATTTTCTGGCTATTTAATTTTTTTTTTACTTTGATATTCGTATTTTTTCTGGAGGTTAATTTGTCGTTCTTTTTCATTGGTTCTACGATTTGTCGTACTCCTAAACAAAAAAAAAAAAAAGGAAATCAGGTCGGAATTTAGCGGAATTTTTAAGCTATATTTAGCTAGTTTTTGTGGTTGTTTTCAGTGAGCATTCAGCAATTTTTTTGAACGTTTAGCTATATCTAGCTATTTTTTTTTTAAGTTGCGGTCAAGGGTGACAAGAATCCAACACCTACATTAAAAAAGGAAACAAACTGCACTCCTTCTTCTCCGCTTCCTTCTCGCGTCAAACAAGTGCCCAAGTCCGCTAGCCCAAGATCTAGAAGCTCGAGTGCCACGCCGAAGATCGGAGATCGTCCAACGACAAGCTCAAAAACAAGTCCGAGAATTGTCGTCTCCCAACCGGTGGCGAAAGTTTCACGCAAGTCTTCACTTGGGGAACAGCCAGAGAATCCCTCTGCATCCGGGACTGAATTCCTGAGGGTCACACGCGCTAGTAACCGAGCAGCCATCGGCCGCAACCGCTGCGTTGCACAAATTCATCGCCGTCAGCGATCGCGTCAGCGCTTTCGAAGACAAGATCAACACTCCTGGTCAGGCTTCGCAATCTTCCCACACCTTGCAAGTCCGTCTGCACCAAGTGCGAGCCCTATGGGATAAGGTCGAAAAAGAGTACGAAATCTGCTCTGACCTAATTGCCCAGCACCTTGCCTGTCCTACAAGCAAAGTATGACTATTGCTACTCCGTATACGAGACCTGTGCAGCACAGATTAGCGAAACGCTAGAAAGAGTGACGCCTCAAGCCGTTCAAGCTCCTCCCTCTCAACCGCATATTTCGTCCGGTTGCCGGCTACCGCCCTGCGATACAGAAGTTTTCGATGGGGACTACCTCCGATGGCCCACTTTCCGGGACCTGTTCACGGCAGTTTATGTTAACAACCCCAGGCTGACACCGGTCGAGAAGCTGTTCCATCTCCTCACCAAAAACCAGTGGCGAGGCAAAGGCCATAGTGTCCAAATCCCCGCTCACAAATGACGGTTTCGCGTCAGCGTGGGAAGCGCTTCAAGACCGTTTCCAAAATAAAAGACTTTTAGTCAACAGCCAACTCAAGCTCTTGTTCTGAATATGGACATGCTCTAAAGGAGCTGCAGTCCACGATTCAGGGGTGTCTGACAGTGCTAGCACATTCCAATATCTCCACTGACAACTGGGATTGTCTGCTGGTCTTCCTGTGCGCAAGCAAACTGCCAAAGTTAACCCTTTCCTTATGGGAACAGTCCCTAACTTCGAAGTCCGAAATTCCGGCTTGGGAAGAGATGAACACCTTCCTGAGCCAAAGGTATCGGACACTGGAGGCTATTGAGGACATGAAGCCGACTCAGTCAGTTCCCAAAAGGCTGCAATCCTTCGAAACCTTCGAAAGGTCAGCACCAAACAAAAAGGGTGTGACTTACGTTCTAAGGAAAATCATCCGATTAGATTGTGCCCGCGCTTTCTCCACATGTCTGTCGACGCGCGTTCCGGCTACATAAAAAAGAAGCAGCTATGCCTGAATTGTTTCGCTAGAGGCCATCAGCTACGTGATTGCATGAGCACACACAGCTGTTTCACGTGTAGGGGGAGGCATCATACACTTTCCTATACTAAGGCCAACAGAGTCGCATCCTTCACGACTCAAGTACACCACAAAAATAAAGATTCCCTAGACTCGCTTCTCAGCAAGTTCTGGGAGGTGGAGGATCTACCACTCCAGATGGTAAAAGAGTCAGATTCCTATTGCGAAAGGAACTTTCTCCAGACTACCAAGAGAGACGCAAGCGGGAGGTACGTGGTTATGCTCCCATTCTGCGACCCCGAAAACTCGGGGTCCGATTTAGGATATTCAAGGTCCATTGCGTTAGCTCAGTTTCTTCGAAACGAGAATCGTTTAAAAAGAGACTTTCCTTTAAAAGAGCAATATGACTGCGTGATTCAGGAGTACCTGGATCTGGGTCATATGAACGAAGTTCCATCGACTCTTAATTCCCCAACGTACTATTTGCCACATCACGCGGTAATCAAGCCCGAAAGTACCACGACAAAGCTTCCCGTTGTATTTAACGCCTCCAGTCCATCTGCGAATGGAACCAGCTTAAATGATATTCTTCATGCTGGTCCAGTACTGCAATCCGATCTGACCATTCAGATTCTGAAGTGGCGATATTTCCGATACGTGTTCAGCGCGGACATCACCAAGATGTACCGTCAGATCTGGGTCGATCCAAAGCATACACCCTTTCAAACAATCCTGTTCCGCAATAAAGAGGGTGATATCCGAGACTATGATTTGAAAACTGTTACCTTTGGGGTCAACTGTGCGCCTTTCCTCGCTATTCGAGTGCTGCAGAAGCTAGCAGAGGATGTCCAAGGGGCGTTTCCAAAAGCCAGCCACATTCTTCTACAACATATGTACGTCGATGACGTTCTAGCAGGGGCCAATTCCATACCTGAGGCCCATATTTCGATTCAAGAGTTACAAGCAGCTCTTAGCTCTGCTGGTTTCCCTTTGAGAAAGTGGACTTCAAACCACACGAGCATTCTAAAAAGTATTCCATCCCACCACCTCCTTCATAGCGAGTTCCTCAATATCGATACCGAAAGCACTGCCAAAACGCTCGGGATTCGATGGAGGGCTAGGTCCGACGAATTCTACTTCGTGCCGCCAGAAATAGTGGTGGAACCCTCCTTCACAAAGCGCGAGGTGTTATCCCAAATCGCAAGGCTGTTTGATCCAGCCGGATGGCTCGCTCCGTTTATAATACGTTCGAAAATGTTTATGCAGGAGATTTGGCTACAAGATTTAAGCTGGGATGATAAGCTTCCCAGCGAAATGAGTCAGAGGTGGCAGGCGTTTCTCCATGAGTATTCCGACCTCAACCAGATTCGCGTTCCAAGATGGGTCTGTTTTCAGCCTGACATCAAAGTGGCGTATCATCGATTCTGTGATGCGTCCCAAAAGGCTTTTGGAGCGGCGATCTACGTGCGTGTCGAGGTTGGTCAGAAAATCCTTTCTAACCTCCTCACATCCAAGACACGAGTCGCTCCAGTAAAGACCGTGTCACTTCCACGGCTAGAACTTTGTGGCGCCGTGCTGTTAGCCGAAATGGTGACAGCTATTCTTCCCCATATGCCTACACCAAGTTCCGACATACGCTGATGGACCGATTCGACAATCGTTCTGGCCTGGTTACGGAAGCCGGCATGCAACTGGACCACATTTGTAGCCAACAGAGTGGCCAAGATCACCCAGGCAGTACCAGTCGACTGCTGGGCACACGTTCGATCCGAACAAAATTCCGCCGATTTAGCTAGTCGAGGCGTGTCCCTACTCGAGTTAGCGGATAGTCAACTTTGGTGGCATGGGCCAGAGTGGCTGCAAGGGCCACAAGAGCTGTGGCCAGCGCAAAGCGATGTGCAGCCGAACACAGAGCTCGAGCAGCGCGCGGTGAAAGTGCATTTCATCCAGGGCCCTTCTGACGAGTTTCTAGAACGCTTCTCTAAGCTGGACAAAGCACTGCGAGTCCTGGCGTATGTTCGGCGTTTCCTTAGTCGCTGCCGTAAGGACGCGATCCCCTCCACTTCACGACCCACGAGTGAAGAAATCCGAGAGGCAGAAGGCGCGCTGATTTCCATGGCGCAGCGTCGAGCATACGGCCAAGAGCTGAAGCACTTGGTGGAGAAGAAGCCCCTTTCGGGGGCAAGTCCAATAATAAATTTATTTCCGTTCACGGACCAACACGGCCTCCTAAGGGCGTGTGGTCGCGTCACAGCTTCTAAAGCCCTCCAGTATGATGAACGGCATCCAATAATTCTGCCCTACGGCTGTAGACTGTCTCGCCTTCGCGTCCAATTCACCCACCAGATTACTCTTCATACGCCTGATCCGATCGAAGTATTGGATTCCTAAAATCAAAAATCTGGTCAAGGCAGTGGTGAATCCGTGTAAGATCTGTACGATTTACAAAAAGAGACTGCAAACTCAGCTGATGGGCGATCTTCCAAAGGACAGTGTCTCCTTCTCGCGGGCCCTTACATATACGGGTATTGATTATGCCGGGCCGTTCGAGATCAAAAACTATACCGGAAGAGCGTGTCTCATTACCAAGGGATATGTATGTGTATTTGTGTGTTTTTCCACGAAGGCTATCCATTTAGAGCCGACATCTGATCTCACCGCCGAAAAGTTCCTAGCAGCCCTTGCTCGTTTCGTAGCTAGGCGCGGGTGCCCTCAGCGGCTTTATTCTGATAATGGCAAGACATTTGTGCGGGCAGCTTCCCTACTTTCTCGGGACTTCCTTCAATCCGTCAAAGAGTCCGTGACTGATGTATACAGCCATCAGGGACTTGAATGGCGTTTCATCCCGCCCGGGGCCCCACATATGGGGGGTCTGTGGGAAGCAGGGGTGAAAAGTTTAAAAACTCTTTTCTGCAAAGCTACGGCTGCCCGCAAGTATACCTGGGAGGAACTTGCGACGCTTCTAGCCAAGATCGAGGCTTGCATCAACTCCAGACCCCTCTCCCCGATGTCGGAAGATCCCTCCGATCTGCTAGCCCTCACGCCTGGCCATTTCCTGATTGGCGGGCCGTTGCTTTCCATGTCTGAGCCTGAGATAAAAGGCGAAGCCAAGTCGATAATCAATCGCTGGCAACATTTGCAGGCCCAACATCAGAAGTTTAGTGCGCGGTGGAAAGAGGAGTATCTCAAAGAACTCCACAAACGCAACAAATGGCAATTTCCGACCCGAAACATCCAATTTGACGATATGGTGGTAGTCAAGGAGGACAATTTGCCCTCGAACGAATGGCGGCTCGGCAGAATTGTTTCTGTTTTCCCCGGAGCCGATGGCCGAGTTCGAGTGGCCGAAGTCCGTACGGCGCGCGGCACAATAAAACGCCCCGTGCATAAGCTTATCCTTCTCCCTATGGAGAGCAAGGAACCGGCTACTTCCAGCCATTAACCTATCTACGTCTGCGAGGTCCTGTATTAATTTATTTTTCTTTTCGTTTCCTCGCAGAACCACTTCAGCATCATGGTGACACGCCCGCGTACAGCCCAGAATTTGGATCGCAGACGTACTCGAGGTATTGAATCCTACCGCTGCCGAGTCTGCCGGGGCATCCATCCTCTTCGGAAGTGCATGAGGTTCCACAAACTGAGCGCTGAAAAGCGCCTTCGGGCGGTACTTATTAATAAGTACTGCTCGAATTGCCTCGCTCACGAGCACTCTGGAGGGACCTGCCGCAGCACCGAGGGCTGCAAGGCGTGTGGAGGGGACCACCACACGCTTCTTCACATGCATGAGGAGCGGCCCTCGACCTCCCGTCCACGTCCGGAGCGCACCGCTCGTCAGCCCGTCTCCAGGGAGCCTGCTCGTCCGGCGGCCACCACTCCATCTCCGGCACGCTATCCCGGCCCGAAGGAGCCAGCGCGTGCATCGGCCCCCACTCCATCTCCGACCGTGGCTGCCTATCTGCAGCAGAAGGTGGTCCATATCCTCCCGACAGCTTGCGTGCTGCTCGACACCGGGAGCACGACCTTCGAGATGGGGGCCATGATCGACCCGTGCATGCCGGTCAGCAGCATTGACCGGTCGTTGGCGGCGGCATACCGGCTGCCAATCACGCAGGCGGGCGAGGATGAGGTCTGCACGGCGACTCTTCGATCCCGCACGGGCGACTTCCGGCTGGAGATCGTGTTAAGGCTCGATCCCAGCCTCAAAATTCGGACGCCCTTACGAGCTCTGAGCGACACCATCCGGGCGAGGTTCAACGACATCCGGCTCGCGGACGAGCTTTTTAATCGCCCATCGACCATTTCCCTCGCGTTGGGGTCCGACTTGTTCCCCAAGCTGATCCAACCGGGGTTCCTAAAGCTGGAAGATGGGCTGCCCGTCGCTTCGGATGGACCGTCTCCGCAGTGTGCAAATAGGAGTAGTCCTGCTTTGCTGCCGCAAGGGGGGGGGGGGGGGAGTTCGCGCCACAAGGGCGCTTAGTTCTAAGCGGTAGTGTACGAGCGAGCGCTGCACTGGCGCTTGCACTCCCGCTTACACTCCCGCTCTCCGTCGGCTCTCGCGCTCAGGCAGAACCCACCACTCCGCGGTCCCGGGCTCTTTTTCTTGTTAGTCTTAAGGTAATAATATCTGAAGTGTGCCAATAAAGTGAAAAACCTGAAGACGATTCGCCGCCCTCTCATTATTTCGGGACTTGGGATTTCTACAGCCAGAATTTTCCATCATTCCATCGACGGCCAACTCCGCCACGACAGCCGGCCTTAAATTTGGAAGGAAGTCCGCCCACTCCACTTCAAATTCTTTTGCGTCTTTTGTCAACCGGGGCCAGAAATATCTTGTTTTGATCCTCTTGACTGACTGTGACATTCCCAGATGGCCTGCTTCCGTCGTGCTGTTTTTCTCTTGTAGTACCCTCTCAACTTCTTCCTCGCTGACACATAGTTTCCACGGTTGTGGAACCCCTTTGTCACTGCAAACCCTGTAGAGTCGTGCATTTTCTATCTGAAATTCCTCGTCATTTGGTTGAATTTCTTTGGTTTTTTGTTTTATCCAGTGCTTTTAGTTCTACTCTTGGTATCCTTGACAATGAGTCTGCTACTGTGTTTTGCTTTCCTTTCCGATATTGTACATCGAATTGGAATGGCTGTAAGCCTAGTGCCCATCTTCTTTTCTTCCTGCGGGGCTTTTTACAGAGTTCAACCATTTTAACGCCATATGGTCGGTTACCACGACGATACCGATACCGATCCTTCTAGGTACATCTTGTACTTGTTGATTCCCCAGTATATCGCTTGACATTCTTTCTTCGTTGCGCGGTATTTTTTCTCTTTTACTTGCGTATGAAATCACGTGTGCTCCGTCTGTTCCTTCTTGGGTTAACACTGCACCGATCCCAAGGTCGCTTGCGTCGGTTGGTAATTTGAAATGTCTAGTGAAGTCTAGGCATGATAGGACTGGTGCGCATGTCAGGCTTGTTTTTAGGCTGTCCAAGGATTCCTGGTGGAGTTGTCTTCCTTCTACCTTCCTTATCCCTTCCTAATCAGGTTCTGTAATGCTCCGGCCTTTTCCGTGATTGATGATTCTTCTATACCATGATGTCTCGTCGCATACCTCCAGCTCCCTGAGGTCTCTGTATCGGCTTAGGCTGATTGCGCTCCGTGATGTCCCCGTGTCTATTAGACCTTTCGTTGCCCTGTTTCCTATCCATAGTACTGCCGTGATTTGGAATTCGTCGCAATATAGCTGGCTTCCAGCTGCTGGTCTTTGTTTCCCTGCCTGAGCCGCCAGCTTTACCTGCTCAGGCCTCCTGCGTTTCCCGCCCTGCTCTACAAC
This sequence comes from Drosophila birchii, assembly GCA_035046345.1. Taxonomy (NCBI): domain Eukaryota; kingdom Metazoa; phylum Arthropoda; class Insecta; order Diptera; family Drosophilidae; genus Drosophila; species Drosophila birchii. The sequence goes on along the minus strand of JAWNOA010000022.1, from coordinate 268,333 downwards.
ATTCTGTTGTACGTACACTGTTCCGTCCACATACCCAGCAAAATAATGTTGATGGATTTCAGCATGTTTGTGCCGTATGTCCTGTTCGGCCGCATCCCGCCCTGCTCTACAACATTCTGTTGTACGTACACTGTTCCGTCCACATACCCAGCAAAATAATGTTGATGGGTTTCAGCATGTTTGTGCCGTATGTCCTGTTCGGCCGCATCGCATACATACATCCGGTCGAACTTGTTGCTGCCCCGGCTGGTCTGTCCGCTAGTTTGAGAAACTGTGTTAGTGCTTCTGCAGTTTTTAAATATCCGGGCCAGTTTTTCATCCTCGGATAGTTTGGAAAATCGCATCAGCTTTCTCAAACCCATCGCGTACTCTCGTACCGGTTCGTTCTCACGCTGTCTTAATTAAGCGATTTGTGTCTCATCCTATTCTTCATATCTCGGTGGTAGGAAATATTCCAGCAGCTCCGTGGTCAGTTGTATCCATGTTTTGATCTTGGTTGGAGTCGTGTTCCACCAATCGATTGCCGGTCCCTCGAGGATGAAGGGCATTGCCTGGATCAGTTGGTCCTTTTTGATTCCATACCCTACCGCCCATTGTTCTATCTTGCGTTGCGAATGATTATGGACAAGTCAACATAACAGATATCAGATTAATAGTATTTATGACAAAAGCTAATTACTGTTTTAGGACTCGGGAGATATATCGTCCTTTTGTCTAGAGATCACCGGAGTGCTATCGTTTAAGTTTTCTTCTCGTAACCGTCAAGTGGGCCAAGGAAGCTGCAAGGCGATTGGTGTGGGCCGCAAGGCGTTCGTTGTACCGACCCGAGTGTCAGTTGATCTGCTCCCGAGGGGATGTGGAGGTAGGCTTTCGATCTTTCTCTTCGTAGCGGACGGTTGTGTTTTTGTTTTGCGCTCCGACTTTTGTATTAATTTTGACTTTAAACCACCGGGGTTTCCTCTAAATATATCACCTAAATATCTGCAATTATATACCGTTTTGCTACCGCGCGTGCAAGAACTTGTCTGTGTAATTAATTTGCATTAATAATCACTTTTTAGTTTGTGCTAAGACGGTTATCTTATTTTTCCTCTTTGTTCTTATCCCGTCGGTCTCAAATAAACCACTTTGGTTTAACAAAGAGCTGGCAGGCTTAAAAACCGAAAAATCTAGGCTTCATAATAAATATAAACTTACTGGTTCAAGAACGGCTTTCTCATCTTATCTTAGTGCTCGATCTAACTTTACCGTTCTTTACGCTCAATGTTTTTTATATGGACGTTGATGCACTACGATGGAAAATATAGAAAAGAATACGAGGAAATAAACTACCGGCGAGCTGCCTGAGTGCGATCTAAGTGGGTAAGGACTAAAGTTTTTAGTTTAGGAAGACTATTAATATGTGCGATTACTGAGTACAAATCATTATAACTTGCACACAGTACTCTAAAGAGTTCATGCAGTTCGTAGGAGGTTCTACAATGGCGCAAAACTAAGGGTATGTACGATCTAGTATTCCTACTCGGAACGTGGAAATTGATCTGGCCTAACAAGTCAGTACTTTCCACGTCACCGTTAATTAGGTTATAAATAACGGTAATGCCATAGTTCTACGATTCGCCAAGTAGGGTAAGTTAATTTGGAGAAGTCTACTATAATAGCATCCCAGCTTAAGCCGCGTAAAGCGAAAAGTAAAAAGTTTTTTTGAACCGATTCGATGCGTTTACTGTGAACCCCATACTAGGGGCTCCAAACGATCCATATTCCAAATCCATATTCTAAGATAGGACGAATTAATGAAAAATATAAAGTTTTAGTTATATATGGGTCATCGAATTCTTTCGACCACCGTTTAATAAATCCCAGCATACCCCTGGCTTTATTCACCATGCTCGAAATATGATCAATAAAGTCAAGTTTGGGATCAGGCGGACACCCAAGTCATCAACTGAGTTAATTCTTTCCAAAGAGCAGCAGTTAAGCGTGTAAATTGCAAGCTTGGGAACGACACGAGAGAAAGTCATTAGCTTACATTTAGAGCCATTTAAGTGTAGTAGATTTATGCGGCACCAGGTTTGGAAGCTATCAAGATCTGTTTGTAAATCAGACTGGTAAGCGACGTCCTTGTATTGCACGCAAGGCTTGACATCATCAGCGTACATGAGTACTGTAGAATTTGTCAAAACTTCGGGCAGATCATTAATAAATAATGTAAACAACAAGGGACCCAGGTGGCTCCCTTGCGGGACACCGGAGGTGACTCGGAGAGAAGAGAGGATAACAAGATAACTAGAGATTCACCTAAGAAGATCAATTGAAAATCCGATTAAGTCGAGTTTCCTGATGAAAAGGCAATGAACGGAATCAAATGCTTTACCGATGTATAAATTACATCCGTTTAAAGGTTATTCTGAAAACCCCTTATAATGAAGGAAGAGAGCTCCAGAAGGATTGTAGTTGTTGATCTTCACTTAACAAATCCATGCTGACATGGACAAATTACTGATCTGCAAATGTGGAGTATTAATTTTTTCGAAAAGTTTAGGGATGGCCGAAAGCTTAGAGATTCCTCTATAGTTATTGGCCTCCAGACGGTAATCCGTCTGTACCTAGCAGATAAACAGGTCCTTTACACGATAAAGATCTAAAAGGAGAGAGCTTTCGTTTAAACATGGACTGAAAATTAAGTTCGATCTGGGCAAGCATCGAATACGTCTGATTTAGGTCAGTGGAAGTGGAGTATATTGTTTGAAAAAATTGGGCAAAAAGATCGGCAATTGCCTGATCGCCCTTCACGGTTCCGTTTGCAAAAGAAATGGATGAAGGATGAGTTACCGCCTTACGTTTGGTATTAAAAAAATTATAAAACTATATTAATCAGACCAGTTTAATTCAGAAATATAATTATTCAGCCGGTCGAAGTCTGACTTTCGAAAGCAGTAAACTCTTTTGGCTGGTCTATCAGATTTCTTCTGTATATCAGCACCAATGTCGAGTGTCACATCGATGGTAGGATGATAGGGATCTTCACGTTGCGTCAGCGGCGCCCCCTCGCTAAAATAACACTCGCCGGATCAGAGACAAAACAAAGATCAAGCCAGCGCTCTAAGGAATTTCGTATATAGTTGACGTGTAGTGGGGCGCTTTTGCCGCCAAAGATAGCCAGAAATTGTAATTGATGAAACGTAGGTGGCACCCAGGAAGATCCCACTGCGCAAAAAAAAGTGGAGTCGGGGGCACCGTGGTAGAATTCAATCGCATGTGTTTTATTCCGCTTCATACGTTGAACTAACTTAACTTAACATAAGGGTCGCGCTCCCGACCGATAAGCTCAGCTTAACAGTGCGGAAGCGGGCCCGAGTGGCGGAAAGCGGGCCAGCCATCCCCAGCTCGCCTCACAGCGAGCGCAGATCGGGAATGCCGAGGAGCGGAGAGCGGGAGAACATAGGTTCGCTCGTATGTTGTGTTGGTGCACGGAGGGCTGAGAGCCTCCTAGCATGAACATTCCCCCCCCTCTTGCAATCACTCGGGTTGCAAAAAAACCCTTTTATGGCTGATGGCAGGCGTAGCAGATGGTCACTCCGCTAATTACGTGACGCTGAAGTGGCTGTAGATTCCAGGACAGCGGCGGACAAGGGCCTGAAACGTTCTGTGGTGATCATGTCTTGCCGCAATCCCCTCGCTGTCGCGCTCAGTCAGGTGAATCAGTTGGCCGAGTCTGCGGGCCACGGTAGGACTAAGTACCTCGAGTACATCCTCTCCGGTGCGATGGCGCTTCGTGGGCGTGGAGGTGTAAATTACTGGCAGAATATGACTGAGAAAAAATATGGAATCAGTACTGATGCGAAATAGAAGTTGGAACTACGATTAGAGCTACAAGACAGCACAGTAAATAGGAACATTGGAATGGAAGGGAGCCTATTTATTGCGGGCAGGCTCGGCGTTGGTACGCCAAAAAACCTCGCACTCCAGAGCGGATGGTGTGCGCGCGAGTGGAGACCTCGGTTCGGATTTGAATGGGGCTCGTTGCTGTAAACGGGTTGCGTGCCCTGGACTTTCGTGCGTATGCAGGAGCGTGTGGTGATGCTGATTGCACTTTTCGCATCGATCCCTACTGCGGCACGTTCCCTCAGTATGTTCGTGGGCCAAACAATTGGAGCAGTACTGATGTTTGATGACTGCCTGGAGTCGTTTCTCAGCGCTAAGCCTTCAAAAACCTAGGCATTTCCGAAGAGGATTTGTTCCCTTAGCAGACTCGGCATGGGTAGGGTCGAATACCTCGGGAGTGTCTGCCTTCAACGGTGGCCCCACAATGGTTGGTAGGACCGTTCCTTCATGAACCGTTGGACGCGAAGGAAATGCGTGTGGAAAACACCGACACGCCGTTAGTGGGCGCCGTTGACACTGGGCCTGCAAAAAGTCATCTGCTAAGGGGAGATCCGGAAGATCTTCCCTTAGAAGATCTCTCGGAACTGGGTGGGACGCATGTTGTCCGGACAGTTGAGTAAGGACATAGGCCTTCGCTTCTAACTGTATCCCGGGTCTGGAGAGAACTCGAATGGAGAACTTGCAGAGCTTCGTGGAGTGCCCGGCAACTGTTTGATTGATACCGGAAACTTGAGTCTGGATTGTGTCAAATGAAAGTCTGCATTTGACGATCTTGGCGCAAGGTTCCCGGAGCCACAAGGCCTCACGTCGTCGATTGCCTCCAGAGTACGATGGCGCTCTGTCAGTAAATTATCTAAATGCTTCCAGGTTGGAATTTCGGCCTTGTTGTGTATGGATTGCTCCCACATGGAAAGTCTGATTTTGGGAAGCTTTGAGGAAATCATGAATACCAGAAGACAGTCCCAAGCCTCAATATTGATAGAGGACATCTCTAGAGCTGTCAGACAACTCTGAATGGTGGCTTGCAGCTCCTTCAGCGCGACTCCGGACTCTTGAGGAACAGCCTGGATGTTGAAAAGGATCTTCAACTGGCTGGTGACCAATAGCCGCCGGTTCTCAAAGCGGTCTGTGAGGCTTTGCTACGCCGCGACAAACCCCTCATGGGTAAGAGGAGCCTTAGAAACAATGGCGTGTGCGCCACCACTTGTTTTGGAAAGCAAGCAGAACAACTTTTCTACCGGGGTGAGACGCGAGTTCTGGATGTAAATGGCCGTGAACAAGTCTCTGAAGGTGGGCCAACGAAGATAATCACCCGCAAAGACCTCGGTATCCACTGGCGGTAACCGGCAGCCTATCGACGGGGGCGTGAGAACATTGGCGGAAGCCTGAGGCAATTTTTTGCCGAAGCTGGGCAGTACACCTCGAATAGACGGAGTAACAGTAGCTGTACTTCGATTTCAGCACTGTCGAGGTGGCCGTATTATCGTCGGACATGGTTAACAAATCGGAGCAGCTCTCATAGGTCTTCTCCACCTTCTCCCACAGGGCCCGAATTTGGTCCCGATGGACTTCTAGCATGTACTGGGAGCATTCCGTTTCTGGGGCGCCCGGAGTATTTATGTTGGCCTAAAATTGACTGATCCGATCTGTTGTGGCGATGAACTTTTTCAGCGCTAATCGACCGCACTTTGAGCCATTTTTGCCACGGAGCGGGTCTGCCTTTGTGAAGGACCGGGGGTTTTATCGACGCGTCGAATCCGTCTTTGTCCTTGGAATGGCACTGATAGCCTTAGGCTTTAGAAAAGGCGTCTGCGGAGATGCGGATTGAGATCTGTCCACACGGATGGCTGGAATCGGACGCGACTTTTTGTCGTCTGCCGTGGGCATTCTCAAATTCCACTTCGCTGGTCAGCGCTTGTCGACTGACTTGCGCAATAAGTTCCTCGTACGAAGCGGTGACCGGTCACACTAATGTGCTGAAAATGGCGAGATCGCGAATGAAATGCGCTTACAAGGAACTAGTTGGCAACTCGGCACGATCCGTATTTGGAGAAAAAAGAACCCAAAGAAACAAGAACCCAAAAAAACCCAAAAAGGAAAAGATGTTTGATGTGATTGCAGGCGGATGGTGCCTGATGCGGAGTAGACACAGTGTTGGAGACACGGAAAATTAAAAGGTATCGGAAAGTCCGTGCTCGTTCAGCAAAAAGTGGAAGACAATCAATATGTGTAAACTTATATAGGTATAGAAATATGTGACGCGGATTTAGAGGCCTTCGAATATCAGAATTTCTGTTTTTCGCAATAAATAATTGTTTATAGGTGTAATCGATAAAATTGAAACTTCAATTATTTTGGAATTGAAATGTTGCGGAGCCGGAAAGGTGGACCTTGGCTTGAATTTGACACACACAAAATTAATAAATAAATAAATATCTAATAATAATTAACCTTATTTTCTGACTAATTATTGTCGGATTTAATTATTCTGGAGCCGGAAAGGTGGACTTTAAGCCTCGGCTTCTGTTCGGACGGAGAACTAATAATTAAATAATTTATAATTTTCGAATTTAATTATTATGTGGCCGGAAAAGTGGAATAAAATCTTCGGCTGCTTCCCGATCGAAAAATTAATAATTAAATACTTTGTGGTATTTGTTCACTAAATTGTTTTAAATTCACTTAGCCGGACGGATGGAATTAATTACCCCTGAAGCGTTTTCACCCATATTTCGTGTTTTTTGATTTTTGTTTTCTCAACGGATTTGGAATCGTCTTGAAATTCTCTGTCGATTTCTTATAGTTCGTTTTTGCGACTATGAATTTTTGATTTATGCAACGCCAAATGCGCCAATGGCGCCACTGTGCGGCGGCTGAATTAAATTTTTGGAACACGGATTTTAAGTGAACTCTTATTTTCGTGGGTTTATTTTTAGTTTTATTTATTTCTGAAATCGGAGGCAGAAAATATATGGGAATATATATGGGCATTCATTTAATACGGAGATATGTATATGAATATGTATATGTATATATTAATTTCTGAAATCGGAGGCAGAAAATATATTGGAATATATGTATTTATGTATGGGCATGCATTCACAGCGGATCAGTTATAAGTGGACAGTATATATGTAACTGGGGGAACAGAGGGGTTCTGCGGTGCAAAAATGACACTGATTGGAAAAAAAATATTGCGACAGCGGCGGACTGTTCGGCGAATTTGGAAATTTCCGGAACTAATGCACACCGGCTGGCCAATATTAAATATTAAAAATATGTGCACAATTGTCATGAATGTATGTGTGTATGTATGTATACGGATGCACATATGTCTCGACCGTTGGCAAGCGAATAGACAACGGGGAAGCCGAAAACGGCAAGGAATATGGTGTACACAAAACGGGGACGGATGGAAAATTTTTCAGAGATAGAAGGCAAAGTAGAATAGAAATTTTCAAACTGCCGTTGTGTCGAAAAACTCGGACTTTGAGCTGACACGGAAGGAAAAACAAATCTTACGGCAGTGTGAACGAAATTTAATGTTCGGACCACTGCTATCTTTTGGCGGACCAATGCCGGGAACTGCTGGTAGAAATCCAAAAAAATCCGGCTCTGATGGACCAAAATGTGTAGTGGGACGCTTCTGCCGCCAAAGATGCCCAGCAATTGTAGTTGATGAAACGTAGGTGGCACCCAGGAAAAGCCCACTGCGCAAACAAAGAGTGGAGTCGGGGGCGCCGTGTTAGCATTCAAGGGCGCAATCGCATGTGTTTTATTCCGCTTCATACGTGGAACTAACTTAACTTAACATAAGGGTCGCGCTCCCGACCGATAAGCTCAGCTTAACAGTGCGGGAGCGGGCCGAGTGGCGGAAACCGGGCCAGCCATCCCCAGCTCGCCTCACAGCGAGCGCAGATCGGGAATGCCGAGGAGCGGAGAGCGGGAGAACATAGGTTCGCTCGTATGTTGGTACACGGAGGGCAGAGGCGTCGGAGGAGAGCCTCCTGGCATGAACAGTTAACTTGAGACACCGAAATGTCGAACAAGCCAGCAATAAAATCATGTTGTGTTGAGGATTGAAGTGTGTTAGAGGAGCTAGTTTGGAACCAAATAGCCCCAGGGATATTAAAATCACCCAAGACTACTAAATAATCTCTATCAGAAAGCATATTGGAAACCATCCGATTGGCGGAAAGGTGCTTCCAAAAAATATTCAGTTCCAACAATAGAGGAATGTAGGAACATAAAGACAAAGCGACCATTAAATGACAGCTTCACGCAAAGGAATTCAACTTCGTTGCTTTCCACGAAACTTACTAATTCTAACGTGAGAGTGGAGTTGACCGCTATGAGGACCCCACCCCCACGCCTGACCTGCCGGTCTAGCCGAAAAATCGTGGACGCAGCTGGGAAAACTTGTGAGCTAAGAATCTCCGGCTTTAACCAGGTTTCTGTGAACACAATAACATGGGAGGCGAATGCAAAACTATCTTGCATTCTAATAAGAGATTAACAGATAAGTATTTAGTTTTTCTTGGACAGAGTCCGAGGATGTAGAGGGCACAGTGGTCAGATCAGGCTTAGGAAGAGTTATCACGACAGGCCGTTTCTTTTTCTTAGCTTTATATTCTTTAACGACAACATACTCAGGGCATAATTTGGTTGAGCATATCGTGCCAAAGAATTATTTGGGACATGAATTTTGAAAGATGAATCTCCCTAGAGTAAGAAAATTTGAATTTTTCCACCTTTAATTTTAAATTGTCAGCTCTGACATTGTCTCGTATAAAGGCAACCAGGGGTGAAATATCTGGTACGTATGTGGGATAGCAATGAGGTTTGTGGTGAGACAGACTGAGTGCCTGGAGTGCCCATATTGGCCGGTAGTTCCTGGGGGTATAAATTTACGGGGCTATGGGGGGTCAAAATTTGTGCTCCCATAGGAGACAAAAATGAAATTAGCGGTGGAACGTTTAGTCCCACAGCACCTTTGGATACCGAGTCTTTCCTAACACTTGACGTCAGAATGCTGGGATTTGATTCTGAGGTCGAGGGCAGTGTCAAAGGCGGCTGCTGTTGAGAGCCCGCCGCAGGTTGTTGGGATCCGTCGCCCTGCTGCACTCCAGTTGCAGTTTTTTTTGCGCCTTGGAGACTTATTTAATAGCGTAAGGCTATTAAATTGTTTATTAAGCGCTAAGAAGATGGTATGAGTTTTGTTAAAACTCGATAACAACTCCTTAAAACTGCCCTTGGTTTGCCCTTCGTCTCCCTTTCAACGTCACGACAGGCATCGCAACAGTAGCGCAAGCCGGCAACCCCAATGCCCTTTGCGTGCAAAATGTTGTCGCACAGCCAGCAGCCGATGGTAAGATTACTTGACAAAACTGCCTTTTTACAAGTTTTGGAGATGCAGACGATATCGGGAGACATTATTGAAAACATACCACTGTACTTGTAGCAATAGAATATGAGAAGAAAAGTGCAGCAGCACCGAGAGGGTTGAAGCGCTAGAAAGCAGGGGAGCGTGAGAATAAGCGAGCCTAGAGAACGTTTAGCTGTCGTGACAGAGCAACAACGGCTAACCGGAAGAGGTACAAAGAGAAAATGCAAATAAATTGCATCGAACACATGGAGGACCTAAGGAAATTAGCTGATAACGACGGTGAAGCTCGTGCTGATCTCTCTCTTTCTTCTACGCCCGCTTTTACTAATGCTGCTTTGGAGAGCTTTCGTTCTTTAATATATTTTAGTAATTAACATTTTAAAATTTTTAGAGTTAGTTAAGTTGTTTGGGTGGAGGCTTAGGTGCCTGGCAGATAGTGCATAAACTATATATATGGACGTTGATGCACTACGGTCAGTACACTCAAGTGGCCCTTATGAAACCAGGCACGTGCCTGTTAGGGTTAGGTATTAGTAGACGCGATGGAAAATAAAGAAAAGAATGCGAGGAAATAAACTACCGGCGAGCAGCCTGAGTGTTTGCATGCAAGCGATCTAAGTGGGTAAGGATTAAAGTTTTTAGTTTAGGAAGACTATCGACATGTGAGATCACCGAATACAAATCATTATAACTTGCACACAGTACTCTAAAGGGATCATGCAGTTCATAGGAGGTTCTACAATGGCGCAAAACTAAGGGAATGTACGATCTAGTATTTCTACTGGGAACATGGAAATTTAGCTGACCTAACAAGTCAGTACTTTCCACATCGCCGTGAATTAGGTTATAAATAAAGGTAATACCAAGCATAGTTCTACGATTAGCCAAGGAGGGTAAGTTAATTAGGATAAGTCTACTATAATAGGAGGGTAATCTCTGTTCAGCATCCCAGTTTAAGCCGCGTAAAGCGAAAAGCAAAAAGTTCTTTTGAACCGATTCGATGCGTTTACTGTGGACCCCATACTGGGGGCTCCAAACGCAAGATCCATATTCTAAGATAGGACGAACTAGTGAAATATATAAAGTTTTTGTTACATAGGGGTCATCAAATTCTTTCGACCACCGTTTAATAAATCCCAGCATACCTCTGGCTTTATTCACCATGCACGAAATATGATCGATAAAGTCAAGTTTGGGATCCAAGCGGACACCCAAGTCATCAACTGAGTTAATTCTTTCCAAAGAGCAGCAGTTAAGCGTGTAAGTTGCAAGCTTGGGAACGACACGAGAGAATGTCATTAGCTTACATTTAGAGCCATTTAAGTTTAGTAGGTTTATGCAGCACCAGGTTTGGAAGCTATCAAGATCTGTTTGTAAATCAGACTGGTAAGCAACGTCCTTGTATTGCACGCAAAGCTTGACATCATCAGCGTACATTAGTACTCTAGAATTTGTCAAAACTTCGGGCAGATCATTAATAAATAATGTAAACAACAAAGGACCCAGGTGACTCCCTTGCGGGACACCTGAGGTGACTTGGAGAACATTAGATAAAAAAATTTTAAAGAGGACTTTTTGCGTCCTGCCAGTCAGATAACAAGAGATCCACCTAAGAAGATCAATTGGAAAACCCATTAAGTCGAGTTTCCTGAGGAGAAGGGAATGATTAACGGAATCAAATGCTTTACTGAAGTCAGTATAAATTACATCCGTTTGAAGGTTATTCTGGATTTTAGCGATCCGATTTGCCACAAGCGTGTGGTATGATGATGCGGACACATTTATCCAGGACAGGACTACAGTTGAATGAGTCCATAAGTCCCCAGATGCCTTGTCCTCAGACATGCGTAAATCGTCTCCTTAGCTGACGGCGCAACTCGTGACTTTAAGCACAGCAACCGGACGGATACTTCATTATTTTTGTATGTGGCTCGCAAATACACTGCTGCTCCACATGCTCGTTCAGAAGCGTCGACAAACATGTGCAATTCTTGTGTGACGGGCACCTGTCCTTCGAATATGTGTTTTGGAATTTGCATGTTGTTTAGCGCTTGTAAGTCAGCGCGATAATTTTTCCAGGTGCTGAGAAATCTCGTCGTCCCAGCCCATCTTTAATTCCCACAGGGTCTGCATGAAAATCTTTGCCTTGACCAAGGCAAATAATCCTAGTGGATCGAATATTTGCGATGATTCCGAACTGACCACTCGTTTGGTAATGGTTGACGCTTTGCTTTTTTGAGATCGTCCACATAACTGATCACTTTGCGGCCTCCAAAGCAAACCCAACGTCTTAACACTATATTGTTTGAGTGTTTCGTCTAACTTGACGTTAGAGACGATATCCTCTTTGGGAATTTGGCTTAATACCTCTGAGTTATTGGAGCACCATTTTAGGTGTTAAAATTGTACGGCCTCTAGGATGCTGTCTGCTCCTGTGAGAAAGTCATCTACGTAAAAATCATGTTTAAGTACGGACGATTCAAGCGGTAGATGATTCTTGACCTTCTCGGACAGATAATCCAAGCTTTAATAGTAGCCAGAAATGGCGCTGATGTACCATATGTGACAGTTTTAAGCCTATAAAACTTTAGATCGTCTGATGGTTTCTTCCGCCTTACGATTAATTGATGGAACTGGTGGTCAGGGTGCATCCACACCTGCCGATACATCTTCTCTATATCTGCAGTAAACACATATCTGTGAGTGAGGAATCGTAGTAAAATTGCAAACAATTCGCTCTGCACAGTGGGTCGAGCGTACAATATATCATTCAACGATTTATTGCTTGTGATCTGAGGGTACGTGTGTGATGTACCAGTTTCATGTATCCAAGACGTTCATATTCTTCCATGAAGTCTACATATCCTTTCCAGACTTCTGGTGGCGTTCGTCGCTCTAATGCCAAAAATCTATTGGTTGCTGTTTTTTGAATGGAAGTTTCACAATGAATTTTCCATCTATTGCAACCTGTAGATTCGCTACGAAATGAGATTCGCAATGAGCTTTTATTGGAGATCGAACCTTTTTTTTCGTGTCTAGATTTTCTAGTGTCCAATATCGCTCTAGTAGCGTATCCACTTCCTCTTCTGAGGTTGCCGCTGCACAAAATGCCGCTGAGTCGTGCTCAGCAGGAAATTTCCCGGCCACAATCCATCCAAGATTTCATTTTGAAGAATTGGGCCTTCCGGCTTCATCAGCATCTGATTTGGTAGAAGCAAAGAATAATAATGCTCTGCGCCGATAAGCATGTCAATTTTTCCTGGTTTGTCAAAGTTTGGATCAGACAGGGTGACGTTGTTTGGGACTCGTAGTTGTGAGGCAATTAATTCATGAGCTGGTTGATCAGACATGATATGCGGCAGCACAAAGGCTTCTACTTGTTGAGCAAAATCATTATGCATCGACTTGACCGACTAGCTCGACTGGTTTTTTGGTTGCCTTTAATGCCCTCGATGCGCAATGATGCACCGTGGAGCTTTAATGACAGTTTGGAGGCCATTCGTTCAGAGATCAGATTAATTTGTAATCCTGAGTCTAGCAAGGCTCGAAATGTGGCCATCTGGCCATTGCTTACTTTGACCAATACCTTGACTATGGCCAGCAGATTGTAACTTTTGTTACTTGCTGCACCTACAGAAGGTGATTTTGGCTCTGTCGCCGCACCTGACGTGGTCTCTAGGTGCAGCAATGTATGGTGTTTTTTGTCACATTTAAAACACGTACGGCCTCGGCAATCTTTCGCCTTGTGGTCACTGCTGAAACAGTTAACACACAATTTTTGTTTTTGAACCCAATTGACTCGATCGGGTATGGTTTTGCTGCGGAAATCATCGCATTTGTATAGCCAATGAGTCCGTTTGCAGAAAGGACAATTTGGTTGCCTTCCAGCGCTGGCAGAAGTGCATGATGGGCTCTTCTGCTCCTTTCTCAATTGTTGATTGCGTTTTCCTGTTCCCAGCACTCGGCTTCGCTGGTCCAGGAAGCTTAGCATTGTATCGAGACCTTGGAGTTCTCGTGATCCGTCTAACGATTGTTCGTAGAGGGCTCGATTTGCAAGATCCAGTTTTTGCTTGATGATGGCAATTATGATTGTATCCCAGCTGGATATATCAATGCCTAGTCCCTTTAATGATGCTAGAGACTCGATTGTTGTGATAAACAACTCTTTTAATGACTTTGGATCGTCACTGTTTGTATGATGCTGCAGGAGACGATTGAGAATCGTATCTGCTACATGGCGGGGATTGTTGTACGCGTCAACCAATATTTCCCATGCGCTCATGTAATTTTCTTTTTTAAGATCAATATGTCTTATTAATCTCTCTGCCTCTCCAGTTACGGTGGTTTTGAGGTACCACATCTTCCTGACTGTGGGCATATTGGTATCGTGAACCATGCATTTGAACAAGTCGAAGAACTGAGTCCATTTGAGTAGATCCCCATCGAACTTTGGGATGCTGACTCTGGGCAAATGTACATCTTCATTGTTTGATGCACTTGTTTGCGCCCCCAAGACTCTTTGAACTTCTCCTTCTAGTCGGAGGAACGACTGCATGTCGTATCCTTCTTCGACTGGGTCTTCGTATTCTTCGTGAACAGCAAAGTGGACATTCTGATATTGGGACCATAATGAGGTTATCGAATCCCTTGTTATGGCCCTTCCGGTTTCGGAAAATTCATTCAGGGCATGTTTGATTGATTCGGCAATCGGCCTTTGTAGCCGACATGCTGATATCAGCTTGCTTGCAGATTGCGGTAAGCTCGCAACGCCTGCATTTTTCAAAGCATTGCTCGAGGTTGCCTTTTCGGGGGCATTACTCGAGGTTCGAATCATTGCATCGGTTATTATCGTTCTGTATCTGTCGTATGACTCACGACAGTCCACGTAAAACTTTAAATATTCTGCGGTTCTATATTCCGCTGGAATATTTTTGTCATTATCCGCAAATCGATTCCATGCTTCATCGATTGCGGCCAACTTTGATTTATAATACGTTGGATTTTGCTTTATTTCCGCAGAGTCTTTTAAAATTGTCGATGAGCTTCGATATTTCTTGACTGATTTCTTCCTGCAAGTGTAACGCCTCTGTGACTGCTTGCTCCACCTTATTAGACATATTAAAATTGTTTTTTAGTTCCTGACCGTTGGGAGTGTCTTATTTGCTTTGACAGCTGGATACGCTCCTATTCGCAACCGTGATGTGGTCGAAGGAATCAACAAATGGTCAATATACTTGGGGGATTTCTAGAATTTAGAGTTCTAAAAAAGGATTTTGGTCAATGTGTAGTTGTGCTGATAGGTTCCTGTGCTTTTGACGTATTCAGGACAATTTCCTGTGAGTCAAGTCTTCACCAAAACTGTTTATTTGGTGGGTGAGAACAATTAAGAAGATCCCAAGAATTAAGGATTCTTTCCTTTTGTTTGTGACGAAGTCACTCGCTCGATGAGCTATATATATATATATGTAAATAGTAGATTTAAGCTTGCATATAATAGATTAGGCTAATGGTAGGGTAAGCATAGGTTAGTTTTGTAAATATTAGGGAATAGAGAATAGGGAGTAGGGACGTAGGCGTTGGCCGGCCATCGGCCACACACACCGGCCACACACACCGGCCACACTCCGGCAACATCGCCGGCAACGAGCGGCAACGTTGTCCAGCCAAGATCGGCAACGTTGTCCAGCCAAGATCGGCAACATCGTTGAGGAACATCGGCACGGAACGGTCCGCATCCCAGAGGACCGAAACGGGAGCCGCGGGCCAAGAGCGGCGAAGAGAGCGTTCGGGGGGCAGAGGTCTACGACGCGGGCGCCTGCAGAGCAGCGGAATTCAGATCCGCCACTTGCTCGGTCAGGAGAGAGCGAGAGGCAAATAGTGTCGACCGAAGAACGGCTGGAACCCGGAACGGCGCGTGCCAACGATCTGGGCAGCGCTGCCGCCACGGGAGAGAAAAGTAGGTCACGGCGAGTTTTGCAATTTAATTTTTTTTTACAAGTGTGTGAAAGCAAAACAGTGAAGTAAGAGGAAAGAGACAGAAGACCGGCAGCAGCAACATATACAATGGGCTGAGGTTTTGTATTGGGTAAGCGAGGCGAGCCGCCCAATATTTTATACACAGAACATAGAGATTTCGGACAAGAGTGGGAAGAGTAGAGCTAAAGAAGAATTTGATAAATTTAAGATATTATAAAGATGAGAATAAACCCAAAATGAAGACACTTGCTTTCGACTATTTTCTTAACCCATTCGTAGCCAATTGCATCATCCTCTGCTCCCCTCCTCCCCATGTCGGCGGCCGTTGGGTAATCCCAGGTGCCGAATTGGGCAGGACGGGAACAGGAGCGCCCCGCTGCTGAGATTCATTCCTGGCGTGGGCGCGGGCGGCGGCTGTTGCCTGTCCAATCTTCGAGTGTCCCGGCCGGATTAGCCCAGGCGCCCTCAGGCGAATCGAGAGTCACGGGGGATTTTTAGAGAAAGGGGCGACGGCCCGCTGGGAAATAATTCCAGGCGGAGCCGCCGCGCCGCGGCCGTTGGGTTCGGACCAGGCCGCGAGGTTAGGTTTGGGGTTGTGGGGCGCGGGAGAAGGCTGCTGGGCGATCCCGAGCCGGTTCCAGTCTCTAGCGGAGGGTTCAGGCCGTTGGAAAATCCCGGCCGGTAGAAATTTGTCCCGCCCAGTGTGGGCAATTAAAAGGCGCAATTTCTAAGCCAAAAACCCACCCCTAAAAATTCTTGCAAAATCACGGCCTCTCTCATGTTCTAGCGTTCCCAAAATATAAATTATTCTGGAAGGGACTCTGGGCCGCTGAGTTCATATCTCGGCCCAATTCGGCGCCTGTAAATACCCAACGGCCGCCGACATGGGAAGGAGGGGAGCAGAGGGTGATGCAATTGGCTACGAATGGGCCGAGAAAATAATCGAGAGCAAATAGTTTCATGTTTAGGTTTAATTCATATTTATAATGTCTTAAATTATTTAGCTTTCCCTGTCTTTTTCACTCTTTCTTTGTCGTTATAATCTTAATCCACACACCCCGAAATTCGCTAACGTATTTCGTGTAAAATAAAGGGCACTTCGCCTCACTTACCCAAAGTAAATAATCGGCTGATTTAACTTAATGCTGCTGCCGGACTTCTATCTCTTCTTCTCTTCCTTCTGTACTTTGCACACGCACTTGAAATCAAACTTTTGCTGCTGGTTTCCCTCAGGGTCGAATCGCGAGTGAATAGAAACTAGCTGCTGATTCCTCCTGTTGCCAAATCGCGAGTGTTTGCAATTTTATTTGCAAAACTTGCCATGACCTACTTTTTGGCTCTCCCGTGGCGGCAGCGCTGCCGCGATCGCTGGCACGCGCCGTTCCGGGTTCCCGCCGTTCATTTGCCGACACTATTCACCTCTCGCTCTCTCTTGAGCGAGCAGGTGGCGGATCCGAATTCCGCTGCTCGTCCGGCGCCCGCGTCGTAGGCCTCTACCCCCCGAGCGCTCTCTCTGCCGCTCTTGGCCCGCGGCTCCCGTCGGTTCAGTCCCGCTCCCGGGCCGATGTTCTGCAACAATGTTGCCGATCTCGGCCGGCCAATTGTTGCCAGTCGATGTTGCCGGCGATGCTGCCGGATGATGTTGCCGGAAAGCGTTGCCGGTGTGTGGCCGGTGTGTGTGGCCGGTGTGTGTGGCCGGTGTGTGTGGCCGGTGTGTGTGGCCGGTGTGTGTGGCCGGTGTGTGTGGCCGGTGTGTGTGGCCGGTGTGTGTGGCCGGTGTGTGTGGCCGGTGTGTGTGGCCGGTGTGTGTGGCCGGTGTGTGTGTGGCCGGTAGGCGGCCAACGCCTACGTCCCTACTCCCTATCCACTATTTTCTACCTATGTACAAACTAACCTATTCCTTACTCTAACCTAAACTAATATATACAAACTTAAACCTACTATATATACATATTTACAGTGACTTCGTCACACCCCCTCCCTACTTCGGGGGGCGGACGAAGACCCGCACCTTCACTTTCGTGCTGATCTGTAACCGGAATCTTTGCCCCTGTTCCTCGTCGAGGTACCTCCTAGTGCGGCGCCCTCGCGTCTCCAGCCGCGACCTGATCCGGGCGACGAGGCGCGCCGGCAACCTTCCTCCGGGCGTGGACCACTCCTCCGGTGCCGTGATGCAGGGCTCGCCCCGGATGCTCCCCGACTCTGGTGGCTCTTCCTCGTCCTCCTCCGCTGACTTGGATGGCGAGTCATCCCACGGCGCCGCACGCCGTCTCCCGCGCCGTGTTCCAGTCTCCGCGCCGGCCGCGCGGCTGACTGCGCACCGGATTGGTGCCGATCCGGCCTGGTATGGCCCCGGACCAAAAATGCCCGCGTACTTGTCGTCCTGGGCCGGTGAGCGAGGCGTCTGTGGCCTCCGGCCTTCCCGCGTCGGGCTGTAGCGGACCCCTCCCGGTGCCTCCGCTCAGCTCCGCGGTGAGTAGGGCATCACCTGCAGTGCCCCATAGTCGTCGTTCGCCACTGAAAGAAATGACATTTGTCGCTATTTAGCCGCAGGTTGGCTCTGCGTAGTGGGCGAAACACCTCCAGAAGGTTTTCGACGTGTTCCTCCAGCGTCGACCCGATGACTATAATGTCGTCTAGGTAGGCGAACGCATGCGGCTCCATGTCCGGACCGATTACCCTATCCAGGGCCCGCTGAAACGTCGCTGGCGCCGAGTGGAGTCCAAATGGCATAACTCGCCAATGGAATAGGCCTCGGCCAGGAACCGTAAAAGCCGTACATTCCCGGCTATCCCTAGCCACGGGGATTTGCCAGTAACCATTCTTCAAGTCCAATGTTGAAATGAACTTGGCGTTCCGTAGTCGCTCCCAGATCTGTTGGATCTTTGGCAGCGGGTACGCATCCGGCACAGAGTTCTCATTTAACTGCCTGTAGTCGATGCACTCTTCTTGGTCGAGATCACAATCGGGGCGCTGTGCGGGCTCTTAGACGGCTCGATGCAGCCGTCCCTAAGATCTCATCTATCTGTTTATCAATAACGGCTCTCATGACCGGATTCCGCGGAAAATACCTTTGTTTTATCGGGCGGTCGTTGCGCATTACAATCCGGTGTTCCGCGATGTGGGATACTCCGGCTAGATTCTCAAATTTCCTCAATTCCTGCTCCAGGAATTTCTCCACCCAGGGCTCTGGGTATCTATGTCCCGACTCCGGCGGGTCTGGTTCCTCGGGTGCATGGTTGCATGGAAGTGGACACGCTTCTTGGAGGTGCGAAATGGATTTCGCTGCGCGGCGGTGGCATTAGCCACAGGCAAAACATGGCTCCAACTGCTAGCTCGACTAGCCGTGGGAACCTCCGTATCCATGGCTGTTCCCATGCTCAAATTCCGACTCACTGCCCGCGGGGCAGGGATCGGCAATTGTCTTTCTACAGTACGCGGCTTGGGTACTGTTCCTTGTGTGGCCGCCGGCCCCTCCTGGGTAACCGTGCTAAATGATCCTTGATCCGTTCCCTCTACTATTTCTCCTACATGATTCCTCGATGACACTCCTCGGCCTTTCGCAGAAGGCCCGAGTTTGTCTGACTCCTGGTGGCTTGCTAAAAGCTTCCCTGGGAGTCTGACTCCTTCACGAACTCCTGGTGGCTTGCTATGGGCTTCCCTGGGGGTCGTGAGGTTTCCTCTTGTATCTTTCCTCCTCGTAACCCTTTTTCTATATTTTGTTCCTGTGAACTTTCCCTCACTTTTTGCTGTGAACTTTCCCTCACGTTCTCTTCTTGCCGTGACCTTTCCCTCATGTTCTCTTCTTGCCGTGACCTTTCCCTCACTTCTTGCTGTGAACTTTCCCTCACTTCTTGCAACTTTTCCCGCATTTTCCCCGCGCGTGGCTCTGCCTGCTGATCCGCGCGTAGCCCTGTAGCGCCTATTCTGTCGAGAAATGCCCTGGTTGACCGCAGTTCCTGCATGCCTCCCGCACGTTCACTGGTGCCTGCTCCGGTGTCGATGCCCGAACCGTATTCGCGTTCTTGCTAAAACTTCCCTGCATTGTGCTCGTCTGCGGCCTGCGGGCCGTGCGGTCCGCATCAGTGGTGGCGCGAGAAATCGGTGGTGCCCGTGGGTTCGGGTCCTACTGATTCCGAGCCCGTCCGCTCCTGCGGCGAGTCTCCTCATGGTCGACCACCAAATGGGTCAGTTCCGCCAACCTGCGGAAATCCTGTCTCCTGACAAACAATTGATATTCTGGCAGCATATTGTCGTAGACTCTCTCCAACTCTCGTTCCCCTGTGATTCCTGCCAGTCGCATCTGCAGGCGTAGGTCCACCAAATATGCCTTAAACAGCTCATTGGGTCCCTGAAAATGCGTCCTAACCTCGTCCTCCAACCGCTGATAATAGCGCGGTGGCAAGAAGAAATCGAAAAACTCCCTACGAACCTTTGTCCAAGTGGCATTCCGTAGGCCACTGGTCCTGTACCAGCTGTCGGCTCGGCCAGTCAGCAACACTATCAAAGCCGGGGCGAGATACTTCTGGTCGATTCGGCAAGTATCGGCCCGTTCTTCAATGTGCTCAATAAAACAGAGCGGATCCGTCGTCCCACTTGTCCCCACTTGGTCATCCTATCCAATAGTGCGGCTCCCGGGTCCCCATGGTGGTTCGTTACACGCGAGGGTTCCTCCGTCTTCGTCGGCATTCGTCTTCCTCCAGCCGGAGAAGTACTCCTAGGCAGTAAAAGCGTAAAAGACGCCGTCGGCGCCGCAGCTCCTGGCGAGTTTGCCTCTGAATCCAAATGCATGGGCGACAGCAGCTTTGCGTCCCCGGTGGGAGCGTTCCCAAAATTTCTCTCCAATTCCTCCAGACGGATCTGTACCGCCTCCGAATGGTCCTGTTGACGCGCAAAGGCAATCAGTCGCGATCGCATTTCCTCCACTGTGCCTCCGCGTTCCAAATTAAATTCGAGGAGGATGGTCTCCAACTCTAGCTTCTTGCTATAGCTGATCCACGTGACGCCCATGGTTCTCTTCTTTTTGTTCTCGTTATTTTATTATTAATATTTATATTTTATTATTTATAATTTTTTTTTTTGTTTATTCAATTCTATTGTTCTCCTAATTTAAAATTTTTTCCTCTATTACTATTTATCTTTATTTAATTATTCTAGACTTTTCTCCTTCTGTCTTATTTTTACCTTAATATTATTTTTTTTCTTATTATTTTATTCTCTCTGATTACTACTATTTGCTTTTTTCTTTCTTTATTTAATTTTTTCCCTCGCCGTTGATTTTCCTTCTTTTCTTTTCTTCCTTTCTTTTTCTCTAACTCTTTTATTTTCGATACTTTATTTCCCCAACTGTGTTTCTCTATTTATTTTCCTAAGTGTGTCTTTTCTATCTTAGCTTTCGACCTTTATCTTTTTTTCTTTCGTCTTCCTATCTTATTTCTTTTCCTTCTATAGTTTCCGTTTTTTTCCTTTCTTTTTATTTCGTTTCTTGCCGTATTCTTTTTTTTTCTTATTCCTTTCCGCTTTTATCCTGTTTAAATTTCTTTTCTGTTCCACTTAATTAAATTCCTTTTCCTAATTTTATTTTCCTTTTCTTTATTTTCTTAATTTTATTTTCTTATTTCGTTTCATTTAATCCGTTCCACTTTTTTTTTCCTTTTGCCTATTCTTATTTCTTTGTCTACTCTTTTTAATCTTTTACTCTTTTTTTTATTTAATCCTTGTCTTACTGTAGTTTATTCCTTATCGTATATTTTTATTTTATTATTTAATATTTAATTAGTTTATTATTTTATTTTATTTTTCTTCGTGTATTTTCCTGGCCGCTTTTCTTCGTTTTTATCTCGTTTTATTTTTCCTTTATCTCTTCCTTTTTTATTTCCTCTCAGTGTAAACGTCAATTCTTGATTTAATTCCCTCGCTCTATTTTATTTATTATTTATTTACTGTATTTTTATTATTTATTTTAGGGTGTAACCAGCCTTTGTGTCTTTTATTTCCCTCAGTGTATCCTGAGTTTATTTTATTAATTTTCCCCTTTATTTTATTTTATTATTACTTTCTTTTGCTTTATTTTGTTTTATTTTTATTTTATTATTTTATTTGTTATATCTCTTTTTTCCAGTGTAGCTTGCTCAATTTAATTATTTAGTTATTCCGTCTGTTTTATTTATTATTTTCCACGTGCTCAATTTTCCTATTAAATTCTCCCAGTGTATCGTTTAATTTAATTTATTCAATTTGTTCCGATTCCACTTAATTAATTCTCTGTTCGATTTATTTAATTTAATTTTTTTCCCTTTATTTTATTTTATTATTTAATTTATTTTATTTAATTCCGTTATTTTATTTTAGTTAATTTCCTTTAGTTTATTTTATCCTTCGATATATTTATTTAATTTGCGCAGGATCTCCTTTTTTTCACAGGACCTTTCTATCAATTTCTTTACTTAAATTTCCGGCGATTTATCTTTTTTTGAAATTTTTCCCGATGTTTGTTTGACGAAGAGTATTTTCTGAGTGTCGTTCATGGAATAAAAGGGCCAGTATATAAATTGGTTCCCGCCCTGATGACGGCGCAACCAAGAGCGAAAATCATTAATCAGAGAAATATGTATAAGCATGTGTATGTATATGTATGTGTACCCCGATCATCCGATCTGCATGTGCAGCGACGGTTCTCTCTGCTCTGCCGACGTCGGCGCAGGCAGCGACATAAAATCTTTCTTATTGACTAAAAATGCAACTTTGGTGTCCTGTTTTGTCGAAGCTGTACTATTTTTCCCCTGAATGGAATTTTTCTATCTATTCTTCTACTCTTCCCCTTGTCTTTCGTTAACGGCCCGAAAAAACGAGGCGCCGTTGTGGCGGCTGCATGTGCGTCGGAATTATGGAAGTTTCTGGCAATTTCTAGCTTTTACATATGCATGCATATGCGTATGTATGTATATGTTTTTTCACCGCTAAAAATCTCTTGTTAGGCTGGCGGGGCTTTAATCCGCCTTAGTAAGGATTCCTACATCTCCCCATGTCCTGACGAGTCCCTGTTCGGGCGCCATCTGTAAGGATGCAAAGGCCGAGATATGAACTCAGCGGCCCAGAGTCCCTTCCAGAATAATTTATATTTTGGAAACGCCAGAACATGAGCGAGGCCGAGATTTTGCAAGAATTTTTAGGGGTGGGTTTTCGGCTTAGAAACTGCGACTTCCAATTGCCCACGCTGGGCGGGACAAAACTTCTACCGGCCGGGAATTTCCAGCGGCCCAAACCCTCCGCTAGAGACTGGAACCGGCTCGGGATCGCCCAGCAGCCTGCTCCCGCGCCCACAACAACCCAAACCTAACCCCGCGGCCTGGTCCGAACCCAACGGCCGCGGCGCGGCGGCTCCGCCTGGAATTAATTCCCAGCGGGCCGTCGCCCCTTTTCCTAGAAGATCCCCGTGACTCGCGATAGCCTGAGGGCGCCTAGGCTAATCCCGCCGGCGCCCTCGAAGATTGGACAAAGCGGCTTGGGGAAACCCAACAGCCGCCGCCCGCGCCCGGAGTTATTCTCAGCAGCGGGGCGCTCCTGTTCCCGTCCTGCCCAATGCCCAACAATGTTGCCGATCTCGGCCGGCCAATTGTTGCCAGTCGATGTTGCCGGCGATGCTGCCGGATGATGTTGCCGGAAAGCGTTGAGGGTGTGTGGCCGGTGTGCGTGGCCGGTGTATGTAGCCGGTGTGTGTGGCCGGTACGTGTGGCCGGTGTGTGTGTGGCCGGTGGGTGGCCAACGCCTACGTCCCTACTCCCTATTCACTATTCCCTACCTATGTACAAACTAACCTATTCCTTACTCTAACCTAAACTAATATATACAAACTTAAACCTACTATATATACATATTTACAGTGACTTCGTCACAAAAAAATAAAACAGCGAAAATAAAGGAGTTAGAGAAAAGAAAGGAAAGAAAAAAGAAAAAAGGGAAAATCAACGGTGAGGGAAAAAAAATTAATAAAGAAAGGAAAATCAAGTATTAATAATCAGAGAAAATAAAACAAGAATAAAATAATAATACGGTAAAAATAGAACAAAAGGGAAAAGGCTAGAAGAAATAAAAAACGATACATTTTTTAATAAGGAGTGGAATAACCAGGCTATAGATCAAACAGTACGATATAACAAAGAAAATAATAATAATATATTATAATAAATAATAAAATATAAATATTAATAAAAATACAACAAGGAAAAGAAGAGAAACATGGGCGTCACTTGGATTAGTTATCGCAAGAAGTTGGAGTTGGAGACCATTCTTCTCGAATTTAATTTGGAACGCGGATGCACAGTGGAGGAGATGCGGTCACGGCTGATTGCCTTTGCAACAGGACCATTCGGAGGCGGTACAAATCCGTCTGGAGGAGTTAGAGAGGAACTTTGGGAACGCTCCCACAGGGGATGCGAAGCTGTTGTCGCCCATGTACCTAGATTCAGAGGCAAACTCGCCAGGAGCTGCGGCACCGACGGCGCCACTTACACTGTTACTGCCTAGGAGTACTTCTCCGGCTGCACGGAGACGCATGCCGACGAAGACGGAGGAACCCCTGCGTACGACGAACCACCATGGGGACCCGGGAGCCGCACTATTGGATAGGATGACCAAGTGGGGACTCTCCTTTGACGGGACGACGGATCCGCTTTATTGAACACATCGAAGAACGGGCCGATACTTGCCGGATCGACCAGAGGTATCTCGCCCCGGCTTTGATAGTGTTGCTGACTGGCCGAGCCGACAGCTGGTACAGGACCAGTGGCCTACGGAATGCCACTTGGACAGAGGTTCGTAGGGAGTTTTTCGATTTCTTCTTGCCACCGCGCTATTATCAGCGGTTGGAGGACGAGATTAGGACGCATTTTCAGAGACCCAATGAGCCGTTCAAGGAATATTTGGTGGACCTGCGCCTGCAGATGCGCCGGGCGGGAATCACAGGGGAACGAGAGCTGGAGAGAGTCTACGACAATATGCTGCCGGAATATCAATTGTTTGTCAGGAGACAGGATTTCCGCACGTTGGTAGAACTGACCCATTTGGTGGTCGGCCATGAGGAGACTCGCCGAAGGAGCGGACACGCACGGAATCAGCAAGACCCGAACCCACGGGCACCACCGATTTCTCGCGCCACCACTGATGCGGACCGCACGGCCCGCAGGCCGCAGACGAACCCTATGCAGGGAAATTTTAGCGGAAACGCGAATACAGGTCGGGCATCGACACCGGAGCAGGCACCAGTAAACGTGCGGGAGGCTTGTAGGAACTGCGGTCAACCCGGACATTTTTCGGCGGAATGCCGGAGCCAGAGATTGATTTTCTGCTGGAATTGTGGACGACGAGGAGTACGAGCATTTAAATGCTGCCGAAGACAGGTTTCGGGAAACGGAAACGGGCCTCGCGTGACTGGGAATCACCCGAGGGACCCGGCAAACCCGAGCAATTAGTAGGAGGAACCCTCCACCAACACCAGGGACGCAGGGACGAATGACCTGTTCTCCGCCCTGGACGCTCAATTTAATAGTCGCCGAAACGCAAAAAATCCGCTGCTAGTCGGCAGCAACGGTGTGAGACACAGCAACCGATTTCCTGCCACTCTCCGTCGCCACAGCTCCTGGACCCCGTTCCAATGGTTCTGAGATCAGGAACGATCAAAGATTTGGTAACCGAATCGGTCGTAGCGGTGTCGGAAGCCGCGCAGCCAGCAATTTCCGCGTCGTCCGTGGTGTCTGATGCGCAGCCCGATTCTTTGGCTCCGCAAATCACCGTAGAAAATTCTACCCAGGGTCCAACATTGCCCGGAATACCGGCCGTTTTTGGTAACAATTCGGTACATAAGACCCTAACTGCAGTCCCACCTTCGAAACCTATATTTGTTTCGAGGCTTGCCCCTGATCTCGCATCGGAAGATGTTCTAGCCTATATTCAAGGCAAAACCCAAGCTGGCAATATCAAGGTGGAAAAATTCAAATTTCCGTATGCCAGAGACATTTCGTCATTTAAGATAAATGTCTCATTCCAGCTCTTTGACACTATTTGCTCGGGTTTCTTCTGGCCCGAGTACGTTGTAGTCAAGGAGTACGAGGCACGAAAGAAGAGAAATCGGCCTGCCCAAGCCCTCACAACCCTCAGTGTCCACTCCAGTACCTTCTGTCCCAAAAAACTAACCTCTTCCCTACTACTTTCCTATCAGAATACTAGGGGCTTACGCAGTAAGCTCTCTAGATTATATTCAGATAGCCTTTCTTTCGCATCCCAGGTGATTGTATTTACAGAAACTTGGTTGAAGCCGGAGATCCTCTGCTCCGAAATTCTTCCATGTAAGTACACTATTCACAGATTAGACCGTCTTCTCCAGCGTGGTGGCGGAGTTTTAATTGCCATTGACTCCAGCCTCATCTCAGAACGGGTGGTATCTAATGACTTTTTGGACATCGAATTTATCTGCGTTAAACTATCTTTCACAGGTAGTTGCATTTATGTAACCTGCTCTTACATCCCTCCATCTTCGGAAGAGCCAATTTATTGGAATCACCTTTCGGCAATTCGGGCAGTTTCCAATAGGCTTTCTGATAGGGACCAATTAGTGGCATTGGGTGACTTCAACATACCCGGAGCTCACTGGTCTTCTGATGGGGTGTCTAATGTTCTTCACACTGCGGCACAGCATGACCTCCTAAATGGCTTGCTTGATTTATCCTTATCGCAAGTTAACCATATTTTTAATTCTTTAAACCGCTTACTTGATCTATGCTTTCCTCCAATGACGCAACCTGAAGATCCTTATCATCCAACTTTCGATGTGACTATCGACACTGGGACAGTCTTAGCTACTACACCTGATAGCAGTTTGAACAGAGTCCGCTGTTTCCGAAAGGCTGACTATCAGAGGCTAAACACTTTAATACAGAATTTGATTGGTCTAATCTTTACACGAGCTCTGACATGGCATCCGCCGTTGACATTTTTTACAATGCCATGAACTCATTTTTCTCTTTATGTGTTCCTAAATGCTACCCGTCGGTCTCTAATAAACCACTTTGGTTTAACAAGGAGCTGACGCGTCTAAAAAACGTAAAATCTAGGCTTTATAATAAATATTAACTCACTGGTTCAAAAACAGCTTTCTCATCTTATCTTAGTGCTCGATCTAACTTTACCGTGCTTAACGCTCAGTGTTATAAAAATTATTTGACTCGTTGTAAGGTCCAGTTCACGCAGGACCCTAAACAGTTTTATAACTTTGTTAACTCTAAACGTAAACCCACGTTATACCCTCCCTCGCTGTCATTTAAGAATACTACAGTAAATTCTGATCAAGCAATTGCTAATCTCTTTGCTGAGTTTTTTAAAACGACATATTCGCCCTCAACATCTTCAGATCTTACATTTTCTACAGCTATGCCCATTGCTTTCGTAATCTTCAGTCCTATTTTAAACGAAAGCTCACTTATTCTTAATCTTCAACCAGTTTATTCGCTAGGTCCCGATGGTATACCTGGCTCTGTGCTTAGGTATTGCTCCGAGGCGCTGTGTAACCCCCTTCTTAAATTGTTTACCTTGTCTTTAGAATCCTCAGAATTTCCCCTTATTTGGAGGGAATTATTTGTTATTCCTCTCCACAAAAAAGGTGGCAAATCGGATGCCAGTATAGGATAGGGGTATCTCTAAGTTATCGCTATCCCCAAACTTATCGAGAATGTAATCACTCCTCACTTGCAACATCTATGCAGATCCGTCATTTCTCCATGCCAGCATGGTTTTATGAGGAGAAGATCAACCACGACCAATCTTCTGGAACTTACCTCTTTCGTTATTAGGGGCTTCCAACAAAACTTTCAAACCGATGTTATTTACACGGACTTTAGTAAAGCTTTCGACTCGGTTAATCATTCTCTTCTGGTTAGGAAACTCGATTCAATGGGGTTTCCTAGTGATCTTCTTAAATGGATTTCGAGTTATCTAAGTGATAGGACCCAAAAGGTTCTGTTCAGAAACGTTCAATCTAATAGCCTCATGGTCACATCTGGCGTCCCACAGGGTAGCCACCTTGGACCACTTCTATTCACATTGTTTATCAATAATTTGCCGCTGGTTCTAACCAATTCCAGAGTACTTATGTACGCTAATGACGTTAAACTTTGCTTGCAATATATGGACAGTTCTTGCCAATCAGACCTACAATCGGATCTTGATAACTTCCAAGCATGGTGTCATGCTAACGATTTACATCTCAACAGCTCAAAATGCAAACTGATGACATTTTCACGTGTTACTCCCCTGCTTGCAACCTATATGCTTAACGACTGCTCTTTGGAAAGAATTTCTATTGTTGATGATCTGGGTGCTGCCTGGATCCTAAACTTTCGTTCTCTGAACATATTTCTTGTATGGTTAACAAAGCCAGAGGCATGCTGGGATTCAGTTCGGTCGTCTCGATTCATTCAGCTCTAAAAAAAAAAAAAACGGAATAGAATTTTTTTTTTTTTTTTTTTCGAAGAAAAATTCTAAAAACACAAAATTTCTCCTGAAAATTTTTTAAACAGGAAAAATAAATAATAATAATAATTTGTTTCGTGAAGCTGCATTCCTTAAGTCTCAGTGGCTTGGCTTTCTGCTATGCACCCCCAGGTGGCTCCTCTATTCACAAGGGGACAAAAGGACCGAGGTCTCGTCGCTCCTTTCACGATCAAAAAATTAAGGAAATTCATGAAATGGGGTTATCTAGTGATAGTTCCAGATCGTCGACTCCGGCTCCAGCTCTGAGCGGCAGTGAACGACCATCATCTCCCAGGAAGTTGAGAGAGCACATTGATATACTACTAAATGCTGGTGATAAAGTTAAGAGTAAGTCTATTCTGAGCAATAGTTACTCGCTCCGCAGCAAGGAGGTAATCAAACCAAGCGCGGTACAAAACATGGACACTCCAAAATCTGAGGCACTTCCCCAATGGGCGTCGACGGTTCAAATTGATTCGGAGCAACCTTCAACCTCCCGACAAGCAAGGGAACGGCAATTTCAGCTCGTTCAGGCCAACAAGGGACTGGTGGGTAAGACGAAGTCTGACGGAAAAAACCTGCTCTCCAGCAAAGCGTTGAGTAAGTTAAGCTCGGCACAAATTATGGACGCCATTGAGTCCACAGCACTTCCACAATGGAGAGGAGCCGCTCCTGGGGAACTCTTTCAAAATCCCCAGCCGAAATGGCAGACCGTCCAGAAGAAGTCGTCTAGTAAGAGGCGTGCCCCTGTTGTAAATGCAATGTGTACAAAGGCCAAAACCAGCAAACCGTATAATACAAATAGGTTTTCTGCCCTTGATATGGATGTTCTTCCGCAAAATATGGATGTTGTGGAAGATGTTGAGGAGAGGGCTGCTGTCTCCCAGCTGGCAGCTAGCCCTGCTCCTTTCGCTCTGGCCAAGCCAAAGCCGATCACAGTGCCAAATGTTAACAACGTGGAGGCGATGGAGAATGAGCTCCTCCAGGTGGTCGAAGATGATGGCTTCGAGCTTCGCATTGCTCGTTCAGGTGACCTACGTATTTATGCTAAGGATTCCTCTACTCACCGTATCATAACGAGGTTTTTGACAGAAAAGAATGTTATTTATACTCATTTCTGTCTTAAGGAGGACAGGCCGTTCAGGATGGTTATCAAGAATTTGTCCAGCACCACGCCGAGGAACTTTATTATGGATGAGTTCTCTAAGTTGGGGCATACGATAGTTAATCTGTATAACCCCCCAAACCGTGCCCGGCGCCAAGGGAGTCAGGATGTAGTCACTGAGCAGGCCAGACAAAATGTCTGGTTCGTTGATCTCAAACATGCTGTAAACAACAGGGAGGCTCTGTTGATATCAAAGTTGGGTAGGCACCGAGTAACGGTGGAGCCCAAAAAGGACTCAAATAGACTTAAGCAATGTTTTAGAACTATTGTTTCAAGCCGCCTGTTTGCGGTAGATGTGCGAAGGATCATTGATCGGGATCGGAGAACTGCAGGGCTTTAGTTGCAGCTGACCTCTGCTGTGCCAATTGTGGTGGCAATCATGCTGCATATGATAAAAAATGCCGCATTTATGCACTAAAGCTTAAGGGTGTTCTCCCTAAGGTGAAGCAGCAGCCTCATAATTCTACACGGTCTGCCTATAATGGGCAGTCTACGGTGCCCTCGGCTATGCTGCAGTCTGGGGTTTCTTATGCCAGTAGGACAAGAGCGCAGCAGTTCCAGCCTACTTCAAATCTGGGAGTAAGAAACAATCCTCCTGGATTTAAGCAGGCAGCCTATGACTTGCACGATGATTTCCCGTTGCTAGGAAGCCGTGGTAGGGCTAGTAATGCCCAGCAGCCTCCCAACGCTGTCCCTGATTGGGATATGACAAGGGTAGTGACTATGCTTCTTTCCCTAAAGAACTCCGTGGAACAACTGGCCGCCTCCTTAACCACGATCTCGCTGGTGGTGCGAGATTTACAAGCTGGAAGGAATATCGCTCATGGGAATCATTAAGGTGGGCATATGGAATGCCAGAAGTCTCCTTGCCAATCGGGAGGAGCTTCTGGTGTACCTCTCTGGGCACAGCATTGATATAATGCTGGTGTCTGAGACCCACCTTAAGCACGGAGAGTACATAAGCTTTCCAGGATACAGTTTACAGGGCGGACTTCCCGAGTGCGATTTCTAGGGGCGGAGCAGCTATTCTAGTTAAGCACGGCCTGACTTGTTACCAGCAAAGCCCGATACGATTGGGACTCCTACAGATGGCGAGGATTGTGCTCAGCACTGACATGGGTGAACTGGATGTATCTGCGGTTTACTTGCCGCCTCGTCCTGCCTGGACATGTGATGGCTTTGAGGCCATGCTTAACATTTGTGGAGACAAAGCCATTATCGGAGGTGATTTTAATGCTAAGCATCGCAGATGGGGTAGTGTCAGAGCGGATAGGAGAGGAGCTGCAATTGTGGATGCTCTGGACAACTTGGGAGCGGATGTGTTGGCCACAGGAAGACCCACCTGTTTCCCCTGTAATGGCGGAACTCCCTCTGCTTTGGATTTCGCACTCTTGAAAGGTCTTCAAGGTCGTAGGTTGACTATTGAAGACTCCTTTGAGCTCAGCTCGGATCACATACCGCTTATTGTTAGTCTCCACCTCCCAGGAAGCTTCACTGTGCCTAGGAAGCTGCTCCTGCCCACTGGATCCGACATCAGGTCTTTCCAGAGGACGCTGGATGACTCCATTCACCTCAATATGGAGATATGCACTGCGGAGGATCTGGATGATGCTGCACTTCTGCTGGAGGCTAAAATCTGGGAAGCATCAGAGCAAGCGGCGCCTCCCTCGGGTATTCACCCCAGGAGAGCCTGCTCTCCACTACCACCGGAAGTTAGTGCTCTTCTGGCGATGAAACACCGACTTAGGAGGGAGTATGGCAGAACCCATGACCCAAGGACTTTGCGTATCTTCCGCAGGCTGGGAAATCGAGTTCGGAAGTTGCTCAACCAACTGAGGGAGGAGTTGTTGGACAAGGAGCTGGAGGAGGCTACTCCAGATAAGGATTCCGACTTCGCGCTGTGGAGAATCGCGGGCAGAAGTAAGAGGCAAGCCTCCCCCAAATACCCGGTGAAGAAAGCGGATGGGACTTGGGCCAAGTCTCCGCTTGAACGTGCCGAGGCGTTTGCCGAGAGTTTGGAGGAGCGGTTCACTCCATTCGAAACTGCGTCGAGGGAGAGAGTCGAAAAGGTTCATGCAGCACTAGAGGAACCTCACCAGATGACGCCTCCTATTCCCCCAATCCGGCTGCCTGAAGTCCAGGCCAAGATAAGGAAGCTGAAGCACCGGAAGTCGCCAGGAGCGGATGGCATTTCCAGCCGAGTAGCAAAACTCCTTCCGGAGAAGGCTCTCCTTTTCTTGGTCTTGATGTTCAACGCTGCACTCAGGCTGGGACATTTCCCGAAAAGCTGGAAGCATGCAAATGTTGTAATGATACACAAAAAGGGCAAGGACTCGAAGGATGTGGGCAATTATAGGCCTATTAGCCTCCTGCCGACCTTTGCTAAGGTCTTTGAACGGTGCATTCTGGAAAGATTACAAAGGATACCAGAAGTCACACAAGCGATCCCCAGTCACCAATTCGGCTTTCTCAAAGGACATGGCACCCCCGAGCAACTTCACCGTGTAGTGGACTTCGTCGTGGATGGATTTCAAAGAAGGCAATATACGGTGGCTGCCTTCCTGGACATCCAGCAGGCCTTTGATAGGGTCTGGCACCAAGGGCTCCTATCAAAGGTCAAGGAACTTTTGCCTCCTCAACTGCTACCTCAGCGATCGAACCTTCCAAGTGGTGCAGGATGGAGTAGCCTCAACTACCAGGAGGATAGCTGCCGGAGTTCCACAAGGTAGTGTACTGGGCCCTACACTATATAACTTGTTTGCGCACGATGCCCCACTTCATCTGAGCTCAAGAAGCGTGTGTGTAGCGACATATGCAGATGACACTGCAATCCTTGCAAGGTCCAGCTGCGTCTACAGTGCCACGGACAAACTTCAGATACTCCTGAAGAGGTTTGAAAACTGGGCCTGTAGATGGAATGTGGCCATCAACACAGACAAGTGTGCGGTGGTCACATTCGCCTTGAGAAGAGACACATGTCCAGGGGTCTTTCTTCATGGTCAGCTGTTGCCGCAACGCGAGGAGCACACATACCTGGGACTGGTCCTGGACAAGAGGCTGACGTTCGCGTCGCACATCAAAAAGACAAGGGCCAAGTTGGAAAACACTGCCAGGCGTCTAAGCTGGCTAACTTGCCCGAAGTCGAAGCTGAGTATTAGGTGCAAGACTCGCCTTTACCAGTCCCTGCTAGCACCGATTTGGCAATATGGAATGGCAATATACGGCAGTGCGGCCAGGACGCATTTGAATCGAATTCAAGCGTTTCAGGCGAAATTTCTCAGACGTATCACTGGAGCGGAGTGGTACATAAGAAATGCCGACATACGCAGGGAATTGCAAGTCCCTGCAATCGGAGACGCCGTGAACACCTTAGCTGCCAGACACAGAACCAGACTTTGGAGTCACCCAAACCCGCTGGCCAGGAGGATGAGCTGGACTAGGACCAGGAGACGCCTGAAGAGGGTCATAATCCGGGAGCTGCCAACCCGGCGTTTAAACTAATTTTTAATTAACATTGATACATATTCGATACATAAAATTGTTAAATAATAATAGATATGTAGCCAAATAAGTTTAGCAGCAAACTTGCATACAACCAAATAAACAAACAAAAAAAAAATGCTGGGATTCATTAAAAGGTGGGTGTAAAGGGGGGCGCTTGTGCCGCAAAAATATATCCAGAAGTTAATGTTGTTGGTGGAAAGGTCCCACGGCGCAAACGGGGGGTGGCCGCGTCAGGGCGAAAGAAATAAGTCGGGGGCGTCGTGGGCAAAAATTCGGTGGGCGCATGTATTTGATTCAGCGTCATACATAGAACTAAAAACTAAGTTAACATAAGGGCCGCGCTCCCGACCGATAAGCTCAGCTTAACAGTGCGGGAGCGGGCCCGAGTGGCGGAAGCGGGCCAGCCATCCCCAGCTCGCCTCGCAGTGAGCGCCGATCGGGAATGCCGAGGAGCGGAGAGCGGGAGAACATAGGTTCGCTCGTATGTTGGTGCATGGAGGGCAGAGGCGGCGGAGGAGAGCCTCCCGGCATGAACATTCTCCCCCCCCTTGCAATCACTCGGGTTGCAAAAAACCCTTTTATGGCTAATGGCAGGCATAGCAGATGGTTCCTCTGTTGATTCCGTGACGCTGAAGTGGCTGCAGATTCCCGGACAGCGGCGGACAAGGGCCAAAGAATGTCTGGAACGTACCGGAAAGTGGCGTACGAAGCGGCTGACACGTTCCGTGGTGATCATGTCTTGCCGCAATCCCCTCGCTGTCGCGCTCCGTCAGGTGAATTCCACCGCAGACTCGGCCACGGTAGGACTAGGTACCTCGAGTACATCTGCTCTCCGGTGCGATGGCGCTGCGTGGGCGTGGAGGTGTAAATTGCTTGCAGAATATGACGGAGAAAAAAATATGGAATCAGTACTGATGCGAAATAGAAGTTGGAACTACGATAAGAGCTACAAGACGGCACAGTAAACAGGAACATTGGAATGGAAGGGTGCCTGATTATTGCGGGCAGGCTGGGCGTTGGTAGGACCAAGTACCTCGGGTACACCTATCCTCCATAGCGGACGGTGTGCACGCGAGTGAAGACCTCGGTTCGGATCTGAATGGGGCTCGTTGCTGCAACCGGAGCGTGTGGTGATGCTGATTGCACTTTTTGCATCGATCCCCACTGCGGCACGTTCCCTTAGTATGTTCGTGGGCCAAACAATTGGAGCAGTACTGATGTTTGATAACTGCCTAAGGTCGTTTCTCAGCGCTAAACCTCCGAAAACGTAGGGATTTCCGAAGAGGATGGTTCCCTTGGCAGACTCGGCATGGGTAGGATCGAATACCTCGGGAGTGTCTGCCTTCAACGGTAGCCCCACTATGGTTGGTAGGACAGTTCCTTAATGAACGGTTGGACGCGAAGGAAGTGCGTGTGGAAAACACCCACACGCCGTTAGTGGGCGTCCTTGACACTGGGCCTGTAAGTACCCAGCCAAAAATTGTTTCCTGGGCCAGAAGAGAGCCCAACATGTTGGTCCTAACGCCGCCCAAAAGCACAGACGGAAGAATGTCAGCTCCTATCAGAACATCGATTTCGGAGCTCTCGAAAAACGTTGGATCTGCTAAGGGGAGATCCGGAAGTTCCCTTAGAAGATCTCTCGGAACGGGGTGGGACGGAAGTTGTCCGGACAGTTGAGGAAGGACATAGGCCTGCGCTTCTAACTGTATCCCGGGTCTGGAGAGAACTCGAATGGAGAACTTGCAGCGCTTCGTGGAGTGCCCGGCAACTGTTTGATTGATACCGGAAACTTGCGTCTGGACTGTGTACCGACCGTGGCGGAACTTGCCCGGAGCCATTAGGCTTGACGTCGTCGATGGCCTCCAGAGTGCGATGCCGCTCTGTCAGGGAGTTATCCAACTCCTTCCATGTTGGAATTTCGGACTTATTGTGTACGGATTGCTCCCACATGGAAAGTGTGAGTTTGGGGAGCTTTGAGGAAATCATAAACACCAGCAGACAGTCCCAAGCCTCAACATTGACAAAGGACATCTCTAGAGCTGTCAGAAAATTATGAATGGTGGCTTGGAGCTCCTTCAGCGCGACTCCAAACTCTGGAGGAACCTGGATGTTGAAAAGGATCTTTAACTGGCTGTTGACATAGAGCCGCCGGTTCTCAAAGCGGTCAGTGAGGCTTTGCCACGCCGCGACAAACCACTCATGGGTAAGCGGAGCCTTAGAAACAATGGCGTGTGCGTCACCACTTGTTTTGGATAGCAAGTGGAACAACTTTTCTACCGGGGTGAGCCGCGAGTTCTGGATGTAATTGGCCGTGAACAAGTGTCTGAAGGTGGGCCAACGAAGATAATCACCCGCAAAGACCTCGGTATCCACTGGCGGTAACCGGCAGCCTGTCGACGGGGGCGTGAGAACATTGGCGGAAGTCTGAGTAGATTGAGAGGCAATTTTTTGCCCAAGCTGGGCAGTACACCTCGAATAGACGGAGTAACAGTAGCTGCACTTTGTTTCCAGCACTGTCGAGGTAGCCGTATTATCGTCGGAGACGGCTAGCAAGTCGGAGCAGCTCTCGTAGGTCTTTTCTACCTTCTCCCACAGGGCCCGAATTTGGTCCCGATGAACTTCCAACATGTACTGAGAGCATTCCGTTTCTTGGGCGCCCGGAGTATTTATGTTGGCCTAAAATTGACTGATCCGATCTGTTGTGGTGATGAACTTTTTCAGTGCCACGTCGACCGCACTTTGAGCCATTCTTGCCACGGAGCGGGTCTGCCTTTGTGAAGGACAGGGGGTTTTATTGACGGATTCGTCGCTCTTTGCCCTTGAAATGGCACTGGTAGCCCTAGGCTTTAGAAAAGGCGCCCGCGGAGATGCGGATTTTTCGTACGAAGCGGTGGCTGGTCACACTAATGTGCTGAGAATGGCGAGATCGCGGATGCAATGCTTACAAGGACTCGTTGGCAACTCGGCGCAGACGTCGAAAGACCAGTCGTGTGCAGCACGAACCGTATGTGGAGGACAAAGAAACAGTAGGAACCCAAAAAGCCAAAAAAAAAACCCAAAAGGCAAAGCGGTTTGGTGTGATTGCCGGCGGATGGTGCCTAATGCGGAGTAGAGACAGTGTTGGAGACACGGAAAATAAAAAAGTATCGGAAAGTCCGTGGTCGTTCAGAAAAAAGTGGATGACAATCAATGTGTGTACAATTATGTATGTATAGAAATATATGACACGTACGTATATAGTGTATCCTTAACTGACTCGGATTTAGAGGGGCCTTCGAATAGCTGAATTTTTGTTTTTCGCAATAAAAATAATTGTTTAAGTGTTTATAGGTATAATTGAACCCTCAATTATTTTTCGAAATTAAATGTTGCGGAGCCGGAAAGGTGGAATTGACCTTGGCTTGAATTTGGCACAAAAAAAAAAATAAATAAATAAATTCCTAATAATAATTAACCTTCTTTTCTGACTAATTGTTGTCGGATATAATTGTTCTGGAGCCGGAAAGGTGGAATTGAAACCTTGGCATCTTGTTCGGATGGAGAACTAAAAAATAAATAATTAATAATTTTCTAACTTAATTAATTTGTGGCCGAAAAAGTGGAATACAAACTTCGGCTGCTTCCCGATCGACAAATTAATAATTAAATACTTTGTGGTATTTGCTCCACTAAATTATTTTAAATTTACTTAGCCGGACGGACGGAATTAAAAATTAATAATTTTCGAACTTAATTATGATGTGGCCGGAAAAGTGGAATAAAACCTTCGGCTGCTTCCCGATCGAAAAAATGAATAACTAAATACTTTGTAGTATTTGCTCCACTAAATTGTTTTAACTTCACGGAGGGACGGATGGAATAAAAAACAAACCCTTTGCGCTTTGTTGTTGTTTGAGCGGGAAAAAGTTCACTGGGTTGCGCCGACGGTAAAGCAGTGCGTAAGTTACCAAAGAAAAAAAATAAACCAGCAGCACAAAAAAAAAACCCGGCTTTGCGGCGGGTGAATTAAATTTTTGAAACACGGATTTTGAGTGATCTTTTATATTCATAGGATTATCATTCGTTTTATTTATTTCTGAAATCGGAGGCAGAAAATATATGGGAACATATATGGGCATTTATTCAATACGGAGATATGTATAATATATGTTGGTTTCTGAAATCGGAATCAGAAAATATTGGGAACATATATATATATATGTATGGGCATGCATTCACGAAGCGGAGCGGTCATAAGTGGACTGTATATATGTATGTATGTAACTGGGGGAACGGAGGGTTATGCGGTGAAAAAATGACACTGATTGGAACAAAAAAAATATTGCGACAGCGGCGGACTGTTCGGCGGATCTGGAAATTTGCGGAACTAATGCACACCGGCTGGCCAATATTAATTATGCCTTTTTTATTCACCGCACAAATTCCCTGTTCACTTGCGAATCTTTCGCGGATTAATTGCACCAAAAAAAAGAATATATATATATGCGCAATTGTCATTAGTGTATATGTGTATGTATGTTTGGATGCACATATGCCTCGACCGCCGGCAAGGGAATGGATAACGGGGAGACCGAAAACGGTGAGGAATATGGCGCACACAAAACGGAGACGGATGGAACATTTTTCAGAGATTGAAGGCGAAG
Source organism: Drosophila birchii (assembly GCA_035046345.1). NCBI lineage: Eukaryota > Metazoa > Arthropoda > Insecta > Diptera > Drosophilidae > Drosophila > Drosophila birchii. The sequence goes on along the minus strand of JAWNOA010000022.1, from coordinate 231,249 downwards.
TAGAATAGAAATTTCTGCCGTTGTGTCGAAAAACTCGGACTTGGAGCTGACACGGAAGGAAAAACAAATCTTACAGCAGTGTGACGGAAATTTAATGTTCGGACCACTGCTGAAGACCGGCAGCGAGACGAAGACGGAGAAATGTCGTACTTATCTTTTTGGCGGACCAATGCCGGGAACTGCTGGAAGAGAGAAATCTGGCTCTGATGGACCAAAATGTGAAGGGGGCATTTGTGCCGCAAAAAGATATCCAGAAGTTAATGTTGTTGGTGGAAAGGTCCCACGGCGCAAACGGGGGGTGGCCGCGTCAGGGCGAAAGAAATAAGTCATACATAGAACTAAAAACTAAGTTAACATAAGGGCCGCGCTCCCGACCGATAAGCTCAGCTTAACAGTGCGGGAGCGGGCCCGAGTGGCGGAAGCGGGCCAGCCATCCCCAGCTCGCCTCGCAGTGAGCGCCGATCGAGAATTTTCCTTATGTAACGAAGACTCTCTTTACTTCGTTGGTTCGCCCTATATTGGAGTATGGTTTCGTGCGTCTGGAGTCCTCAATTTGGGGTCCATAGCAGCCGCATTGAATCTGTCCAAAAGAACTTTTTGCTTTTCGCCCTCCGTGGCCTACCCTGGGATGCAAACCTTAGATTACCGTCTTACGCTAGTAGACTTCTCCTACTTAATCTACCTTCTTTAGCTAACCGTAGGACGATGCTTGGCGTCGTCTTTTTACATAAACTTATTCACGGTGATGTGGAGAGCCCCTACCTTCTAGGCCAGCTCAATTTTCATGTTCCCCGTCTTTCTTCTAGAACTTTTATACCATTAGTAGTAAACCACTGTAGGCGTGAGTTTGAAGTGCATGAACCCTTTAGGGTTTTATGTACTGATTACAATCGTCTTTATAGTAGCATTGAAGCCTTCAAAAACTAAAAACTGTATTGCTTGTAGTACTATCCCGTAGTGTATCCTAATTTTTCCTCGTTCTATTCTATTTTTTCCTTCTCTTGCGTCTATCCAGTACGCGTTTCGTGCCGTACGTCACACGGCTGCGCCCCTCGGTCGGTTGGGCGGGAGGTGTGTGTGGGACCCCGCGCGAAGAAAAAACAAAAAAAAAAAAAAAAAAAACGGATTAGGAGCTCGCCGACGGGACATGCCTGAAGCTGTCGAGGGCGCTAGCAGCAATCATCAACTGCGGGGATCGCAGTACGCCGACCATCCTGCTGGTGATGACGGACGTTTTGGACGATGTGCTGCTGGGCATGGATTTTTTGTGCGGGATCGGAGCCACCATGCAGTGTGGGGGACAGGCCCTCAACTTGATGCCGGATGAGCACACCAAGCCGCCAAGCACCACGAACACGGGGAACAGTAGGCGCTACAGGGCCACGCGCGGGGCAACAGGCCGAGCCACGCGCGGAAAAGATGCGGGAAAGGTTGCGAGAAGGAAATATGCGGAAAAGGTTCCAAGAAGAGAAAATGACACAGGAAGAAGATAAAATGAGGGAAAGGTCACCGGAGGAAGAGATAGGGAAAAGGTTACAAGAGAAAAAAAGGAAAAGGTTACGAGAAAGGAAAGAAGATAGGAAGAAGAAGAAAAAAAGAAGTCGAAGGCAAAGAAAAAAAAAACACTGAGGAAAATAAATAGAGGAAGAAGGTCAAAGAAATAAAACATCGAAAATAAAGGAGTTAGAGAAAAGAAAGGAAAGAAAAGAGAAAAAAGGGAAAATCAACGGCGAGGGAAAAGAAAAATAAGTAAAGAAAGGAAAATCAAGTATTATTAATCAGAGAAAATAAAACAAGAATAAAATAATAATAAGGTAAAAATAGAACAAAAGGGAAAAGGCTAGAAGAAATAAAAAACGATACATTTTTTAATAAGGAGTGGAATAACCAGGCTATAGATCAAACAGTAGGATTTAACAAAAAAAAAAAAAAATAATTGTGACTCCCACGGGCGCACAAGAAAAATAAAATAAAGCATTAAGAATGAATATGTAAAAGAATCAAGCATAAATTATTATTTTGTATAAAATAGAATGTAATGAAGAACCAAGAAGTAATTATGAATAAATATAAAATAATAATACATACGACGGGAAAGCCCTTCTTCAAATTTAAATCCAACGCGCGTGCGCGCCCAAGATGGGTCACACCGACCAACCGGGGCTGGCCACACTAGAGAGGATCGATAATGTTAAATGGGAAAGCCACACTAGACGGCCCAGGGCCGCTATATAAGGCGAGCCAGATCCCTTGAAAGGGCAATCAGTGCAAGCAGCCAAAGCGAGCAACACCTACCTAGGACCAGGAGGATCACCGGATAAGCGGAGTAAAGCCTAAGATAGGCAAAGGTAACTTAGCTACTAAATCTGGGTCGGAGAACCGACTGATCAGGTCTAACTTTTATCGTATCTAGTAGACCTTAAGGGCCTCTAAACTCCTTCTCATAAATTGTAGACCTTAAAGGCCTCTCACATTTTTCTCAAATATTGTAGACCTTAAAGACCTCTCAAACTCTTCTCATATATTGTAGACCTTAAAGGCCTCTCACATTTTTCTCATATATTGTAGACCTTAAAGCCCTCTCAAACTTTTCTCATATGTATTGTAGACCTTAAAGGCCTCTCAAACTTCTCTCATATATTGTAGACCTTAAAGGCCTTTCAAACTCTTCTCATATATTGTAGACCTTAAAGGCCTCTCAAACTTTTCTCATATATTGTAGACCTTAAAGGCCTCTCAAACTCTTCTCATAGATTATAGACCTAAACTGTCCTCATAATTGTGATACCTTAAAGGCCTCTACACTGTTCTCCTAATTAGTAGACCTCAGAGGCCTCTCAAACTATTCTCTTAGTTCACAGATCCTGACGGCCCCTAGAACCGTTCGCCTAACTAGTAGACCGCAAAGGCCTCTAAACTGTTCTTATAGTAGTAGACCTTCAAGACCTCTAAAACCATCCTAATTGGCAGACCTCGAGGGTCTCTCGCTCTCTCTCTCTCTCCCCCCTCTACTACGTAGCCGCCGACCATCGTCGGCTCACCACCACAGCCGAGACGAATGCCCGGACGACCCCAAACTCAGAAGCAGCAGGAGCCGAATCCTTGAATCTCGTAAACACCAACTATTATACCCTGTCCCCATTTATTGTTAACCCCTTTGAACTTGGCCCAGAGCCCAATAAACGAACAAATATAAGTAATTACTGTGTAATTCCTCACGCCTTCACCTCTGGGAACGGCTCGGGATCTCTTCTAACAACTCTACCCAACTCAAATATAAATTTCTGAGACGACCCTTGCCACCCGCGAGCCCCGGCGCACTGACCAACCGTCACAGTGGCGCCCGTTAACAGGTGTAAGAGTTGCAAAGAATTACCGAGTCCGAAGAGAAGGATGTCGAGCTGGGTATACCTCGCAACAAAGGAGGAGCTGACGGAATACGCAGCAGAGTTTATGCTAGAGCAAGGAGGGACAAACGAGGAATTAAGACGAATACTATCAACATTTGTAAAACGAACGGATCATAACGAGGACACTAGGCAAAGGCTTATAGAACTTTCAAACAAGCATAAAAGGGACAAAAGCAAGAAGTCCCTCACCACTAATAGTGGTAATCGGAGCGGAAGGGAATAGAACGGAAAGTCCCAAGCCACGAAGAATAACCGAACCGGAGAAAAAAAAAGGTGAACATGGAGTCGGAAGAAGGGATCAAAATGAAAAGGAGAGTCGAAACAGAATTCGAGGCTGGGGGATCCGCTACCAAGGGACAAGCAGCCCGTTGGAATTTCTGGAAAAGATGGAGCAATGGGCGGCAGGATATCGGATTCATGAAGACCATTTGGTTCAGACAATGCCCTTTATCTTGGAGGGAGCAGCGATCGATTGGTGGAACACCACACCAACCAAGATAAAAACTGGAAAACAGTTAACCACGGAGATCTTGGAATATTTCCTACCACCAAAATATGAGGAAAAAGTGGAGACACAAAAGGCGCAATTAAGACAGCGCGAGAATGAACCAGTAAGGTAATACGTAATGGGATTAAGGAAAATAATGCGATTCACCAAGCTATCCGAGGAAGAAAAACTCGATCGTATATTTTCAAACTGCAGGAGTAAGATCAAATTATACACGCGCAGATCAGTAATCCAGACGTTGACACAGTTTCTCAAACTGGCCGAGGAAGTAGAAGAGATAGAGGCGGCGGAAAGGCCAACTCGATCAGACCAATCAGGACAACAACAACTGAGACCAGAGATATGTATGCGATGCGGGGGAACAGGACATGCAGCACGAACCTGCGGAAACCCACCGAGACTATTCTGCTAGGTATGCGGACGGAACGGAATTCGCACAACAGAATGCTGCAGAGCAGGAGCGGGAAACGCGGCGGGCCTGAGCAGATAAAGCTGGCAGCTCAGGCGACACAACAAAGGCCAGCGGCTGAAAAACGGTTGTATTGCGACGGATTTCAGATTATGGCAGTAGTTGGAATAGGGAACCGAGAAACACAGGAAGCACAATAAGTCTAAACCAATACAGGAATCTTCGAAAGGTGGGGGAATGAAACGGGACACGGTCAGCAATAACGCTAGCGAACGGCACGATTCAAGACACCATCGGGAGCTTCACAGCGGATAAAAGCTTCGGGCTCAAGAAAGTAAAAATAACATTCATGATACTGAAACAGGTGGCAGGAGAAATACTGCTGGGAATGGACTTCTTAACAGGAATAGGGAGTACGCTGCGATGTGACGAATTGGAACTGGATAATATAGCAACCAACAACCACGAAGAAGTAAAGGGAAAAGAAGAACAAGCTTCGGAGACAGACGAGCCAACGGAGGAAGAAATACAGACATTTCTAGAAGAACAAAGGCAAGTATTCGAGAGTATGCAGGGGGTTAGTAACATCACGAAGCATAGAATCTATCTAAGGGACAACAAGCCCATAAAACAACGATACTACCCAAGAAATCCAATACAACAAGGCATTAAAAACGACCAGGTAGACGAACTATTGGCGCTAGGACTAATCGAACGGTCATATAGCCCATATAGTGACCCGGTGGTATTAGTAAAGAAAAAGAATAATGAATGGAGGATGTGTATAGATTATAGGCTATTAAACGAAAAAACGGAGAAAGATGCGTACCCAGTACCCAGAATGAATTTCATCCTGGCCCAACTAAGAGAAGCAAGATTTATTAGCACGATCGACTTAAAATCCGGGTACTGGCAGATACCAATGGAAGCAGACAGCAAACAGTACACGGCATTCACTGTCCCGGGACGAGGATTGTTTCAGTGGAAAGTAATGCCATTTGGATTAACCACGGCACCGGCAACGTTTCAAAGAGCATTAGACTCGATCATAGGACCAGAAATGAAACCATTCGCGTTCGCCTATCTGGATGACATCGTGGTGATCGGGAGAAACAAACAGGAACACCTGGATAAACTTCGGGAAGTTTTTCAGAGACTAAAGCGAGCAAACCTGAAGATCAACCCGGAAAAATGACACTTTTTCCAGAAAGAGCTAAAATATCTGGGACACGTACTAAGCGACAGAGGGACTAGAACCGTTCCGGAAAAAGTAGCGGCAATCTAGGAACTACAAACCCCCCGGACAACGAAGGAAGTACACAGCTTTTTGGGAATGGCATCGTGGTACAGGAGATTCATACCCGGCTTCACGGAAAAGGCCGGAGCACTGCAAGATTTACTACGGAAGAAAAAAAAGTTCGAGTGAGGGTCACAACAGCAGGTATCCTTCGACAGCCTAAAGAAAAGCCTGACGCAAGCACCAGTACTAGCGTGCCCAGACTTCACACGCCAGTTCAAGGTACAAACGGACGCAAGCAAGGGATCGGAGCGGTGTTAACGCAAGATGGACCAGACGGAGAACACGTGATCTCCTATGCAAGTAGAAGGCTAAGTGAGGTGGAAAGGAAATACAGTGCCACGGAAAAAGAGTGCCTCGCGGTATATTGGGGAATCCACAAATATAAAATGTACCTGGAAGGCTACCGGTTCATAGTGGTAACAGACCATATGGCACTAAAGTGGCTGAACTCAATCGAGAGCCCCTCGGGGCGGGTAGCTAGATGGGCACTCGGCCTTCAATCATTCCAATTCGAGGTACAATACCGAAAGGGAAAGCTAAATGCCGTAGCAGACGCACTATCACGAACACCAATAGTGGAGATAAAAACGATAAAAGCAACTAGTTGGATTGAACAAAAAATTCAGGAAATGGAAAAGCGACCAAACGATGAAGAGTACAGAGTGGAAGGCGGAAGACTGTACAGAACGAATGGGGATAAAATGGACTCCCAACCATGGAACACACACGGTACTGACCGAGAACCACAGTACGAAAGAACCAGGCCACCTCGGGATCTCGAAAACACTAAAGAAAATAAGAGCCCGATACTTTTGGCCCCGACTGACAAGGGACGTGAAGAAATTCGTAAGGGGATGCGAATGCTGTCAACAATACAAAGTGTCCCAGCAAAAAGCCGCAGAGCAAATGTTGACAAAAGTAGCAGAGGTGCCTTGGGAAACAGTGTGTGTGGACTTCGTTGGGCCCTTACCAAGATGCTGATCGTCATAATGGATAAATATTTGAAATGGGTAGAGCTTGCAGCATATAGACAGGCCACAGCGGACACGTTCCTTAGAACATTTAGGGAACGCGTAGTAGCGAGAATAGGTGCACCCAAATTCACCGGACGCAAGACCAAAACGGCCATGGAAAAGTGGGGAATACGCCAACAATTCACGGTACCATATACACCACAGGAAAATCCGACAGAGCGCACAAATCGGACGATAAAAACGATGATAGCTCAAGCAACAGGGGAAGATCAGACAAGGTGGGACGAAAACCTACCAGAGTTAATGCTGGCCTTCAACAGTAGCACGTCAGAATCAACAAAATACAGCCCAGCGCAACTAATGTTCGGAAGAGAGTTAAGACTACCCGGAGCATTATTCGACAACCAGACCATGGGCTCAGGGATTAGAACGGAAGGAGTACGTGAGAGATGGGAACGACTAAAGAACATCAGACATGAAGCCACGAACAACATGATGGAAGCGGTGCAAAACACACGCGTTATCGAAGGCAGTCGACAAATTCAATGCGAAGTTGGCGCCAAAATACGACGGGCCCTGGAAAGTTATTAAATTCATATCACCCGTCATAATCCAAACGCGTGACACGAAGTCAAACAAAATGAAACGCTTGTATATAGGGCATACCAAACCCTACGGGCAGGAAAATAATGATAGAAAACTGGCTAATGAGACCCTCGGGGCAGCTAATAGAAACTTGACATCGGTAGCAATCGATAGAAACCTACGACCCTGGAAAAATAACAATCGATTACTAGGACCCCCTGTGCTACTAACCAACACTGGCAAACCCAACGATAACATAAGCCATTCAATTATCGTTACAGAAAACAAGATGCAAGATGGACGTAGAGAAAACATGGAGAGTCACGTTTTCCCGCTCAAACGCAGTGAAAATTGAAGAGCACCAGCGCAAATAAAAGGAGGGGGGAGTGTGACGCCCAGGAGCGCACATGAAAAATAAAATAAAGCATGAAGAATGAATATGTAAAAGAATCAAGCATAAATTATTATTTTGTATAAAATAGAATGTAATGAAGAACCAAGAAGTAATTATAAATAAATATAAAATAATAATACATACGACGAGACAGCCCTTCTTCAAATTTAAATCAAACGCGCGCGCGCGCCCAAGAAGGGTCACACCGACCAACCGGGGCAGGCCACACTAGAGAGGATCGATAATGTTAAATGAGAAAGCCACACTAAACGGCCCAGGGCCGCTATATAAGGCGAGCCAGATCCCTTGAAAGGGCAATCAGTGCGAGCAGCCAAAGCGAGCAACACCTACCTAGGACCAGGAGGATCACCGGGTAAGCGGAGTAAAGCCTAAGATAGGCAAAGGTAACTTAGCTAGTCGGAGAACCGACTGATCAGGTCTTACTTTTATCGTATCTAGTAGACCTTAAGGGCCTCTAAACTCCTTCTCATAAATTGTAGACCTTAAAGGCCTCTCACATTTTTCTCATATATTGTAGACCTTAAAGGCCTCTCAAACATCTCTCATATATTGTAGACCTTAAAGGCCTCTCAAACTCTTCTCATATATTGTAGACCTTAATGGCCTCTCAAACTCTTCTCATATATTGTTGACCTTAAAGGCCTCTCATACTCTTCTCATATATTGTAACCTTAAAGGCCTCTCAATCTTCTCTCATATATTGTAGACCTTAAAGGACTCTCAATCTTCTCTCATATATTGTAGACCTTAAAGGCCTCTCAAACTCTTCTCATATATTGTAGACATTAAAGGCCTCTCAAACTTTTCGCATATATTGTAGACCTTAAAGGCCTCTCAAACTTCTCTCATACATTGTAGACCTTAAAGGTCTCTAGAACAGAGAACAGAGGCCTCTCAAACTATTCTCTTAGTTCAAAGATCCTGACGGCCCCTAGAACCGTTCGCCTAACTAGTAGACCGCAAAGGCCTCTAAACTGTTCTTATAGTAGTAGACCTTCAAGACCTCTAAAACCATCCTAATTGGCAGACCTCGAGGGTCTCTCGCTCTCTCTCTCTCTCCCCCCCTCTACTACGTAGCCGCCGTCCATCGTCGGAACACCACCACAGCCGAGACGAATGGCCGGACGACCCCAAACTCAGAAGCAGCAGGAGCCGAATCCTTGAATCTCGTAAACACCAACTATTATACCCTCTCCCCATTTATTGTTAACCCCTTTGAATTTGGCCCAGAGCCCAATAAACGAACAAATATAAGTAATTCACCTCTTCACCTCTGGGAACGGATCGGGATCTCTTCTAGCAACTCTACCCAACTCAAAAAAAAAATAAATTTCTGTGACGACCCTGGCCACCCGCGAGCCCCGGCGCACTGACCAACCGTCACATGATAATAATATAATATAATAAATAATAAAATATAAATATTAATAAAAATACAACAAGGAAAAGAAGAGAATCATGGGCGTCACTTGTATTAGTTATCGCAAGAAGTTGGAGTTGGAGACCATTCTTCTCGAATTTAATTTGGAACGCGGATGCACAGTGGAGGAGATGCGGTCACGGCTGATTGCCTTTGCGCGTCAACAGGACCATTCGGAGGCGGTACAAATCCGTCTGGAGGAGTTAGAGAGGAACTTTGGGATCGCTCCCACAGGGGATGCGAAGCTGTTGTCGCCCATGTACCTAGATTCAGAGGCAAACTCGCCAGGAGCTGCGGCGCCGACGGCGTCTTTTACGCTTTTACTGCCTAGGAGTACTTCTCCGGCTGGAGGAAGACGAATGCCGACGAAGACGGAGGAAACCTCGCGTGCGACGAACCACCATGGGGACCCGGGAGCCGCACTATTGGATAGGATGACCAAGTGGGGACTCTCCTTTGACGGGACGACGGATCCGCTTTATTGAACTCATCGAAGAACGATCGACCAGAGGTATCTCGCCCCGGCTTTGATAGTGTTGCTGACTGGCCGAGCCGACAGCTGGTACAGGACCAGTGGTCTACGGAATGCCACTTGGACTGAGGTTCGTAGGGAGTTTTTCGATTTCTTCTTGCCACCGCGCTTTTATCAGTGGTTGGAGGACGAGATTAGGACGCATTTTCAGAGACCCAATGAGCCGTTTAAGGAATATTTGGTGGACCTGCGCCTGCAGATGCGCCGGGCGGGAATCACAGGGGAACGAGAGCTGGAGCGCGTCTACGACAATATGCTGCCGGAATATCAATTGTTTGTCAGGATTTTCGCACTCTGGCGGAGCTGACCCATTTGGTGGTCGACCATGAGGAGACTCGCCGCAGGAGCGGAAGGGCTCGGAATCAGCAAGACCCGAACCCACGGGCACCACCGATTTCTCGCGCCACCACGGATGCGGACCGCACGGCCCGCAAGCCGCAGACGAACCCTATGCAGGGAAATTTTAGCGGAAACGCGAATACAGGTCGGGCATCGACACCGGAGCAGGCACCAGTAAACGTGCGGGAGGCTTGTAGGAACTGCGGTCAACCCGGACATTTTTCGGCGGAATGCCGGAGCCAGAGATTGATTTTCTGCTGGGATTGTGGACGACGAGGAGAACGAGCATTTAAATGCTGCCGAAAACAGGTTTCGGGAAACGGAAACGGGCCTCGCGTGACCGGGAATCACCCGAGGGACCCGGCAAACCCGAGCAATTAGTAGGAGGAACCCTCCACCAACACCAGGGACGCATCCGAGCCGCCATAACGATGAAGGGGCGACGATTTATGGCCATCCTGGACACGGGAGCCACACATAGCTTCATCAGCGAAGATTTGGCCAAGGAATTAGACAACAAACGGAACATGAGGGACATACGGACGCAAGTCAAGCTCGCCGTCGGGACATGCCAGGAGCTGACGAGGGCGCTAGCAACAGTCATCCACTGCGGGGATCGCAGTACGCCGACCATCCTGCTGGTGATGACGGACATTTTGGACGATGTGCTGCATGGATTTTTTGTGCGGGATCGGAGCCACCATCCAGTGTGAGGGACAGGACCTCAACTTGATGCCGGACGAGCACACCAAGCCGCCATGGGCACGGACACGGGGAACAGTAGGCGCTACAGGGCCACGCGCGGGGCAACAGGCCGAGCCACGCGCGGGAAAGATGCGGGAAAGGTTGCGAGAAGAAAAGATGCGGGAAAGGTTGCAAGAAGAGAAAACGACACAGGAAGAAGAGAAAATAAGGGAAAGGACACCGGAAGAAGAGATAGGGAAAAGGTTACAATAGGAAAAAAGGAAAAGGTTACGAGAAGAAAAGTTACAAGAGGAAGCCTCACGACTAGGACGAACCCTTAGCAAGCCACCAGGATTTCGACAAGGAGTCAGACTCCAGGGAAGCCCTTAGCAAGCCACCAGGAGTCAGACACACTCGGGCCTTCTGCGGAACGATGAGGAGTGTCAACAAGGAATCACAGTTACTGAATACTATAATGAAGTCAATAAGAATTACGCTACTAATAAACAAAACCATAATGACATATGGAAAGGACAGTGTAATTACGAACGAAACAAACAAATCGATAAGGAACAATGCCCTACGAATATTTATATCTGGACTAAATGGATCTATTTTAGAAACTCTTTTCTCATTAAATCCACCAGATTTGCCCAATGCTCCGGCAAAAGTTCAAGAATTAGAATCCAACAATTTCCGTGCTCAATTCGCAAAAAGGTTTAATGGATTTAAAAATGAAAATAAACATCAGGGAAACAACTTACGATTTGTTCAAATACGACAAAATAATTTTACCAATAAAATGCATAATAATTGAATTTATAACCAAAATTATAATTGGCCACAAAAGGGAAATTATTGGCAAAACAATAATCAATATAACAATCAAAAACAACAAGCTGAGCCAATGGATGTTGATCAATCGATTCAACTCCAGAATAAACCTAATAACAATCGGCATCCGAATCATAAATGGCGAGCAAATAATAATCAAGGAAGATATAATAATTATTATAATAAAAAACGTTCAAATTTCTGTCATACAAATAGAGAGCAAACTCAAACTAAAAAAGGGAATCAGATAGAACTTAAAGTCAGCCAGCTAATAAATTAATCAGATTAAATAATATCAATGAAGACCATTTTTTAGACCAGACCCATACGGGGGAATGCCTTATTAAAATAGGATTGATCGAAAAACCAAGAAACAGTTAAAGATTTTAATATATACCATACAGGAGCCACTGCTTGTTATATAAAGAAGGGAACTTTTGAAAATAAAAAAGAGCTACCAATATACAAAAAGGTAACTACAGTTCATAGGTATTCACACATTATTACCACATTATAAATATATTCGAAACTAGACAATTATTTTATGACGTCGAAGGATTAGATTCTGATATTCTAATTGGATTCAATTTATTAAGAAAAATTGGAGCTATAATAAATATAGATAAGGGAGTCTTTGACTATAATGGGAAACAGGAGACGTTACAATATTATGACAATGAGGAAAAAAATTAGATAAGTTTAATTGAAGAAAAAAATATTCTTCCGTTAAAAGAATTTATTTTTAATAAATATTTTGATGATAAAAGCAACGAAAACACAGATTCCTTATTTGTAGAAAATATTGAGAAAAGCTTGGGAATTAAAAATCCTGCGAACGCCGACGTAGAAATATCCGTCAATAGAAACACAAATATCTTGGGAATTAAAAATCCTGAGAACGCCGACGTAGAAATATCCGTCAATAAAAGAACAAATATCTTGGGAATTAAAAATCCTGAGAGTGCCGACGAAATTAATACCGTAAAAATCGAATGAATAAAAATCGTTTGAAATGTAAAAATTTCAAGCCAGCCGTCGTTGAGCTATCCGACAAACAACAAATAAATAATATAGGTACCGCCCAATTAGGCGGACTAAGAGAAAAAATAGTTCACTATATTGAAAAGGAGCATTCAAAGATAAATATGCAAATTCCTTTTGGAACAGACATAAAGGGGGAAATAAATCTTATTCACGATAGGCCAATATATGGAAAAAAATATCCGTATGCTCTATCTGTCACCGACTTCGTGAATAGCGAAATCAGAAGAATGTTATCAGAAGAAATTATAAGGCCTAGCAGAAGCCCTTACAATTCACCAGTTCTGGTAGTCCCAAAAAAAGAAGAAAATCAAGACGGAAGACGGAAAATTAAAACTGGTCATTGATTATAAAAAATTAAATGAAAGTAACATACCTGACAGGTACCCAATGCAAGACCCTTTAGTAATTCTATAAAATTTGGGAAAAGCAAGATATTTTTCAATAATATATTTAGAGTCAGGATTCCATCAGATATTAATGAAAGAATCTGATGTCGAAAAAACAGCTTTTTCAATAAATAATGGAAAATACGAATTTTTAAGAATGCCATTCGGACTAATTAATGCACCAAGAATTTTTCAGAGAGCAATGGAGAGAAGAAATAGGGAAAACGTGCCATGTCTACATGGACGACATTATAATATTCTTAAATTCTATTGAACAACATTATGAAGATTAAGAGTAAACGCCAAAATCTCTTTAGGAAAATCTAAGTTTTTTAAACGCGAAACCAGTTTCCTAGGATACATCTTGTCCTATAACGTCATCAAGACAGACCCAGAAAAAATTGAAACCATTATTAAATATCCGCTTCCGAAAATATTCGGGAACTAAGAAGTTTCCTAGGCCTTACAGGCTATTATAGAAAATTTGTTTTAAATTACGCCTTTATAGCCAAACCTCTAACAAAATATCTTGGAGGTCATAATGGCAAAATTTCAAAACGCTTCAGATGTCGCAATTGGAGCAGTTTTATCTCAGGAAAGAAAACCAATTACTTTTATTTCAAAAACTTTGACTAAAACAGAACAAGTTTATGCTACTAATAAGAAGGAACTTTTAGCCATAGTATGGACTAATAAAAATCTAAGAAATTACTTATACGGAGTAATTGGAATTGAAATTCAAAGCGATCATCAACCCTAATCTTACGCAATTTCGGATAAAAATCCTAATATCGAAATGAAACGCTAGTACTCCTTCATTGAAAGCAACGTCCTTGTATTGCACGCAAAGCTTGACATCATCAGCGTATATGAGTACTCTTGAATTTGTGAAAACTTCGGGCAGATCATTGATAAATAATGTAAACAACAAAGGACCCAAGTGGCTCCCTTGCGGGACACCTGAGGTGACTTGGAGAACATTAGATAAACTATTTTTAAAGAGGATTTTTTGCGTCCTGCCAGTCAGATAACTAGAGATCCACCTAAGAAGATCAATTGGAAAACCCATCAAGTCGAGTTTCCGGAGGAGAAGGGAATGATTAACGGAATCAAGTGCTTTACTGAAGTCATCCGTTTGATAGTTATTCTGGAAACCCCTTATAATGAAGGAAGTGAGCTCCAGAAGGTTTGTAGTTGTTGATCTGCAAATGTGGAGATGTAGATGTAGAGATTCCTCTATAGTTATTGGCCTCCGATTTCTTACTTTTTTTGTGGAGAGGAATAACGAATGATTCCTTCCAAATAAGGGGAAAGTGCGAGGTTTCTAAGGATAAGGTAAACAATTTCAGAAGGGGCGAGCACAGGGCATCGGCACAATACCTTAGCACACAGCCCGGTATTCCGTCGGGACCTGCTAGATACACAGGCTTTACACGATAAAGATCTAAAAGGAGGGACCTTTCGTATAAGCATGGACTGAAAATTGAGTTCGATCTGGGCAAGCTATAAGAATACGTCTGATTTAGGTCAGTGCAAGTGGAGTATGTTGTTTGAAAAAATTTGGCAAAAATATCGGCAATTGCCTGATCGCCCTTCACAGTTGCGTTTACAAACGAAAGTGATGAAGGATGAGTTACCGCCTTACGTTTAGTGTTAACAAAATTATAAAACTGTTTGGATCCTGAGAAAATTGAACCCTGCAACGAGTCAAATAGTATTTGTAACACTGTGCGTTCAGTACGGTGAAGTTTGACCGAGCCGATATATATTTAGAGAGGTCAAAACTAGAACCGGTTTTTTAAAATTTCGTGTACAGCCTTGACATTACATTTTTTAAGCGACTCAATTCTTTAATAAACCAAGGTGGTTTATTTGAAATAGAGGGATAGTATAAGGAAACACATTCAGAGAAGAATGAATTCATCGCATTGTAGAAAATGTCCACGGCAACAGCCATGTCAGTGCATTTGTATAAATCAGACCAGTTAAAGTCCAAAATAAAATTATTCAGCCGGTCGAAATCAGACTTGCGAAAGCAGTAAACCCTTTTAGCTGCTCTATCAGATTTCTTCAGTATATCAGCACCAATGTCGAGTGTCACATCGAAAGTAGGATGATAGGGATCTTCAGGTTGCGGCAGCGGCGCCACCCTCGCTAAACTGACACTCGCCGAATCAGAGACAAAACAAAGATCAAGCAAGCGCTCTAAGGAATTTCGTACTTGGTTGACTTGAGACAGCGAAATGTCGAACAAGCCAGCAATAAAATCATGTTGTATTGAGGATTGAACTGTGTTAGAGGAGCTATTTAGAGACCAAATAGCCCCAGGGGTATTAAAATCACCCAAGACTACTAAATGATCTCTATCAGGAAGCATATTGGAGACCATCCGAATGGCGGAAAGGTGGTTCCAAAAAATAGGCAGTTCCCACAATAGGGGAATGGAGGAACATGTAATAAAAACAAAACGACCATTAAATGATAGCTTCACACAAAGAAATTCAACTTCGTTACTTTCCTCGAAACTTACTAATTCTGACGTGAGAGTGGAGTTGACCGCTATGAGGACTCCACCCCCGCGCCTGTCAGGCCGATCTAGCCGATAAGTCGTGAACGCAGCTGGGAGCTAAGAATCTCCGGCTTTAACCAGGTTTTTGTAAACACAATAACATGGGAGGCGAATGCAAAACTATCAGAAAACAACTTAGGCAGCTTACTACGCAAGCCTCTTGCATTCTGATAGGACATAATCAAAGAAGTATTTGGTTTTTTGGACAGAGACAGAGGATGTAGAGGGCACAGTGGTCAGATCGGGCTTAGGGAGAGTTATCCCGACAGACCGTTTCTTTTTCTTAGCTTCATATTCTTTGACAAAAACATACACAGGCCAGAATTTGGTTGAGCATATCGTGCCAAAGAAGTCATAAGGGACATTTATCTTAAAGATGAAATATCCCCAGCGTAAGAAAATTCGAATTTTTCCACCTTTAATTTTAAACTTTTAGCTCTGACTTTGCCTTGTATAAAGGCAATGACATCTTCAGATGTTTGACCAGGGGAGAGCCGCTAAACAAATATCTGTTTCGTAGGTGAGATAGCGATAAGGGCTTGAGGGGAGACACAAGGAGTGCCTGGAGTGCCCATATTGGTCGGTAGTTCCTGGGGGGATAAATTTACGGGGCTAGGGGGGTCAAAATTTGTGCTCCCATAGGAGACGAAAATGAAATTAGCGGTGGAACGTTTAGTCCCACCGCACTTTCGGATACCGACTCTTTCCGAACACTTGACCTCAGAATTCTGGGATTTAATTCTGAAGTCGAGGGCTGAGTCACGGGCGGCTGCTGTTGACAGCCCGCCGCGGGTTGTTGGGATCCGTCAGAATGCTTCGCTCCAGTTGAAGATTTTTTGCGCCTTGGAGACTCGTTTAATAACGTTAGGTTATTAAACTGCTTATCCAGCGCTAAGAAAATGTTATGAGTTTTGTTAAAACTCGATAACAACTTCTTAAAACTGCCCTTGGTTTGCCGCATAAAAGACATCATTTCCCTTTCAACTTCACGACAGGTGTCGCAACAGTAGCGCAAACCGATGTTTTCTCTCACATCATCAACAGTCCGGCCGGCAACACCAATGCACTTTGCATGCAAAATGTTGTCACACAGCCAGCAGCCGATGGTAAGATTGGTAGACAAAACAGCCTTTTTGCATGTTTTGAACAAGCAAACAATATCAGAAAGCATTATTTTAGACTTACCACTGTTCTTGTAGCAATAGATGAGGGGGCGAAAGAAATGAGAAGAGAGTCCAGCTGCACCGAGAGAGTTGAAGCGCTAGAGAGCAGGGGAGTGTGAGAGTAAGCGAGCTTAGAGAACGTTTAGCTGTCGCGACAGTGCAACAACGGCTAAACAAAAGAGAGGTACAAAGAGGAAATGCAAAATAGACAAGAAGAGCAAACACTGGCAGCACACTTAAGTTGTGAAATAAATTAATAAATAAATAAATAGAATTGATAAAGTTGCATGCACACGGGAAGTGAACGGGAACTATGTATGTATACAGAACACAAAGTAGAAGTTTTTAAACAAACCCCGGCGGTTTAACGTAAACTTTTACAAAATCGAAAGCGCAAGAAAAAAACGGCAGTTCACTTGGAAGTCATTTTCATTAAAATTACTGAAAAAGTGTTTCTGTTTTAGTAAAGTAATATTATTTTAAACAAATTTAACAGAAATGTGTTTTTGTCAATCATATAAATCAATAATAAATATTATTAAAAATAATAATTATTTTTATTATTATTATTATTATTTAGAAAATAAATACGAAAATTGTATTGATGTTTGCCAAATTATTTAATTTTAAGATACTTTTCGTTATTCGTATATCGCCGTAGCGAATATGCAAATTAGCGATCATGTGGGTGATTACACCAAAGTGCAACATAGGGTTGCAAGTAGATCGCGCTGCAACTTTGTTATTGTGTGTGAGACTGTAAGAAGAAAAAGGTATATATTTAACTTTAGTGATGATACTATTTTACTTTTTATATTATTTATATCCCTAACTAACTATATGTCTAAAATATTAGCTACAACAAATTCGAATTATGTCAACAGCTTTTAATCTGTTTTCGTCTTGGGTATTTTGTGTGTATTCTTACACTTACATATGTATATGTAAATGTGCATATGTGCAAGTGCATCCCACATGTTTTTCTGTTTCCGTCAATAACATTTGTTATACCCTTGCAGGGAATTATAATTTCAGTCAGAAGTTTGCAACGCAGTGAAGGAGACATATAGAGTATATATATTCCTGATCAGGATCAACAGCCGAGTCGATCTAGCTATGGAATTTCGGTTTTAATTTCATGAAAATCGTTTGACTATATCCTATAGCTTCCATGTGAACAATATGAAAAAAAAAAAAAACATAACAGACATTTTTCAAACCATTTTCATCAAATTTGAGATTTGGCAACTAATTATTATTCCAGATATTCAGTTTTAATTTTTTGTTTAAATTCTGCAAAGGTATTTTTCCCACGCCCTCCTCCCGCCCAACCGACCGAGGGGCGCAGCCGTGTGACGTACGACACGAAACGCGTTCTAGGAAGACGCGAGGGAAGGAAAAAATAGAAAAGGACGAGGAAAAATTAGGATACACTACGGGCTAGTACTACAAGCAATAAAGTTTTTAATTTTTGAAGGCTTTCAATGCCTTCAATACTACTAAAGAGACGATTGTAATCAGTACATAAAACCCTAAAAGGTTCAGGCACTTCAAACTCACGCCTACAGTGGTTAACTACTAATGGTATAAAGATTCTAGATGAAAGACGGGGAACATGGAAATTGAGCTGGCCTAGCAGGTAGGGGCTCTCCACATCACCGTGAATAAGTTTATGTAAACAGACGACGCCAAGCATCGTCCTACGGTTAGCTAAAGAAGGTAGATTAAGTAGGAGAAGTCTACTAGCGTAAGACGGTAATCTAAGGTTTGCATCCCAGGGTAGGCCACGGAGGGCGAAAAGTAAAAAGTTCTTTTGGACAGATTCAATGCGGCTACTATGGACTCCAAATTGAGGACTCCAGACGCACGAACCATACTCCAATATAGGGTGAACCAACGAAGTAAAGAGAGTCTTCGTTACATAAGGAGAATCGAATTCTTTCGCCCACCTTTTAATGAATCCCAGCATGCCTCTGGGTTTGTTAACCATACAAAAAATATGTTCAGAGAACGAAAGTTTAGGTTCCAAGCGGACACCCAGATCATCAACAATAGTAATTCTTTCCAAAGAGCAGTCGTTAAGCATATAAGTTGCAAGCAGGGGAGTAACACGTGAAAATGTCATCAGTTTGCATTTTGAGCTGTTGAGATGTAAATCGTTAGCATGACACCATGCTTGGAAGTTATCAAAATCCGATTGTAGGTCTGATTGGCAAGAACTGTCCCTATACTGCAAGCAAAGTTTAACGTCATCAGCGGATGGATTTCGATTTGGTTAGAACCAGCGGCAAATCATTGATAAACAATGTGAATAGCAGTGGTCCAAGGTGGCTACCCTGTGGGACGCCAGATGTGACCCTGAGGCTATTGGATAGAACGTTTCTGAACAGAACCTTTTGGGTCCTATCACTTAGATAACTCGAAATCCATATAAGAAGATCACTCGGAAGCCCCATTGAATCGAGTTTCCTAACCAGAAGAGAATGATTAACCGAGTCGAAAGCTTTACTAAAGTCCGTGTAAATAACATCGGTTTGAAAGTTTTGTTGGAAGCCCCTAATAACGAAAGAGGTAAGTTCCAGAAGATTGGTCGTGGTTGATCTTCGCCTCATAAAACCATGTTGACATAGATGTTGCAGGTGAGGATGGTTACATTCTCGAAAAGTTTGGGGATAGCCGATAACTTAGAGATACCCCTATGGTTACTGGCATCCGACTTGCTACCTTTTTTGTGGAGAGGAATAACAAATGATTCCCTCCAAATAAGGGGAAGTTCTGAGGATTCTAAAGATAAGGTAAACAATTTAAGAAGGGGGTTACACAGCGCCTCGGAGCAATACCTAAGCACAGAGCCAGGTATACCATCGGGACCTGGCGAATAAACTGGTTGAAGATCAAGAATAAGTGAGCTTTTGTTTAAAATAGGACTGAAGATTACGGACGCAATGGGCATAGCTGTAGAAAATGTATGATCTGAAGATGTTGAGGGCGAATATGTCGTTTTAAAAAACTCAGCAAAGAGATTAGCAATTGCTTGATCAGAATTTACTGTAGTATTCTTAAATGACAGCGAGGGAGGGTATAAAGTGGGTTTACGTTTAGAGTTAACAAAAGTTATAAAACTGTTTAGGGTCTTGCGTGAACTGGACCTTACAACGAGTCAAATAATTTTTATAACACTGAGCGTTAAGCCCGGTAAATTAGATCGAGCACTAAGATAAGATGAGAAAGCCGTTTTTGAACCAGTGAGTTTATATTTATTATAAAGCCTAGATTTTACATTTTTTAGACGCGTCAGCTCCTTGTTAAACCAAAGTGGTTTATTAGAGACCGACGGGTAGCTTATAGGATCACATAAAGAGAAAAATGAGTTCATGGCTATAGAAATCTGTGAAAGAATTGTCCCCACAAGCAACCAGATAAATAAGAACACTTTGATTTAGATTTTATGAACCGCACTAACTCGCTGACGAAACTTAAGTGACGCTAATTTGACACGTGCACAAAAGTGAAGGAATGTGTGAGAGGGACGACCGGAAGGCTCCGTTACTGTTGCCTCTTGATATCCCTTTCTATATCAATATGACTCTTGCACTTGTATGTATTTACATACGTGTTTTTCAACACGCCACCTCAAGAGTTACATTGATATATAAAAAAAATAACTGACAGACGAGTTGTGCTTATTTATTTTAATTAGTTTGTTCATATAGTTTCTTTTTTTTTCTTTTTTCTTCTGGGGATTACAATTAGATCCAGCATTCGCTGGAAAGAGTTGGGGAAACCCAGTAAAACCCAACCAGATCTATACAAAAATAAAAAAATAACCAAAAAATTAACTTTACATGAAAACAAAAGTAAAGTAAAAAGTAAAAAAAATAAAAGTAACAGTTTTTTTTTTAGATTAATATTTAGTCCATGACGACAGTTTCGGTTTGGTTTGCTGTTATTCAAAAAGTCCCATCTGGGCTCTCAAAATACTGAATCTGGCGGATGGTAACGGCTTCGTCAAGATGTCAGCGAGTTGGAGATCTGTGGAAATATACTTCACAGAAATTAGTTTCTTTTCAATTTGTTCCCTAGTAAAATTATATTTAATGTCTATGTGCTTCGTTCTTTTGTGGCAAGTAGGATTGTTGGCAATACTAATACAGCCTTGGTTATCTTCAAAAATAACTATTGGACCACTTAATTCTAGATTAATTTCTTTTATTAAAGACTTAAGCCATAGGGCTTCTCTAACACCTTCAAATAAGGCCATGTATTCTGCCTCAGTAGATGATGCAGCAACAGATTTTTGCTTCATGGTGCTCCATGAAATCAAACAGCTCTCAAACATCTTAAATAGATATCCAGTAGTACTTCTTCTGTCCGTTTCATTCCCGGCCCAGTCAGAGTCTACATATAGTCATGTATACCCACACATACCCTCACTTATTACAATAAGATCATTGTTATTATGTATATACATGGCACTAAGCTCTTCTTGAAGCTTTCAACTCCAAAAAATACTTAGCTTAATTCAATTGAGAAGAAGACCTAGAACTCTGCGCACGTAATAAATCTAAGCCCTCATTCGTAAACGCAATCTTCGTATAAAGTCGTTTTACTAGACTGACAAGTCTATGTAGGCGTTTCGGGAAGGAATCATCATATTTATACTTCAGACGACAACGAAGTCGTAACTGAAGGCTCCGCTCGACCGTTTCCGGGACACAGAAGTCTCGATCTGAACGCGGCGAACGGCAACCCATCTCAACGGACGCAGAGGTCTCGGATCGGAAGGCACCTATAAGCCTTTCATAAAACTGGCGACGAGGATGGGATAACAAATATTCTGCAACCAAAACCAGCCATACATTCGTCAAAAACAAGAAATCCAGTCTGAACCATAGTAAGCTGTTCTTATATAATTACACTCCGGAATTTTTAAATTCATATGATCCCACACACGTGGCTGAACGCAAAGAGTAGCATAAAAAACATAATAGGAAAGCTTTCATCGGAACACCTGCAGGCCGTAAAGAGGAGGAACCAAGAGTGGACAATTTTCTAGTAATTCAACCAAGACAAGAAATTCTGCTGATAATTTTTATTTTTTTTCTCGAGAAATTAAGATAAAATAAGAAACGAAAAAAAAAAATTAACTGTTAAATTTGAGAAACTCAAAGAAAAGAAATTTATAATGAATGAAAATAGCTTAGCTGCATTTAACTCAACCATGAATTGCATAAAATTA
Source organism: Drosophila birchii (assembly GCA_035046345.1). NCBI lineage: Eukaryota > Metazoa > Arthropoda > Insecta > Diptera > Drosophilidae > Drosophila > Drosophila birchii. Next base: position 209,438 of record JAWNOA010000022.1, on the reverse strand, counting down.
ATACAAAATTTTGATGGTACTGATACGAATCAATTGCCAGATTTATTATCACAAATCGACACTGTCATCCCTACTTTTGATATTTTCGACACAACTACAAAAAAAATTCTGTTTGGATTTATAAAAAATAAGTTCGTAGGATTATGCAGACCAGTGCTCCATAGGCATGGAGACATCACCGAGTGGGAAAGTTTTAAACAGGTAATCTTGAATAACTTCGGTGAAAAGGAAACAAGCGATGTCTTAATGGATATGTTAAAATTGTGCCGAGTAGAATCTACAATAGAAGAATACTATAATAAAATAAACGAAATTTCTAATAGGGTACACAATCGGATACTAATCCATAACGACAAAACGTACACAACATTAGAAGTAAATCGAATTGCACTTCGCGTTTTTAAAGATAACTTGCCGGAACCTACAAAAACACTAATATTCGCAAGAAACCCACAATCGGTAGATGAGGCCTATAAAATCATTGAAGATGCTCGGCATCAAAGCTATACATTATACGGGCCAATTCGAAAGAATAATAAGTACAATAGATCAAACTTCAGAACTAATTTTAGTAATGATAACAGAAACGTAAACGAACCAATTTCTACACAACGTAGCTCAGATGAAGTGAATAGGGACCAACTAAACCACATCGTTCAACATGAGAATCAAGGTACTGAAGGTACATTTAGGGTTAATAGTAGAAGGCATTCGAATTACAATCCGGCCTTTAATTCTGCTCGAGTATCGACTAATAGTCGAAATATGCAAACCCCAGAGCAAAACAGACGTAGTTTCGAGCCAATGGATATTAACCAATCAAGCCTAAATTTTCGGATAGGGGATCCAGACGAATACCATATATAGAAGTTCAGGGAAAAAAGAGACCTTTATTATTTATTATCGACACTGGAGCAGAATTCAGTGTAATAAATAAGAATTTATGTCACCCTAAGTGGAAAACAGATATCGACATAGATGTGAAAGCAATGGGAAACAAAATTAAAATAGAACAACTATGCAGATTTCCATGTTTTCAAGAATTTCAAGCCGAAGGCTATATCTGCGAATTTCTAGAGTACAATTTCCATAACTCCTTCGATGGACTAATTGGCTGTAACATACTCCATGACATGAATGCAGTCATCGATTACCCAAATAAAAAATTAAAAGTCAATGATGTTTATCTAGATCTTTTTATAAAGGTAAACCACTCCGACCTAAACATAAATAACTTAATTCCAACAAATTCAATCAGCCCACAGGCCAAATCCCTAATAAATGAGGTCATAAATAAATTCGAAGGTATTTTTTATAAAGAAGGACTAGACTTAAGTTTCACAAATAAAGTCAAACACAGAATTATGACAAAGAACGACCTTCCAATATATTCAAAAACATATAAATACCCAGAAATTCACAAAGACGAAGTTAACAAGCAAATAAAAGAAATGTTAGACCAAGGTATTATAAGACACTCTAAAAGCCCATACAATAGTCCTTTGTGGGTGGTTCAAAAGAAAATGGACCAGTCGAATAAGCAAAAGTGGCGGCTCGTCGTAGATTACCGTAAACTAAATAAAGAAACCATCGAAGATCGATTCCCGATCCCAAATATAGATGAGATTTTCGACAAGTTGGGTAACTGCAAAGTTTTTTCAACTCTAGATCTGGCAAAAGGTTTCTATCAGATAGAAATGGACAACAAAGACGTACACAAAACAGCATTTTCAACAACCGATGGCCATTACGAGTTCCTTCGTATGCCATTCGGGCTACGTAACGCACCCTCAACGTTCCAAAGGCTAATGAACGAAGTTCTTAGTCCCTATACAGGACAATTTTGTATCGTTTACATGGATGACATCCTGATATTTTCAAAAAATATAGAAGAACACGTCAACCATCTAAGCCGTATTTTCAACTGCCTATCTAAAGCAAATTTAAAACTCCAATCCGACATATGTGCGTTTGTCAGAGAGGAGATCGAATTTCTCGGCCACACTATTAACTCAGAAGGCCTTAAGCCAAGTACAAAGAAAGTCGACGCTATCAACAAGATAAAATTACCAACAAATCAGAAACAAATTAAGAGTTTCTTAGGAATCACAGGTTATTTAAGGCGCTACATAAAAGACTACTCCAAAATTGCTCAGCCCTTAATAAAATGCTTAAAGAAAAATTCCAAAATAAACACTCACGATCAAGACTACATAGAAGCTTTTCAAAAACTTAAAATCCTAATAACAAGCGATCCAATAGTAGTATACCCAGATTTTAATAAACAATTTACAATAGTTACAGATGCAAGTAACTATGCATTAGGCGCCGTACTCATGCAAGATAATAAAGTAATTAGTTATGCTAGCCGTGCGCTTAAAACTCACGAGCTCAATTACAGTACTATAGAGAAAGAACTCCTTGCCATCTATTGGTCAACAAAATACTTTAAATATTATATTTACGGAAGAAAGTTTATTATTAAAACTGATCATAGGCCCCTAGTTTGGCTTAATAATCTGAAGGAACCTAACCTAAAGCTACAACGTTGGAAAGTGCAATTAAACGAGTTTGATTTCGACATTACATTTATAAAAGGCAAAGAAAACGTTTTAGCAGACGGACTTAGCAGAATCGTCGAAACATCAACAGAAGAGGATGACAGAAACGTTCAAATGAAATTAAATATAAATAACTTTGATATATTTATGCTAGAGAACAATAACAATTCATCAGAAGTTAAACCTAAGACAAAAATTGAAAATGAAGATTTTTCCAACGATTTAATCCATATATTTGCCAACGAAACTGATGATTTAGATACAGTCCACAGTGCGGACTCAGATGACCTCAATTTCATTAGTATTACAACTAATTGTCTAAATGTGTTTAAAATCCAAATACAAATTATAGAGGCAGAAAACGATTCAAATACTTTCAAAATTTTGCATAACAAGAAAATTAGACATATTTTTAAAACAAGTGGAAACGAAGAAAACATGCTAAAATTCATGCAAGATAAATTGCCAGAAAAGGGTTTAGTCGTAATATTTTGCGAAAATTTAAGTTTATATGTGAAATTCCAAGAAATATATAGGCAATATTTTTCATGTAATAAAAATTTAAGAATTCTCAAGACAGGTATACTATTAGAAGACATAAACGATAAAGAAAAACTCTTGAAGATAATCGAAAGTGAACACATAAAAAATAATCACAGAGGCATTCATGAAATTTTTAAATCTATACGAGAAAAATATTATTACCCAAAAATGCAAAAAGTTATTCAAACTTATATTAATAATTGTAAAATTTGTAATTTAGCCAAGTACGATAGGCAACCTATAAAATACAACTTTAATATTACAGAAACACCAGATAAAATAAACGATATAATTCATATAGATATCTGGTATCCTAAAAAAAATATAATGTACGTCACAACCATTGACAAAATGTCTAAATATGCAACCGCTCAATATATTAAAGATAGATCCTGGATCTCTCTGCTTAACGCAATCAAATTAAGAATTCAATATTTAGGAAAACCAAAGAAGATTGTAACTGATAACGAATTTGACATTGTTGTAATTAAGCAATTCCTCCTGGAAAACCACATTGAGGTGCACTTCACCACTCCGTATAAGAAAACTGGAAACTCTGACGTAGAAAGACTACATTTGACCCTCAATGAACATATGCGACTGTATAACGCTGATCCAAACAATACTGACACCGTTCAAGAAAATGTTTTTAAAGCAGTTGTTTGTTATAATAACACAATTCATTCAACAATAAATACTAGACCAATAGATTTATTTAATAATATACTTTGTCACGAAGACATTTCCAAACTATCGGAAAAGCTTCTAAAAAATAAACAGACATTAAATACAAAACAAGATAACATAGATGATCCAAACTTTGCAAATATATATGTAAAAAATAATCAAGTAGGAAAATCTAACCCAAAATACAAAGAAATAAGTAACTACGAGCAAGCTGGTAACTACATGATTAATAATAAAGATCAAACAAAAAAAATCTATAAGGATCAAGTAAAAAGAAAATATAAATATCAAAATCAAGATTAAAGATTGCAGTACCTCTTTTATATTTACAAAATTATATTTATAATTCCAACAACATTGTCGAAACTTATGCTGGGGGAGTCATGTATACCCACACATACCCTCACTTATTACAATAAGATCATTGTTATTATGTATATACATGGCACTAAGCTCTTCTTGAAGCTTTCAACTCCAAAAAATACTTAGCTTAATTCAATTGAGAAGAAGACCTAGAACTCTGCGCACGTAATAAATCTAAGCCCTCATTCGTAAACGCAATCTTCGTATAAAGTCGTTTTACTAGACTGACAAGTCTATGTAGGCGTTTCGGGAAGGAATCATCATATTTATACTTCAGACGACAACGAAGTCGTAACTGAAGGCTCCGCTCGACCGTTTCCGGGACACAGAAGTCTCGATCTGAACGCGGCGAACGGCAACCCATCTCAACGGACGCAGAGGTCTCGGATCGGAAGGCACCTATAAGCCTTTCATAAAACTATATCCTATCAGAATGTTTTTAAAATCAACATTTTTCTTGAATGTGAGCTTCAAATCAACAGAGCCTTTCAGATATCTTAGAACTCTTTTCAGGCATTGCCATAATTCCTTATTGTTGTTGTAACATAATGTACATCAAACAGCCAATCAAATTTCTACTTGGTGCATCATATGATTCCTCTGATTGAAGAGCCTCATAGTCTAATTTGCTTTGAAGTGGGGTGCTAACTGCATTACAATCTTCCATATTATATTTTCTCAAAACATTTATGATATATGCTGACTGGCTAAGACATATCTGACTGTTTGTTCTATCAATTTTTATACCAATAAAATGACGGATTTCTCGTAAATCAGTCATCTTAAATTTATCTTGAAGGTAAGATTTAAAATTAGACATAGTTTCAGATTCCTTTGTAGCAATTACAACATCGTCAACATATAACAAAATATATATATTCCTTGAAATATCTCCCTTATTTAAAATGTAAATACAACGGTCAACTACTAGATGTTTAAATCCAACATCTTTCAATACATTTTCAAAGACTTCAAACCAGCATCTAGCGGCTTGCTTAAGACCATAAATGGCTTTATTTAGTTTACAAACTTTATTCTCAGAAAATTGGTTTAAGCCTTTTGGAATACTCATGTAGATTTCATCTTTTAGAGTTCCATTCAGAAATGCCGTTTTAACATCCATATGATGGACAAGTAAATCATATTGATTTGAAAGTGCTAGCAGAAATCTGAAACTTGAGATTCGTGCAACTGGTGCAAATGTCTCATCATAGTCAGTCATATACTCTTGGGTAAAACCTCGCGCTACAAGCCTTGCTTTGTACTTTACTAAGTTTCCGAACTCATCTTGTTTTATACTAAATACCCACTTGCAATCAACTATGTTTTTATTGTTTGGCTTTTGCACTAAGGACCAAGTATTATTTTCAAAATGGGAGTTGAGTTCATCTTTTATGGCTTCTTCCCATAAAGATCTGTCCTCACGAAACTTAATTTCGTCAAAATTAACTGGAATATCATTCAAGCATATTTGAGTATTCATAAGACATTTCTCTAAGAATCGATATGATAATTTTGGTTTACCTCTAAGTCTTTCACTGCGTCTGATTTCTTCATCATTCTCTTTTAACTTATCACCAGTTACAACTGGATCGGCATTCTCGAGATTTGTGGAATTTTCATTGAGTTGTAAATTTAATCCAGAATCAACAGATTCAATCTCTTCCTCCAAAGGAAAATCCAACTCTTCATTTCCTCTATTTAAAGAGTCAATATTTGGTTCAACATTATTACTTTGAACCACAGATTCTTCTCCATGTAAAACTCTAGATTTTAACATGTTAATCTCATCCACCACAACATCTCTAGCTGTCATAAATTTCCTCGATTCCTCATTCCACAATTTATACCCATTTGGTTCATACCCGACAAGTATAGTTTTGATTGACTTTTCATCAAACTTTCGTTTTCTCACTTTATTTAGTGCATACACTGTCGAACCAAATATCTTGAGATACTTTAATACAGGCTTTTTATTATGCCACATTTCATACGGTGTTTTACTTATATTCTGCAACGCTCTGCTTGGGGATCTGTTAATTAAGTATGTTGCCGTTAAAACAGCCTCACCCCAAAAACATTTATCAAGTTTAGCACAAGAAATCATAGAGCGAGCCTTCTCGGTGATTGTCCGAATCATCCGTTCTGATACAACATTTAATTGTGGAGTATGAGGAACCGTCAAATGATAGCTGATGCCTTTTTCAACACAGAAATCACGCATTTCATTAGAAAGGTATTCCCTACCATTATCAATATACAAGTTAACAACTATTAAGTTAAAATGAGCCTCACTTTTAGCCACAAAATCTTTGAAAACAAATAAAACATCCGACTTATATGTTACCAAATACGTCACACAGTAATGTGTATACTGATCAATAAAAACTACATAATAGTTTTTATTATCTATAGTTTGTGGTGTAATTGGACCACAAACATCAGAGTGGATTACAAATAGTGGTCGTTGGATATTTTCTTTGTTCTTAAATTTTTCAAATTTTAATCTAGACTGCTTGCCACTTACACAAGCTTCACATAATTCATTATTTGACTCAACATTGTTTAAAAGATTATTATCTTCAAAGAGACCTTTTCGTTTTATTTCCAAAAATTTTCCTACACTTATATGGCCCAATCGTTCATGCCACAATCGATACTCAGCACTATTTGGGATTCTAGACGTAAATACCTTACTGTTCAATTTAAATTTTACTATTGGTACATTGTACTCACAGAATCCAGCAAAAACCAATACGCCGTTTTTCGAAACTCTTATGCCTTCAGGGTTGAACTCTATGGTCATCCCAGCATCCTGCATCTTTTTGACCGACAGCAGATTGTGCGAAATATCCTTACAATACAACACGTTTCGTAGGGTGATTTGGTTTCCAGAGCTGGTAAGATTCAGCACTCCTTTGGCTGTAGCATGAATATATTCCCCGCGTTTGGCAATCTCTATAGCCACATTCGATTGCAAACGCTCATAGTCGGAGAATAAAGCTGCGTCATTTATGAGATGATCCGATGCTCCTGAGTCTAGGATAAACTCAACCTCACCCGTGCTTGGGCTTGATGTTGCGTTTGTCATCATAAAGGCGAAACTACGCTCCGGCTGTGCTACCACTGCTGCCACTGCTGTTGTTGCCGCTGTTGTTGCTGCTGCCATTTGAGCCTGACTTTCCTTTCCACCACTTTCAATTGAATTCCGATTTCCCTGTCTTTTAAAAAGGAAGCAGTCCTTCTTGAAATGACCTGGTTTTCCGCAATAAAAGCATTTGGTTTTTGGCTTAACAAAGGGTTTGACTGGTTTCTTTCCAAATTTCGCTCCTACCTTATTGTTGAACTTATCTTTAAATTCCCTTTTGCCTATTGCCTGCAGCACTTTGTGGCTAGTATCCTTGTTTAAATTCTTAAGCTTTATCTCCTGATCAAGAAGTCGTGTTTTAACAAACGCTAAGGTTAGGTTACTTTCGGACAGGGTCTCAATCGCAGTTATAACTCCATCGTAACTGGGCGGAAGAGTGTGGAGTAGATGGGAAACTTTATCCATCTCGTCTAACTTTGCTCCTGATGCGATGAGTTCTGTGACAAGGTCATCGAAGAAATTAAAGTGATTAAGCAGTGAAGCATCACCTTTCAACTTAAGGCCCAAAAGTTTTTTACGAAGTGATAGTTGCGATGCTAAGCTCTTTCTTTCGTAAATGGCATCTAAATTCGCAAAAATCTGCCTGGCTCCATCGTCACTGCTAGCAAAAGCTAAAAAAGAATCACTTAAATACTCGATGATCAAATTTTTTGCAGCTCTTTCAGCCTTCTTGTTCTCCTCGTTCACCTCAAAATTTATCTCATCAATTACTTTCAACAGGTCATGCTCCTCCAAAAGAGCTCTAACTCTAAACTTCCAAATAGAGTACTTTTCACCATCAAATGGTTTTATGTTCCTTTTACCCTTATCCATCGTTTTCCAACACAGCAACGCTTTCTAGCAACACAACACAGTCTAGCAACACAGTCCACCAGCAAATCCAGCAACACAGTTCAGCAACAAAATCCAGCAACACAGTTCAGCAACAAAACCCAGCAACAGTTCAGCACCAAAATCCAGCAACACAGTTCAACAACAAAACACAGCAACAGTTCAGCAACAAAATCCAGCAATACAGTTCAGCAACAAAACCCAGCAACAGTTCAGCAACACGAAAACGGCAGCACAAGAAGTGCAAGAAGAGAAGAGAACTTATGGCGAATTCAAATCACGTGGCTTTTTGAATCTTTATGCGGCGAATTCGTCTTGGCTTCGTTTTGGCTTCTTCCTGGAAATATGTGAAAAGATTTTATGCGGCGAATTGGTCGCAGCGTCATATATTGTGAAATTAATAAGTTATATTGTGCAATTTCTATCACACAATAATCAAACACTTCCAGCAATTATATTTCGATGCTGACTGCAAACGTAGTACATATGCATGTGAATGCATATATGCACACAAATATTCACATATAATATGCTTTCACTTATTTATTCACTTTTACTTTCTTTTTATTTTAAACAATCAAAGCAATCCTAATTATCCGTTGCAATTGTGTCTGGGCCCATAACCTATAGAAATCTGTGAAAGAATTGTCCCCACAAGCAACCAGATAAATAAGAACACTTTGATTTAGATTTTATGAACCGCACTAACTCGCTGACGAAACTTAAGTGACGCTAATTTGACACGTTCACAAAAGTGAAGGAATGTGTGAGAGGGACGACCAGAAGGCTCCGTTACTGTTGCCTCTTGATATCCCTTTCTATATCAATATGACTCTTGCACTTGTATGTATTTACATACGTATTTTTCAACAATGGCATTGTAAAAAATGTCAACGGCGGATGCCATGTCAGAGCTCGTGTAAAGATTAGACCAATCAAATTCTGCTATTAAAGTGCTTAGCCTCTGATAGTCAGCCTTTCGGAAATAGCGGACTCTGTTTAATCTACTACCAGATGTTGTTGCTAAAGCTGTCCCAGTGTCTATAGTCACATCGAAAGTTGGATGATAAGGATCTTCAGGTTGCGTCATTGGAGGAACTCTAATTAGGTTTACACCTGCAGGATCAGAGACAAAGCATAGATCAAGTAAGCGGTTTAAAGAATTAAAAATATGGTTAACTTGCGATAAGGATAAATCAAGCAAGCCATTTAGGAGGTCATGCTGTGCCGCAGTGTGAAGAACATTAGACACACCATCAGAAGACCAGTGAGCTCCGGGTATGTTGAAGTCAGTAATTGGTCCCTATCAGAAAGCCTATTGGAAACGGTCTGAATTGCCGCAAGGTGTTTACCTGGGATGCAAAGGAAAGGCTATCAGAATATAATCTAGAGAGCTTACTGTGTAAGCCCCTAGTATTCTGATAGGAAAGTTGTAGGGAAGAGGTTAGGTTTTGGGACAGAAGGTACAGCTGAGGACACTGAGGATTGAGACGGCCTGGGCAGTTGAATTCGGACGGGCCGATTTCTCTTATTTCGTGCCTCATACTCCTTGACTACAACGTACTCGGGCCAGAAGTCACCCGAGCAAATAGTGTCAAAGAGTTGGGATAAGACATTTATCTTGAATGATGAAATGTCTCTGGCATACGAAAATTTGAATTTTTCCACAGTGATATTGCCAGCTGATCTCAGAACCATTGGAGCGGGGACCAGGAGCTGTGGCGACGGAGAGTGGCAGGAAATCGGTTGCTGTGCCTAGCACTGTTGCAGCCGACTAGCGCGGATAACTTGCGAAAAGTGGCCATTATCTCAGAAAATCCGCTCCTGGTCTGACGCATGATATTTCCTTCTCAACCGGTCGACAGGCCTCACAGCAATAACGTAGGCCCTTTTTGCAGGGCCATTCGACCTGTCATCTCGATGCACTTAGCGTGCACAACTGCCTCGCAAAGCCAGCAATGGAAACTGGGCTGGTCTGCCAAAACATTTTTTTGGCAATTTTTTATAACACAGACAATAGTCTGGGACATGTTCACCAACCCTAGACCACAGTGCACACTATCAATACCAAAAAAAGTAAAGAAAGGGAGATAGAACAAAAGAGCGCAACAATTTGAGCAGCAGAAATCACAAGAGCGATGAGAGCTATGAACAGCTTAGATGCAGTGTTTGTATTGAGGCTTAGATGCCTGGCAAATAGTGCATGAACTATTGCCTACAGTTGTCGCAACTAGCACTTGGAACTAGTTGGACGGTTTGAAGTGTGTTTGGGTGTGGTTGATTGGTTTGATTGATTGGTTGTGTGAGGTTGATTGGGGCATGGAAGACACGGCTAAGGTGTCGGGCACATATGCATGAATAAAAGCTCTGTTGTGAGGTAGAACTCTTACTGACTTTATTAATGAAAACTTAACAGTATATATAGGTACAAAATGCTTATGGTAACAAATATCGTATAACAAAATAATGTGGGTTACTGTGAATGTGGGTTACTGTGTATGTGGGTTATTGTCAGATATATGACCTGACACTTATTGCTACTGTGTATGTAGGTTATTGCCAGCTATATGACCTGACACCTATTGCTCTAATTTACTTTCCTCATGTCCGCCAGTTATGCATATTCGCTTGACCTGGTAAATGATACTTTATTAACGACAAATGCATGTGGCTGCGACTGAAGAATTATTATGACGAATTCTAAATGATATTGCTTATGAGTAATGCTGCCGTGACTGAACATTCTCCCGGCCGTTGAACAGGTGTTCAACCTTCAGAAAGGACGAACGAAAAACTTCGTGGGGTAGGTTCCGGTGCTGGTTGTTCCGTGCTCTGCTTGGGTTCCAATGTCCGGCGTAGAAATATCCGACGTCGTGGTGTCCATTTGCCGACCGTCCGGCTAAGAGCCCATACAATGCCTAGTAGGATTGACATCGCTAGGCCACATAGGCAGCTACTTGATGGTGTTGAGGAGCGACAAGTTGATCCTTCCAGGTAGTCTCCTTTAATTTGACCAACTGGCGTTGCAAAGCGCCCAGCTCCTCCAAACTGACTTCCTTGGTTGCCGTTCCTTGGGGTGGCTCAGGTGGATCCTTACAGTCAACTTTCGAGATATTGCCAAATCGAACATTTGTAGACTTCGTTTCGCTGACCACAGTGCTGAATGTGCTCACGCTAATTTTTGAATTGCGTGCAGTGCAACCTGGGGCCAATGACAATAAGCCCGTTCCGTTAAGTTGTACTGTAGAAGCGATTCCGTTGCAGACCGCTTGAAGTTCTATGAGATTGCGGGTGGCAAACATCCATCTGTTTCGCTGATGCGTTGCCAGCCACAGCAGCTCGGATCTTGACTGAACGACCTCACATATATCTCAGTCTCAGTTTTGTTGTTAAATAACTGAAACTCACACCGATTCTCCACGCTGAATGTGGCTTGATGGTTGAAACATATGTGCTCATCATTTGGCAGCTCCATACATTGGTTGAACTCGTCTTTAGTCAACCCCATGAACTGGTCTCTATGGGCATTGACGGCTATGATTTCGGTTTTTAGCTGGAATCGCTGCCAGCTTCAGGCTTTCCATGTTGGGATAGGCATGATGCTGAACACTTCCTGTTCTGTTACAGACACCAGAGGTAACGATATCTTGAAGATGACGTGGTTGCTCGTTGTGGTGCCTTTGGCATGCATCATTTTGTATAGTTGGATTACATTATCAGACGATACTGGGAGCCGTTGATCCGGTGGGATATGTTCCCGTATCTGATCTAGTTGCACCCTGAGTTGCTTGGGGGATACTAGCATCGGACTGATCGTTCGATGGCGAACGTCAGTTAGCACGTTAGCTATTTCACTCTGCATCCGCTGCATTCCAGTTGCCACCAGAGTTAGCTGAGCTGTCAAAACCATAAACGCTTGCTGCAAGTGGTCGCCTTGGTACTTGCCTCTTTCTTGATTGATTGCACCTATCTGGTACTCTAGCGTTTTGATTCGATCGTTGGTGGCTGAGCTGCTCTTTCTGACTATGTTTATCGTTGAGTCCAGAATTGATGTTTGATTTTTTAAAAGCATCATCAATACGTCCTCGTTAGACTTGACGTTGTTTATCATTTTAGACATATCGTCGGCGTACTTTGAGTCCAGAACGCCAAATAATGAATTCGCCACATTTCCGACTATATCAAGTGGTGCTCTTCGTTGTCGGGAATGATTAATCAACTCATTTCCTGCTTGTAGCTCGTCATATACATGTTGAAAATGTTCATATATAGACTTGCAGGCATTGACATTTCGTAACTCTGAACATTTGTGTTTTAGTTCAGATATCCCAGCAGCCAATATCCGCATGTTGCTCCAGTATGGCTTCAAGTCATAATATGCAATTATGTTCCATTCCGAAATTGCCATTCTGGACGTGCCGAGCCGTTCGTAGAATATTCCCGGTTGACTTGCAAAAGGAGTTATGTTTACTGATTGTCCCATTGCTAACGGTAGTATGAGTAGCATTGCCAGCAACGTTGGCAAGATAGGAAATGATATCTTCTTTTTCTGCGTGGGGGTCTCTTCTGCTCGTGCTGTATCCTCACCAGAGCTGTGTGGTCGTTTTGTGGCTACTTCTTCCTTTAACAAAGGTGCCAACCGAGTAACTGGTCGTTTGAATGTGCCTGATGCCGTCTTGACATCTACTACACGGACCTGATTGTCTTTGCCCGGATACGTTTTTACTATCCGCCCCATTGGCCAGCTCATTACCGGTACATTGTCTTCTTTTACTAGGACTAGTAGTCCTTCTTTGACATTCTGGGCCATGGTCTTCCATTTAGTCCGCTTTTGCAGCTCTTGAAGATATTCCATGGACCACTGGTTCCAGAACGATTGCTTGAGTCTGGATACTAGCTCCCATCTTTTTACCAGAGTTTTTCCGAGTAGGGCAAGATTTGCATCAGGAGGCGCTACTAGAGGTTCACCAATTAAAAAGTGACCTGGAGTGAGCGCTGATGTATCCGTGGGATCAGATGACATTGGAGTGAGGGGCCTTGAATTGAGTATCGCCTCGACTTCAATGATTACTGTGTTGAGTTCTTCAAACGTTAGAGACGATGTGGCTGTAACTGATACCAGTAGCCTTTTCGCTGACTTTACTGCAGCTTCCCATAGGCCGCCAAATGATGGCGCTCGAGGCGGAATGAACTTGAACTCCACCTGCTGCTTGCTGCATTGGTTTACAATCCTTGTCTGAGCCTGTTCTGTGAAGATTGTTTCTTCTAGCGCCTTTAACTGATTATTGGCACCTACAAAGTTTGTGGCGTTGTCACAATGAATTGTCTGACACTTTCCACGTCGACCCAAGAATCGCCGAAGAGCGGCTAGGAAAGCGTCTGTTGTCAGGTCACTTACCAATTCAAGATGTACTGCTTTAGTGGCAAAACAGCAGAATATTGCAATGTACGCCTTATCTGGTCTTTTTCCACGGATTTTATTGTGAATCCAAAAGGGACCGCAGTAGTCAACTCCAGAGTTGGAGAATGGACGAGCCTGTGTTACTCGATCCGCAGGTAAATTACCCATGATTTGCTGCATCAATTTGGGTCGTGCCCTTGTGCATCTGACACAACTGTGTATGATGCTTCTGGCCATTGTTTTGTCATTCAGAATCCAGTATTGTTGTCTGGCTATTGCTCTCAATGATTGCGCTCCGCAATGCATGTTCTCTTCATGCATCTCTCGTAGCAGCATCTTTACAATTTGATCATTGTATGGAAGCAAGATCTGATGCTTTGCGGCATATGGTAGGTTAGATTCTTCCAATCTGCCTCCGACTCTGATGAGTCCGTCATGTCCTATTATTGGAGACAGCGACACAATTGAACTTCTTTTGTCCACTGTCCTGTGTATGCGCAGTTGTTTATGCTCAGCACTAAATTCAATTTTTTGAATAGTGCTTAAAATCAGTTTCCTAGCACTACACTTAGAGTAGTTGTAGGAGATCGGTTCTGCTTGTGACAGAAGCGCAGCATGTAAGCTACAATGCGTTGCAACTTGTGAAAGGAGTTGCCGTGATTGCAACTGTATTGTTCGATCCCCAGTTGATCTTGGCATGTTGGCAAACTCACTTGCTTCACTCGTCGTTCTAGATCGCTGGGAGTGATGCTCGGTACCTTGGACCATTTGTCTCGGGAACGGTGTAGGAATAGCGGTCCGTACAGCCAGAGGCTGTGTCCCGCTAATTTGCTTGCCGCAATCCCTCTTGATAACACATCAGCTGGGTTATTCGCGGATGACACATGGCGCCACTGAGATTGATGCGACACCGCCTGGATTTTAGCTATCCGATTTGCCACAAACGTGTGGTATGATGATGCGGACGCATTTATCCAGGACAGGACTACAGTTGAATCAGTCCATAAGTATCCAGATGCCTTGTATTCAGACATGCGCAAATCTTTTCTGACTCTATGGGTCAACTCGGCTCCTAACACTGCAGCACATAACTCTAGCCGCGGTAACGTTTCCTTAGCTGTCGGCGCAACTCTTGACTTTGAGCACAGCAAACGGACGGACACTTGATTATTTTTGTATGTGGCTCGAACATACACTGCTGCTCCATATGCTCGTTCTGAAGCATCGACAAATGTGTGCAATTCTTGTGAGACGGGTACCTGTCCTTCGAAGATGTGTCTTGGAATTTGCATGTTGTTTAGCGCTTGTAAGTCAGCGCGGTAATTTTTCCAATCCACCTGAAGGGACTGAGGAATCTCGTCGTCCCAGCCCATTTTTAATTCCCACAGGGTCTGCATAAACATCTTTGCCTTGACCACCACGGGAGCAAATAATCCTAGCGGATCGAATATTTGCGATGATTCCGAACTGACCACTCGTTTGGTGATGGTTGATGCTTCGCTTTTTTGAGATCGTCCACATAACTGATCCTTTTGTGGCATCCAAAGCAAACCCAAAGTCTTAACACTGTATTGTTGGAGTGTTTCGTCTAACTTGTCGTTAGAGACGATATCCTCTTTAGGAATTTGGCTTAATACCTCTGAGTTGTTGGAACACCATTTTCGGAGCTTGAATCCGGAAGGCAGCAGTATTTTGTTTAATTCTTGTTGAATTTGTACGGCCTCTGGGATACTGTTTGCTCCTGTGAGACAGTCATCCACGTAAAAGTCATGTTTTAGTACTGATGATCCAAGCGGTAGATGATTCTTGGCCTTCTCGGACAGATAATCCAAGCATTTAGTAGCCAGGAATGGCGCTGATGTTGTACCATATGTGACCGTTTTATGTCTGTAAAACTTTAGATCTTCTGATGGTTCTTACGCCACACGATTAACTGATGGAACTGGTTGTCTGGATGCATCCACACCTGCCGATACATTTTTTCTATGTCTGCAGTAAACACATATCTGTGAGTGCGGAATCGTAGTAAAATTGCAAACAATTCGCTCTGCACAGTGGGACCCGCGTACAATATATCATTCAATGATTTATTGCTTGTCGTTTTACAGGATGCATCAAAAACTACCCGCAGTTTTGTGGTACTGCTTTCGGGTTTCAATACACATTGATGCGGAATGAAGTAGTGATCTGAGGGTACGTGTGTGGGTGGTACCAGCTTCATGTGTCCAAGACGTTCATATTCCTCAATGAAGTCTACATATCCTTTCCAGACTTCTGGTGGCGTTCGTCGCTCTAATGCCAAAAATCTGTTGGTTGCTGTTTTTTGAGATGCCCCCAGGGCTGAAGTTCCTTCAGAAAATGGAAGTTTCACAATGAATTTTCCATCTATTGCTACCTGTAGGTTCGCTACGAAATGAGATTCGCAATGAGCTTCTATTGGAGATCGAGCCCTTTCTTTGGTGTCTAGGTTTTCTAGTGTCCAAAATCGCTCTAGTAGCGTATCCACCTCCTCTTCTGAGGTTGCCGCTGCACAAAATGCCGCTGAGTCGTGCTCAGCAGGAATTTTTCCGGCCACAATCCATCCAAGCTTTGTATTTTGAAGAATTGGGCCATCTGGCGTCATCAGCATCTGATTTGGTAGGAGCAAAGAATAATAATGTTCTGCGCCAATAAGCATGTCAATTTTTCCTGGTTTGTCAAAGTTTGGATCAGCCAGAGTGACGTTGTTTGGGACTTGTAATTGTGAGGCACTTAATTTGTAACTTTTGTTACTTGCTGCACCTACAGAAGGTGATTTTGGCTCTGTCGCCGCACCTGACGTGGTCTCTAGGTGCAGCAATGTATGGTGTTTTTTGTCACATTTAAAACACGTACGGCCTCGGCAATCTTTCGCCTTGTGGTCACTGCTGAAACAGTTAACACACAATTTTTGTTTTTGAACCCAATTGACTCGATCGGGTATGGTTTTGCTGCGGAAATCATCGCATTTGTATAGCCAATGAGTCCGTTTGCAGAAAGGACAATTTGGTTGCCTTCCAGCGCTGGCAGAAGTGCATGATGGGCTCTTCTGCTCCTTTCTCAATTGTTGATTGCGTTTTCCTGTTCCCAGCACTCGGCTTCGCTGGTCCAGGAAGCTTAGCATTGTATCGAGACCTTGGAGTTCTCGTGATCCGTCTAACGATTGTTCGTAGAGGGCTCGATTTGCAAGATCCAGTTTTTGCTTGATGATGGCAATTATGATTGTATCCCAGCTGGATATATCAATGCCTAGTCCCTTTAATGATGCTAGAGACTCGATTGTTGTGATAAACAACTCTTTTAATGACTTTGGATCGTCACTGTTTGTATGATGCTGCAGGAGACGATTGAGAATCGTATCTGCTACATGGCGGGGATTGTAGTACGCGTCAACCAATATTTCCCATGCGCTCATGTAATTTTCTTTTTTAAGATCAATATGTCTTATTAATCTCTCTGCCTCTCCAGTTACGGTCGTTTTGAGGTACCACATCTTCCTGACTGTGGGCATATTGGTATCGTGAACCATGCATTTGAACAAGTCGAAGAACTGAGTCCATTTGAGTAGATCCCCATCGAACTTTGGGAAGCTGACTCTGGGCAAATGTACATCTTCATTGTTTGATGCACTTGTTTGCGCCCCCAAGACTCTTTGAACTTCTCCTTCTAGTCGGAGGAACGACTGCATGTCGTATCCTTCTTCGACTGGGTCTTCGTATTCTTCGTGAACAGCAAAGTGGACATTCTGATATTGGGACCATAATGAGGTTATCGAATCCCTTGTTATGGCCCTTCCGGTTTCGGAAAATTCATTCAGGGCACGTTTGATTGATTCAGCAATCGCCCTTTGTCGCCGACAAGCTAATATCAGCTTGCTTGCAGGTTGCGTAAAGCTTGCAACGTCTGCATTTTTCGAAGCATTGATCGAGGTTGAATTTCCGGGGGCATTGCTCGAGGTTTGAGCCATTGCATCGGTTATTATCGTTCTATATTTGTCGTATGACTCACGACAGTCTACGTAGAACTTTAAATATTCTGCGGTTCTATATTCCGCTGGAATATTTTTGTCATTATCCGCAAATCGATTCCATGCTTCATCGATTGCGGCCAACTTTGATTTATAATACGTTGGATTTTGCTTTCTTTCCGCAGAGTCTTTTTTAAAATTGCGGATCAGCTTCGATATTTCTTGACTGATTTCTTCCTGCAAGTCTAATGCCTCTGTGACTGCTTGCTCCTCCTTTCTAGACATATTCAAAATTGTTTTTGTTCCTGACCGTTGGGAGTGTTTTGTTTGGTTTGACAGCTGGATACGCTCCTATTTGCAACCGTGATGTGGTCGAAGGAAACCAACAACTGTTCAAATAGACTTGGGGGATTTTTAGAATTTGGAGTTTCTAAAAACGGAATTTAGTCAAAATCGGAAAAATCCCAAGAGTTACGGATTTTTCCTTTTGTTTGTTGATATACGTCGGAAAATCCCAAGAGTTACGGATATTTCCTTTTGCTTGTTGATATAAGTCGGAAAATCCCAAGAGTTACGGATATTTCCTTTTGTTTGTTGATATAGGTCGGAAAATCCCAAGAGTTACGGATATTTCCTTTTGACTAACGTCGGTTGACGTGTTCGTCGGGGTCACCAAAATGTTTGTATTGAGGCTTAGATGCCTGGCAAATAGTGCATGAACTATTGCCTACAGTTGTCGCAACTAGCACTTGGAACTAGTTGGACGGTTTGAAGTGTGTTTGGGTGTGGTTGATTGGTTTGATTGATTGGTTGTATGAGGTTGATTGGGGCATGGAAGACACGGCTAAGGTGTCGGGCACATATGCATGAATAAAAGCTCTGTTGTGAGGTAGAACTCTTACTGACTTTATTAATGAAAACTTAACAGTATATATAGGTACAAAATGCTTATGGTAACAAATATCGTATAACAAAATAATGTGGGTTACTGTGAATGTGGGTTACTGTGTATGTGGGTTATTGTCAGATATATGACCTGACACTTATTGCTACTGTGTATGTAGGTTATTGCCAGCTATATGACCTGACACCTATTGCTCTAATTTACTTTCCTCATGTCCGCCAGTTATGCATATTCGCTTGACCTGGTAAATGATACTTTATTAACGACAAATGCATGTGGCTGCGACTGAAGAATTATTATGACGAATTCTAAATGATATTGCTTATGAGTAATGCTGCCGTGACTGAACATGCAGCTTATAGCAAACGGCACTCGAGCGGGGAGAGAAAAAATAAAAACGGTAAAAGAGCAAAGAGGAAAAAAATAAGATAAGAAAACCGTCTTAGCACAAAACTAGAAAGTGATTATTAATACAAATTAATTACACAGAAAAGTGCATGCACGCGCTGTAGCAAAACGGTATATTATTATTGATATTAGGTGATAAATTAGAGGAAACCCCGGTGGTTTAAATTCAAAATGAACACCAAAGTCGGAGCGCAAAACAAAAACACGACCGTCCGCTTCGAAGAGAAAGATCGAATTCAGTGAGCCGAAGCTTGTATTTCCTGTTTTTATGGTTTATGTTTAATCGCAAAGTGAGTGGATTAGTGGCACAAGGACTATTTCATTGTTCTCGTGTGACAGGTGTAAATATTTAAAATAATTTCAGTAACTTGATGAATTTCAATTGCTTCGTTAACATTGGCGTCTAATAAAATTTTTAATGTTGAGCTCTCTAAAGGATGGGTTGAAAAGCTACACCGGCTTATAAATTGCTGTCCTTCGTATCTACCCGTATACAATATATTCCGTGTCTTTTGACTTTTACCTTTCCTTTACGATACCGGCGAGGATTTTAAATTTTCAAAATTATTTGTTTACTTATTTTATAATTATATTCAATTTTCATTCGACTATATCAAGGACCAGAAGCTGCCAGGTAAGTTAAACATATTGGTCAATGCCATATTTTAATAAAAGTAATTTAAGTAAATTCTTTAAACAATATTTGTATATGACGGATCAAATGAAACGGGGCCTACTTTATTCTCTTGGTCAGAGCATGTGAAGCGGGGCCTTCTTTAATGTGAAGCAAGGCCTATTGAAAAAAGGAGTTAGAAATTGAGTGAAAGCATGGCAGAGCAGGACAGATATAGACTGCTGCCAAGTGAGGTCTGTTCGTTAAGCGCTGATGGAGCTACTTTCAGACATCAAAAACTTCGGCAGCTGACGATAGGGCTACGCATGTCACCTTGCCCAAATTGAATCCCGATGGTACCGGAGCAGACACCTCAGCCTGGTGTACAACAGCCGATCTCGTATTTGCAGACCACGTCCTAGAGGGCAGTGGGCTGGTGATGACTTTAAGCAAGGCGCTAGAAGGCAGCGCATCACAATGATAATCGCAAGTATGTTTCGCTGGCATAACCTGGGCACAGTTTAAGGAACTGTTCATTCAACGCTTTGTGGGAGTGGAGACAACTACAGCGATTCTACTGAACGTTTTGGATGGTCGTCCTAAACCTGGAGAGGGATTCGCAGAGTATGGCAGCCGGATAGTTAAGTCACTTATGTCCAAGTAGAAAGCCATAAATATCGAGGAAATCGCAGTGTCGGTAGCGTTGCCACATATCGAAGAAGAGGATGCAAGTTCAACGGGCCCAGAGCGAAAGAAGATCAAGTTCCAAGTGAAATGTCATCACTGTGGGAAAATTGGCCATAAAATTGCTGAATGCCGAAATCGACTTGTAAGAACTGGACAGAACGCGAGGGGAAACAATCAGAACGGGAGCAGTTTCCTCTGCGACGAAAAAGGACACTACGCTAACTCTTATCCAAAAATCCAAACCAGCGAAAACGAGAAGAAGAAGATGTACGAGAGGTGTGTGGACTGCACTGTGGCTCCGCCAATGGGAAAAATAAGTGTATCCGGTGAGCTCATTCCATTTAGCTTTGACTCCGGAGCAGAGTGCTCATTAGTTAAGGAAAGTGTTGCAGAGAAATTTAAAGGAAAACGACTTAATAATATTGTAAAACTAAATGGCATAGGTAACGACTCCATCTGTAGCACAATGCAAATTCTTTTCAATATAAATTTAATTTTATTGCATGTTGTAATGGACAAATATTTGAAGTACGATGTTTTAATTGGCCGCGAAATATTAAGCCAGGGCTTTAGTGTAACAAAAGCCGCAGAAAAAATTAGCATTGACAAAACAAAAAGAGTTGATATCGTAACTTTTGCTACTTATGATAATATTATAGATTCCGATGGCGACCTGAGTAACTCAGACAAGGTGGCATTAAAAAACATTTTAAAACGTTACTCTGATTGGTTTATAGACGGAATACCACAGACTCGTGTAACGACAAAGAATTTGGAAATCAGGTTGATATATCCACAAAAGACAGTGCAGCGCAGGCCATATAGGCTTAGTGAAGATGAGAAAGAGCATGTTCGTTTTAAAATCGACGAGCTTCTAAAATCTAATATTATTCGTCCCAGCTGTTCACCTTTCGCTAGTCCGATGATGCTTGTTAAAAAGAAAAACGGTAGTGACCTTCTTTGTGTTGATTTCCGTGCTTTGAATGAGAACACAGTAGCCAATAAGTACCCATTACCTCTAATTTTTGACCAAATTGCTAGGTTACGTGGAGCAAACTATTTCTCAAGTATCGATATGGCAAGCGGATTCTATCAAATACCGGTACATCCCGATTCAATTGAGCGTACCGCATTTGTTACGACTGAGGGTCAATATGAATTTTTGACTATGCCTTTTGGCTTAAAAAACGCTCCGTCTGTGTTTCAGCGCGCAATAAATAGAGCATTGGGTAATCTGACTCACACTTACGCAATCGTCTACATTGGTGATGTCTTAGTAGTGGCGAAAACTAAAGATGAAGCCTTAGACCGTTTGCAGATTGTGTTAAAAACCTTGAGCACGGCTGTATTTTCATTTAACGTAACGAAGTGTTCCTTTCTTAAAACTAAGGTAGAATATCAGGGATTTGTAGTGAGCAATGGACAGGTCACATCCACGCAAAATTCAGGTTTAAACAGACTTACCACCTCCAAAATCGGTACCGCAGTTGAGGCAATTTATAGGGCTAGCGTCTTACTTTCGGCAGTTTGTGCCAAAATTTTCATAGACTTTAAAGCCCTTGTATTCCCTAACCTCAAGAAAAAACTCTGAATTCGTTTGGCAGTTAGAGCACGAAACAATTCGTACGAAAATAATATCTGTGCTAACCCAGGAGCCAGTGCTAAAAATATTCTACCCTCAACACTCCATAGAACTACACACAGATGCCAGCTCAATTGGCTATGGAGCAGTACAGTACAGTACAGTACAGAATAGATAAAAAGCCCCATGTTGTTGAATATTTCAGTAAATACACATCACCTGCTGAATCAAATTACCACTCTTACGAACTTGAGACTTTGGCAGTAGTCTGAGTTGTCTGCGTGATTCTAAAGGTGGCAGAGATATTAGCTAAGCTTAAAAATAGCTAATTGCCGGAAAACTTAGATAAAACATATGAACTGCGAAAAGGAGTTTTATATAGGAAAATACTAAGAAACGGCAAAATCAAATGTTTGCCTGTAATCCGTTAATCACGTCCACGAATCTGTTATGCAGCTAGGTTGGGAAAAAACATTGGATAAAGCGTATTTACTGGTTCGAAAACATGTCGAAGTACGTTCGTAGGTTTCTTGAAAATTGTATCACCTGTAAATTAGCTAAGCCACCAGTTGGAAAAATGCAGTCTGAATTACATCCGATTCCTAAGGTAGAAATTCCATGGCACACCCTGCATATTGACATAACAGGAAAGATGAGTGGAAAAACTGATCTAATGGAGTATGTTTTTGTTTTGGTAGATGCGCTTAGAAAATTGGTTTATTTTTATCACACTGAAAACACTATTAAGGCTGTTACAACCGTCGTATGCTTGTTTGGAGTCCCAAATCGAATTATAGCAGATCAGGGCCGTAACTTCGCAAGTTCAGGATGCCGTGAATTTTGTGTTTCTCAAAAAATTGACTTACACTTAATTGCTACAGGTACGAGCAGAGCAAATGACCTGGTGGATCGTGTAATGAGCACGCTTAAGAGCATGTTGACCGTTGTCGAAACCAGTCAGAGGTCGTGGCAAGACTACTTACCCGAATTACAGCTAGCAATGAATTGTACGGCCAATCGAGTCACCAAGGTCATCCCATTACAAGTGCTAATCGGTAGGGAAGCTAGACCTTTTGGCCTTTTGCCGATAGGTGTTGAAGAGGACAATTTAGTTGAAAAGGAAAATTTAAGAAAACAAGCTAAAGAAAACATGGAATCCAATGCTCATTACGACAAATGCAGATTTGATAAGAACAAGGCAAAAATAATAAAATATAACATAGGAGACCATGTATTACTAAAAAAAGAAGAGCGTCATCAAACAAAGCTTGATCCAAAGTTTAAAGGTCCTTTTGAAATAATTGAATTATTAGATGGAGATCGGTACACTTTAAAATCAATAACTAGCAAGAGAACTTATAAATATGCTCATGAGTTTTTGAGAGCATTGCCAAATAGACAAATAAGTAATGAAGTAAATGAAGTAAATCTTTATCGATTTAGACGAGTCTAGTGCAGATGCGTCTGATTCCCATGTGGGGAATGATGATATGGATGGCACGGTGGATGCCTTGGAACCCCAAGAGGGGATAGAATAACCGCACCATAACAGAAGGAATTGTTATGGCCGGGGTTGGTGATAACCGCACCATAACTGAAGGACTTGTTATGGCGAGGTCAGTATGTGGGTGTAAAAGGAAATACACCAGTTGATAAAGCTATGCAATTAGTCAAGTCTGAATTGTAAATTATGATTAAAACGAAAATGTAATTTGTGAAATGTTATTAAGAAGTCAATTTGCCTATTTTGTCTAAATACCTCAAAACTTGTATGTAGAAAAAGTATTGAAATGTTTGTTGATAATAAAATGTAATGAGAACTGAGATCTGAGAATACTGTGATTTTAAGGTAACACACGAGGACGTGTGATTCGTCAGGAAGGCCGTGTCGGATCAAATGAAACGGGGCCTACTTTATTCTTTTAGTCAGAGCATGTGAAGCGGGGCCTTCTTTAATGTGAAGCAGGGCCTATTGAAAAAGGGAGTTAGAAATTGAGTGAAAGTATGGCAGAGCAGGACAGATATAGACTGCTGCCAAGTGAGGTCTGTTCGTTAAGCGCTGACATACATGTTAGAAAGAGACGACTAACAATGTAGAAAGTAGAAAAGTGGAAAGTTGACGTTTGGAAAATTAGTTCAGAAAGCGCTAGGAAGACGAACCGAACTTGCTGCTAAAAAATTAATTCAACAAAAAAATGAAAAAGATAAACGACCCTCCGATATTTATATTATATACTTATAAGTTTATTTGTTTATTTTTAGAAACAATTGAGACCCGGCTTTAAACAATTGAAACTCGGTTAGACACCCTCGAAAGTAAGTAAGATATCTGCATATATATTTACCCTTTTATTAATTAATTTATGTATTTTTAGAAAATGTGAACACTATTGACAATAAGTAAAATATTTGCATATATATTTATCCTATTATTAATTAATTGAGAAGTTATACAGATTTTAGAAGATAATTTATTATCCTTTTTCTCAGGAATGATAATGGCACAAAAATCTATGACAATGTCCTATTGGCATTAAGAAATTGATGACCCCAAAATTGGAGTTCCCGTTAAAAAACGAAGAGGACATAAAGGATATTGATGCAAAGATTGCAGCGACACCATCGAACTACGTAAATACATTTTTAATACATTTATATATCTCTGTTTTAAATTTTAGTTTTTTTTTTCTTATAGTTTTAAGTTTTCTCATTTATCCTTTTTATATTTTGTTATATTTTATTACTTAAGATTTGTTTCTTTATTATCGTTCCTTTTATAATAAGTGCTTTATAGTTTTAATTATTATAATAAAACAAAATTGAAAAAAATGGCAAACATTTTTAATTGCAAAAGCGTGCATTAATTTCTGCGTGAATTTCACTGTGAGCCCACAGGATGATTTTAACAGTGAGCTCACAGGATGAATTTCACTGCGAGTCGAGCTGCGACGGTGGCATCGTGAATTACCCCTGCCGCCCAAAGGTGGGCCCAACCCCATGAGCGCTTCGGTAGGAAAAGAACGTAGATTTCATGGTGAAAAGTCTGACTGAGTAGCTATTTATATTTTGCCCTTCTTGGGTCTTTCTTAACTTATAAATATGTATACAGACGTAGTTACATCTGGGAGAGCTGGTGGCTTCCTTACACCCCATCCTTTTCTCGGGGGTGGGTGCTGATGCGGACGTATGTCCCGTTCGCCGAAAGCTGCTCCCGGTACTATTGCCCGGCATTCTCCGGTTCCTTTCGTGGGCGAGGCGAAGGTGCTCACGGATAGTTTCGCGAAGCGCGATGAGCATTGTTTCGCCCTCAGACTCTCATCCGGTGGGGGCGGGTCCGAATGGTTCAGGCTCGTCCATGCGGGCGTTAAATGGTCCGTGAGCGCGGCTCTGGCGGAACGGCTTTGTGCGGCGGCGGAGCCCTTCGGGCGACCCAAAAATCGCCATCAGGGTGCTGTGGCTAGCGTGGACACGCGCGGTCCGTGGCGTCGTGGGTTTCGATGGCGTAACTGCTGGCCGGCTGTTGGCGCACCGTCCGGCACGGGGTTCCGATGATGCTGGGCGTCGGACGGGTGGCGCCGATCGGTGGTTTCGCCGCGTTCGAGGGCTCCTCTGGCCCGGAGGGGTGGCTGGCCAATGGGCGCCGACTGGTGTGCGTCTGCCGGAGAGTGTGAGAGAGTCGTGGCTGGGTGGGCGCGTTGCCGGGCGTGGGGCGTCCTCGGATGACGGGTATGCGGCGCCGTTTATTGGGCTTCCGCGTGTGATGGGCGCACGGTGCTTGCTGGGTCCTCCGGCTCGGCTCGCCTGTGGCAATTGGCTGACCGGCAGATAGGAGTGACGTTGATGCCGTCGTTGGGTGGGCGCGTGGCGCCTGCTGGGTATTCGACTGCGTGCGGCTCCGCACCGGGTCGTCTCTGGCTGTCGGCGGACCGGTCGGAGTCGGGGGATTGCTCGTCGTCGCTGCTGTTGCTGCTGCCAGTTCTGTCTTCGCTACTGGAATCTGTGCTGCTGCTACTGCTCTCGCCAGGCGCCTCCTCCAGCTGGCTCCATATGTCGAGGGTCGCCTCATCAGCTGGGCTCAGCGGACCACGAGTTCGGTGGTTCCTCGCTGCTGATCAAGGAGGACAGCGTCCTCATCTGCCTCCGAAATGTTGTCGTAAATTGAACGGGGGTTTTATGAAAGCTTGTTCGAAGTATGGCACCCTGCCTCGTCGCCAGGAGATCAACTCGACCCATTTGCTGAACGAGTCCAGGAAAACGAGTAGCACTGTGTTTCCTTGCATGGATCGCGGAAGGGGTCCTACGAAATCGGCGCAGAGGATCTGTAATGGTTCGTCAGGCAGACCTATACGTCTGTATGTCCGTTCTCTTTGCGATAGTAGGGATACTTGGCGGGTTCTTGCTGAATCCGGCGAAGCATCTTGTTGATCCACTTGCAGGCTTTGTCCTCGGCAGGCTTTTCGCTCAGCTGTATTGAGCCGGCGGCTGGCGTATGCGATAACGCATGTCTGTTGGTCGATGGTTTGGGTCAGTACAGCCCCAGTCACTGGCGTCGGTTTGAAGAACGAATTTCTCTGCGAAGTCGGGGCAAGCTAGAATTGGGGCTTTCGTCAACAGTTCCTTTAGTCCTTAAAAAGCCTGTTCCTGCTTCACGGTCCATTCCCGGGATCCCGATTTTCTCTGGCAGAGGCAGTTTATGATTAGTATTGCAGGGTAGGTGGATGTGTGTTTGGCTGTGGTTTGATTTTTATACCCTTGCAGGGTATTATAATTTCAGTCAGAAGTTTGCAACGCAGTGAAGGAGACATCTCCGACCCTATAAAGTATATATATTCTTGATCAGGATCAACAGCCGAGTCGATCTAGCCATGTCCGTTTGTCCGTCCGTCTGTCCGTCTGTCCGATTATATGCGAACTAGTCCCTCAGTTTTGAAGCTATCTGAATGAAACTTTGCAGTTAGTCTTATATATACTCTCACTCCTACATATGTCGGAACGGGTCGGATCGGACGACTATATCATATGCTGCCATAGGAACGATCGGTAATTTTTTCGAAAAAAAATTATAACTTTGTCAGTTTTGAAGATATTATCACCAAACTTAATATTTGGCCATTTAATATTATTTCAGAATTTCATTTTAAATTTCGTGAAAATCAGTCAACTATGTCCTATAACAATCAGGAAAATAAAAAAAAACATAACTTAGCCGTTTTTCAAACCATTTTCATCAAATTTGAGATTTGGCAACTTCGGTGAGCCGAAGTTAGTTTCCTTTCTTGTTTTCTCTCACAAATTAAAAGTTTTTTATATGTTCAATTTCGGTATGTATTTTTACCGAGTTGTTCCAGTTTAATTTACTTCCGCTGTTTAGTAGCTTCAGTAATTCAGCCCTTTTGGCTTTTAATATTTTTACCACACCACTGCGTTTCGGCTACTGCTATCCGTCCTCCGTTGATTTTCAAATAAATTCTTATGCGTCTTATTATGTTATTTTTATGCTGATGCTGATTTGTGGTCCTTCGGAGTCTTCTTTCTTATGCCGATTCTTATTTGGGGTCCTTCGATGTCATCTTCCTTATGTTTATTCTGATTTGTGGTCCTTCGATGTCATGTTTAAATCGATGTCAAAGTCGCCATGTTGTGTTTTATATTATCCGATCCATGATCCACCAAAAATTAGTACGTTTGGTTTTTAAGTTTCATTCATATATTTTTATTCAGTTTTAATTTAAGTAGACCAGCCGTTGTTGCCGCTCTGAGCTCCCAGGAGTTTCTACTCTTATCAATATTACTTAGGAGCTAAAGAAGTGTAAGTGTCGTAGCCGCTCTGCCAAAAGCGGAGAGACGGGCATGTATTCTTAGGCTAGAGCGCATAGGTATAAGCACATATGGTCCGCTCGTGTTACATTTATGCCGACACATGCACTTTCTGTGTGCGGTCCAAGGCATAGCAATCGGTTCGTGTTTCGGCCACTGGTTTATGACCGAAACCTTGAATTATGTAAACACTGCGACAAAGTGTTACAGTGTGTGCCCTTTTAGTACTCTTGGTACAGTAGGTGGTCAATATAAATATATATGGACGTTGAGGTACAGTAGGTGGTCGATATAAATATATGTTGATGATGATACGTTGATGTACTACGGTCAGTACACTCAAGTGGCCCTTATGAGACCAGGCACGTGCCTGTTAGGGTTAGGTATTAGTAGACGGGATGAAATAAGAATACGAGGAAATAAACTACCGGCGAGCTGCCTGAGTGTTTGCATGCATGCGATCTAAGTGGGTAAGGATTAAAGTTTTTAGTTTAGGAAGACTATCGACATGTGAGATCACCGAATACAAATCATTATAACTTGCACACAGTACTCTAAAGGGATCATGCAGCTCATAGGAGGTTCTACAATGGCGCAAAACTAAGGGTATGTACGATCTAGTATTTCTACTCAGAACGTGGAAATTAAGCTGACCTAACAAGTCAGTATGAAATGTAGTGGGCTGATCTGTCTCAAAATAAGAGCCGGCTGTCGCTGGGGATGTCGTTGGTGGCAGAAGTTGGTTATCGTTGTGGCTGCTGGAGTAGGAAATCCCAAGTCCACGAAAATAGGAGGCGGCGATTTCAGTTCACAAAATATAATCTTTATTGGCACACTTCAATTTTAAGACTAATTTACAAACTAAGAGATAAAGAGCCCGAGGCCGCGGAGTGGTGGGTTTCGCCGGGAGCGGGAGAGCAACAGAGAGCGGGAGTGCAAGCTCCAGTGCTTGAGCGGGGAAGTTCGAGCAGTACTTATTAATAAGTACCGCCCGAAGGCGCTTTTCAGCGCTCAGCTTATGGAACCTCTTGCACTTCCGATGAGGATGGATGCCTCGGCAGACTCGGCAGCGGCAGGATTAAATACCAGCGAGTACGTCTGCTATCCAAATTTTGGGCTGTACGAGGACGCGGCACCATTATGCTGAAGTTGTTCTGCGAGGAAAAGAGAAGAAAAAATGACTTAGTACAGGACCTCGCAGACGTAGATAGGTTAATGGCTGGGAGTAGCCGGTTCCTTGCTCTCCATAGGGAGAAGGATAACCTTATGCACAGGGCGTTTTATTGTGCCGCGCGCCGTACGGACTTCGGCCACTCGATCTCGGCCATCGGCCCCGGGGAAAACAGAAACAATTCTGCCGAGCCGCCTTTCGTTCGAGTGCAAATTGTCCTCCTTGAATACCACCTGCTTCACCCTGCTTCCCCCAGACCCCCATATGTGGAGCCCCGGGCGGGATGAAACGCCATTCAACTCCCTGATGGCTGTATACACCAGTCACGGACTCTTTGACGGATTGAAGGAAGTCCCAAAAAGTAGAGAAGCTGCCCCCACAAATGTCTTGCCATTATCAGAATAAACGAGCAAGGGCTGCTAGGAACTTTTCGGATAGGAACAAAATGGATAGCCTTCGCGGAAAAACACACAAATACATATACATATCCCTCGGCTGCTCAGGGCAGCCGACGGGTTCGTCAGGGCGGAGGTGGCTGGCTACGGGACATATAGTTGCTATCTGGCGCCCAGCCTAACGATAGGGGCGTACTGCCTGATACTGGATGACCTCACCTGCGACATGCGAGGGAAATCCAGAGTGATAGTCGGTGGCGACTTCAACGCCTGGGCAGAGGTATGGGGATCCTCCTCAACTAACGCCAGAGGACGAGCGGTCCTGGAGGCGTTTGCCTCAACGGCACACCTTCGTCAGAGCAGGAGCAGCCTCGTGTATCGATTTGACGCTGGTGAGCACCGCGATTTCCCAATACGCCAGATGGGGAATCAGTGACGCCTACACAGGGAGCGACCACGAGGCTATCATCTGTGCGGTAGGCGAGCCGGCGGGAGACACAAGCAGGGGGCAGATTCCGAGCAAGGCGTACCGGCCGGACACACTGTGCACGCAGGCTTTTGCCAAGACTGTCCTTTGGAAGATCGCCCATCAGCTGAGTTTGCAATCTCTTCTTGTAAATCGTGCAGATCTTACACGGATTCACCACTGCCTTGACCAGATGCTAGATTTTAGGAATCCAATACTTCGATCGAATCAGGCGTACGATCAACTGACTACCGCCATGAAGAGTAATCTGGTGGGTGAATTGGACGCAAAGGCGAGTCTACTGCCGTAGGGCAGAATTATCGGATGCCGTTCATCATGCTGGAGGGCTTTAGAAGCTGTGACCGAGTTGGTCCGTGAACGGAAATAAATTTAATATTAGACTTGCCCCCGAAATGGGCTCCTTCTCTGCCAAGTGTGAAGCACTTGCCCGTCTGCTCGCCGCTGCGCCATGGAAATCAGCGCTCGTCCCGTCTCTCGGATTTCTTCATTCGTGGGTCGTGAAGTAGAGGGGATCGCGTCCTTACGGCAGCGACTAAGGAAACGCCGAACATACGCCAGGACTCGCAGTGCTTTGTCCAGCTTAGAGAAGCGTTCTAGAAACTCGTCAGAAGGGACCTGGCTGAAATGCACTTTCACCGCGCGCTGCTCGAACTCTGTGTTCGGCTGCACATCGCTTTGCGCTGGCCACAGCTCTTGTGGCCCTTGCAGCCACTCTGTCCCGTGCCACCAAAGTTGACTATCCGCTAACTCGAGTAGGGACACGCCTCGACTAGCTAAATCGGCGGAATTTTGTTCGGATCGAACGTGTGCCCAGCAGTCGACTGGTACTGCCAGGGTGATCTTGGCCACTCTGTTGGCTACAAACGTGGTCCAGTTGCACGCCGGCTTCTGTAACCAGGCCAGAACGATTGTCGAATCGGTCCAGCAGCGTATGTCGGAACTTGGTGTGGCATATGGGGAAGAATAGCTGTCACCATTTCGGCTAACAGCACGGCGCCACATAGTTCTAGGCGTGGAAGTGACACGGTCTTTACTGGAGCGACTCGTGTGAGAAGATTAGAAAGGATTTCCTGAGCAGCCTCGACACGCACAATAGCCTTTTGGGACGCATCGCAGAATCCATGATACGCCACCTTGATGTCAGGCTGAAAACAGACCCATCTCGGAACGCGGATCTGGCTGAATACCCATGGAGAAACGCCTGCCACCTCTGACTCATTTCGCTGGGAAGCTTATCATCTCAGCTTAAATCTTGTAGCCAAATCTCTTGCATGAACATTTTGGAACGTATTATAAACGGAGCTGCTGTATCAAACAGCCTCGCGATTTGGAATAACACCTCGCGCTTTGTGAAGTAGAATTCGTCGGAATTAGCCCTCCATCGAATCCCGAGCGTTTTGGCAGTGCTTTCGATATCGATCAATATCAAAGAACTCGCTATGAAGGAGGTGTTCGGCTGGAAAATTTTTTAGTATGCTCGTGTGGTTTGAAGTCCATTTTCTCAAAGGGAAACCAGCAGAGCTAAGAGCTGCTTGTAGCTCTTGGATCGTACTATGGGCCTCAGATAGGGAATTTGCCCCTGCCAGAACGTCATCGACGTACATGTGTTGTTGAATACTGTGGCTGGCTTTTGGAGACGGCCTTTAGACATCCTCTGCTAGCTGCTGCAGCACTCGAATAGCGAGGAAAGGCGCATAGTTGACCCTGAAGGTAACTGTTTTCAACTCAAAGTCTCGAATATCACCCTCCTTATTTCGGAACAGGATTCTTTGAAAGGGTGTATGCTTTGGATCGATCCAGATCTGACGGTACATCTTTGTAATGTCCGCGCTGAACACGTATTGAAAATATCGCCACTTCAGAATTTGTATGGTCAGATCGGATTGCAGTACTGGACCAGATGAAGAATATCATTTAAGCTGGTTCCATTCGCAGATGGACTGGAGGCGTTAAATACAACGCGAAGCTTAGTCGTGGTAATTTCGGGCTTGATTACCGCGTGATGTGGAAGATAGTAATGGAACTTACTTCATATGACCCAGATCCAGATACTCCTGAATATTGCTCTTTTAACGGAAAGTCTCTGAGCTAACGCAATGGACCTTGAATATCCTAAATTGGACCCAGAGTTTTCGGGGTCGCAGAATGGGAGCGTAACCACGTACCTCCCGCTTGCGTCTCTCTTGGTAGTCTGGAGGAAGTTCTTTTCGCAGTAGGAATCGGACTCTTTTACCATCTGGACTGGTAGATCCTCCACCTCCAAAAAATTGTTGAGAAGCGAGTCTAAATAATCTTCCTGTCTGTGGTGTACTTGAGTCGGTAAGGATGCGACTCTGTTTGCCTTGGTATTGGAGATCGGCCCTGTAAGTACCGACACGAAAATGGTCTCTTGGCCTAGGAGTGAGCCACAAATGTTTCTCCTAGAGCCCTGCATCATCACCGACGGTAAAATATCAGCTCCGATCAGAACATCGGTTTGGGAACTTTCAAAGAAATTTGGGTCTGCCCATTGGAGATCGGGCGGGTCTTCTAAAGAATTCCTGGAAACTGGATGGGAGGATAATTTGTCCGCTAATTCCGGAAGGATGTAGGTTTCTAATTGTAGACCCGGCTTAGCAGAGTTTGAAGAGAGTTTGAAAAACTCGCGGAGCCGCGATGGAGCAGAGTATGATGCCCCCACCTACACGTGAAACAGCTGTGTGTGCTCGTGCAATCACGTAGCTGATTGCTGTTTCTAGCGAAACAATTCAGGCTTAGCTGCTTCTTTTTTATGTAGCCAGAACTCTCGTCGACAGACATCAGGAGAAAGCGCGGGCACAATCTAATCGGTTGATTTTTCTTAGAGCATAAGTCTCACCCTTTTTGTTTGGTGCTGACCTTTGTCTCGAACTGGGAACTGACTGAGTCGGATTTATATCCTCAATAGCCTTCAGTGTCCGATACCTTTCGCTCAGGAAGGTGTTCATCTCCTCCCAAGCCGGAATTTTGGACTTCGACGTTAGGGACTGTTCCCATAAGAAAAGGGTTAACTTTGGCAGTGGACTGCAGCTCCGTTAGAGCATGTCCAGATTCTTGAGAAATGGAACTCAAGTTGAACAAGAGCTTGAGTTGGCTGTTGACTAAAAGTCTTTTATTTTTTTATATGGACCGTCAATACACTCAAGTGGCCCTTATGAGACCAGGCACTTGCCTTTTAGGATTAGGTATTAGTAGACAGGATGGAAAATATAGAAAAGAATACGAGAAAATAAACTACCGACGAGCTGCCGGAGTGTTTGCATGCATGCGATCTAAGTGGGTAAGGATTAAAGTTTTTAATTTAGGAAGACTATCAAAACCGAATACAAATCATTATAACTTGCACACAGTACTCTGAATGGATCATGCAGTTAATAGGAGGTTCTACAATGGCGCAAAACTAAGGGTATGTACGATCTAGTATTTCTACTCGGAAACGTGGAAATTGAGCTGACCTAACAAGTCAGTACTTTCCAGATCGCCGGGAATAAGGCTATAAATAAAGGTAATATCAGGCATAGTTCTACGATTAGCCAAGGAATAGGTTTATGCGGCACCAGGTTTGGAAGCTATCAAGATCTGTTTCGAAATCAGACTGGTAAGCAACGTCCTTGTATTGCACGCAAAGCTTGACATCATCAGCGTACATGAGTACACTAGAATTTGTCAAAACTTCGGGGAGATCATTAATAAATAATGTAAACAACAAGGGACCCAGGTGGCTCCCTTGTGGGACACCTGAGGTGACTTGAAGAACATTAGATAAATTGTTTTTAAAGAGGACTTTTTGTCTTGCCAGTCAGATAACTAGAGATCCACCTAAGAAGATCAATTGGAAAACCCATTAAGTCGAGTTTCCTGAGGAGAAGGGAATAATTAGCGGAATCAAATGCTTAACTGAAGTTAGTATAAATTACATCCGTTTGAAGGTTATTCTGGAAACCCCCTATAATGAAGAAATGAGCTCCAGAAGGCTTGTAGTTGTTGATCTTCGCTTATCAAATCCATGCTGACATGGAAAAACTACTGATCTACAAAGGTGCTGCAAATGTGAAGTAATAATGTTCTCAAAAAGTTTAGGGATGGCCGAAAGCTTAGAGATTCCTCTATAGTTATTGGCCTCCGATTTGTTACCTTTTTTGTGGAGAGGAATAATGAATGATTCCTTCTAAATAAGGGTAAATTGCGAAGTTTCTAATGATAAGGTAAACAATTTCAGAAGGGCCGAGCACAGGGCATCGGCACAATACCTAAGCACACAGCCCGGTATTCCGTCGGGACCTGGCAGATAAATAGGCTTTACACGATGAAGATCTAAAAAGAGAGAGCTTTCGTTTTAACATGGACTGAAAATTAACTTCGATCTGGGCAAGCAATAAGAATACGTCTGATTTGGGTCAGTGGAAGTGGAGTATGTTGTTTGGAAAAATTGGGCCAAAAGATCGGCGTTTGCAAAAGAATGTGATAAAGGCCTTAAATTTGGTATAATCAAAATTATAAAACTGCTTAGGATCCTGAGAAAATTGGATTCCGCAACGAGTCAAATAGTATTTGTAACACTGTGCGTTCAGTACGGTAAAGTTTGACCGAGCCCATATATAGTTAGAGAGGTGAGAACGAGAACCGCTTTTTTTAAATTTCGTGTACCGCCTTGACTTTACATTTTTCAAGCGACTCAATTCTTTAGTAAACCAAAGTGGTTTATGTGAAATAGAGGGATAGTATAAGGGAACACATTCCGAGAAGAATGAATTCATCAAATGTCCCTGTCAGTGCACATGTATAGATCAGACCAGGTAAAGTCAGAAATAAAATTATTCAGCCGGTCGAAATCAGACTTGCGAAAGCAGTAAACTCTTTGGGCTGATCTATCAAATTTCTTCTGTATTTCAGCACCAATGTCAAGTGTCACAACGAAAGTAGGATGATACGGTCTTGATGTGCTTCCCACGCTGACGCGAAACCGTCATTTGTAAGCGGGGAGTTGGATACTATGCGCTTGGCCTCGCCACTAGTGAGGAGATGGAAAAGCTTCTCGACCGGTGTCAGCCTGGGGTTGTTAACATAAACTGCCGTAAACAGGTCCCTGAAAGTGGACCTTCGGAGATAGTCCCATCGAAAACTTCTGTATCGCTGGGCGGTAGCCGGCAACCGGAAGAAATTTGCGGTTGCGAGGGAGGATCTTGAACGGCTTGTGGCGTTCGTCTTTCTAGCGTTTCCCTAATCTGTGCTGCAGAGGTCTCGTATACAGAATAGCAAAAGTCATACTTTGCCTGTAATATAGGTAAGTTGCTGAGGGTTTCTTCCTGGGCAATTAGGTCAGAGCATGTTTCATACACTTTCAACCTTCTCCCATAAGGCTCGCACTTGGTGCAGACGGACTTGCATTGTGCGTGAAGACGACGAAGCCTGACTAGGAATATTAATCTTGTCTTCGAAAACACTGACGCGATCGCTCACGGCGATTAATTTGTGCAACGCAGCGGTTGCGGCCATTGCTGGACTATTGCCTGATCTGTTGCCGACATTCTGCTACTAGCTCGTGTGACCCTCAGGAATTTAGTCCCGGATGCAGAGGGATTCTCTGGCTTTCCTACAAGTGAAGACTCGCTTGACGCTCTCGCTGCCGGTTGGGAGACGACAATTCTCGGACTAGTCCTTGAGCTTGTCCATGACGTGGCTCTCGAGCTTCTAGGTTTCGGGCTAGCGGACTTGGGACTCGGGCATACTCAGCTACGCCCTACTAAACGGAAGGCCTGCCCGCCGCCGAACAAAAATGGAGGAAACGAAAAACTGAACCGAAGACTCGGTTTGGAGCAAATTAGCTGATATAGCTAGAAAAAATAGCGGAATATAGCTGATAAGTATGAAGAAAATAGCTCAACGCTCCTTTTTTTAATAGCTAAACATAGGGTAAATTTCCGAAAAATAGCTGAATATATCCGATACTTATGGAGAAAATAGCTGATATAGCTAAAAATAGATGGAAAATATAGCTGAATATAGCCGATAGCTGAACGCTCCTTTTTTTAACTAGCTAAATATAGCTGAAACTTCCGAAAAATATAGCTGACTGCTCACTGGAACAAATAGCTAATAGCTATAGGTTCAGCTAATAGACACAATTTTTTTTCTTGTTCAGGAATACGCCAAATCGTAGAACCGACTAAAAAAGAACGACAAACCAACCACCAGGAAAAATACGTATATCAATGTCAAAAAATTAAATAGCCAGAAAAAATATGAATTGCTTGAAACGATAGCCTAGGAGTCTAGCAGAATTCTTTGATTTCGATCTGAAATTCTCTGGCTAGATTTTTCATAATTTAGGAACGCAACAAAAAGCTAAAACACTTGTGCGACACAAAAAAAGAAGCCAAAAACTAGCTGAAAACGACTCTTAAATAGCTATCAAATTTGGAAATATTCTTTGACGACAATTTCACAATTATTCGAAAAAAATATTAATTTTTGTTTCTGGGATCCATTTTGTATTCAGGTATAGATGGAAGATTTTTTATGACCGGCACTGTATATTGCTTGGTACTAAGGAATCTTATGAGTGCAGGTGATTGTATAAGAACAAAGCGGAGACGAAATAAAATTGCCCAAATATATGTATGTATGTGTGAAGTTAAAGAGTTCGATGCTTAGCACAGAATAGCACTAAGCTCTGCCCATGTATATATGGTTGATGGATATTTTGGCTGCTCGCAGATTAGCAGGATATATATTTATTTATTGCTGAAACGAAGTTTTATAGATTTAGAAGTATATTTGATTTTTAGTCTATTTTTATACCCTTGCAGGGTATTATAATTTCAGTCAGAAGTTTGCAACGCAGTGAAGGAGACATCTCCGAACCCATAAAGTATATATATTCTTGATCAGGATCAACAGCCGAGTCGATCTAGCCATGTCCGTCTGTCCGTTTTTACGCAAACTAGTCTCTCAGTTTTAAAGCTATCTGAATGAAACTTTGTAGTTGGTCTTTTATATACTCTCACTCGTATATATGTCGGAACAAGCCGGATCGGACGACTATATCATCTAGCTGCCATAGGAACAATCGAAAAATTTTTACTAAAAAAATTTTAACTTTGTCATATGTTTTCAACATATTTTCATTAAAGTTGGTATTTAGCCGTTTTTTCCTATTCCTGAATTTCGGTTTTAATTTCGTGAAAATCGGTCGACTATATCTTATAGCTTCCATAGGAACAATTAGGAAAATAAAAAAAAAACCATAACTTAGCCGATTTTCAAACCATTTTCATCAAATTTGAGATTTGGCAACTAATTATTATTTCAGAATTTCCGTTTTAATTTTTTATTTAATTCTGCAAGGGTATATAAACTTAGGTGAGCCGAATTTAGCTTCCTTTCTTGTTTTGAATGATTTTAAGACGCGAAAGGATGAGGAATCAAATGTTTATAGTCCAGAAATGCTTCAGCTATTAGAAATTCCCTCAATATAGGTTTATTGTTAGTCAAAATGTTAGAAAAATTATTAAAACTTTAAATTTCAAAATAGTTTTTTTAAAACAAAACATCAAAAATAATAAAGCTAAAAATTAAATATTTTTTTTTTTTTTATCGTTTTCAATGGGAAAATACGATTTTTCATTTTGACACCCTATAAATGGGCGAATGGGTGGGCATTTGTCCACTAGATATAAAAATTTTACAACATTTCACTGTCAAATGCCGTTTAAATTATTCGATTATCTTATTTGGTTCAAAAGTTATGATTTTGTTGTACACTTGTAGGGTAGCAAAGGGTATGATGATTATACTCATCTATAATCATATTTAACTAAGTAAGCATGTACTAAGTCTGTGGACTGTGGATATGTCACTATATGTGTATAAAGAATTCAAAGTGTGTGACTATTTTTGGAAATTCGCCGGACAGTCCGCCGCTGTCGCAATATTTCTTTTTTTCAATCAGTGCCATTTTTTTACCAAATAATTTTTC
This sequence comes from Drosophila birchii, assembly GCA_035046345.1. Taxonomy (NCBI): domain Eukaryota; kingdom Metazoa; phylum Arthropoda; class Insecta; order Diptera; family Drosophilidae; genus Drosophila; species Drosophila birchii. Next base: position 171,859 of record JAWNOA010000022.1, on the reverse strand, counting down.
TGCTCCTCCAAGTATATATATACACTTAGCAGCCGACGGCGATCGGGAGCGGTAAGACTCTAGTAGCACACTCCTCGTAGCAAGCAGCCAAAGTCACTTTTTTGGGCGACCCGAATCTTAGGATTTGGGTTGCAATGCATTGTCGAAAGACTTGCGAGTCGCGGCATCGAATCCGGCTTGCCGAATTCTCTCTCTCTCTGACGACTTACGAGTCCTTCCGCCCTCTCTCTCTCTCTCTGACGACTTACGAGTCCGCCCGCCCTCTCTCTCTGACGACTTACGAGTCCGCCCGCCCTCTCTCTCCGAAGACTTACGAGTCCGCCCTCTCTCTCTCCCGCAAACAGAAGACTTTCGAGTCCACCGCGAATTCTTTCTCTGAAGACTTCCGAGTCCGCCCGCTCCCCCACTCGCACACTGAAGACTTTCGAGTCCACCGCGAATTCTCTCTCTCTGAAGATTTTCGAGTCAGTTCGGGAAGACTTTCGAGTCCCACACCTGGTCTCTTCTCTTTTCTCCGCAGGCTCCTGGGTCCATCGCCCCTCTGGACTGGCCGTCCCAGACTTCCAACGAACCCCGGCCCGAACTGACCTGTCGGGCGTTCCGAAGCACCGACGACCAAGAAGCAGCGTACCCGAGATCCTCCTATCCAACTCTGTAAAAAGAAGCATTGAATAAACCCTTAAACCTACTTAAGTCACCGATTTTGCTCCACTGTTCTTACTGGGAATCGGGGAACCTTTCTTACAGCTACCACTCGGACTACTAGGCGGACTCTGGCCGTCCCTGAGCTACCTGGGGAACTGGGCGACCATCACAAAATGCATGCCCATATACATATATTCCAATATATTTTCTGCCTCCGATTTCAGAAATGAATAGAACTAATAATTATAACAATATTTTATATTCTTTTACTTTCAATCTCTTTTCTTCTTATTGCAGATCTTAAGTCCTCGATATATTCTTCCATCTTCCCTACCTTATTGATATATCCATTACACTTGTATATATAATAGTTCTTATCGATATTTAATATTTATACACCGTTTGCATTCGGCCAACCTGACTTATGATCGACCTCGATCTACAATTATAATGATATAGTTTTATTTACAACGTTTGTCCAGTGTTTCAATCTCGCTGGTTCTAATATGCTCTTAAATGGTAGTTTTGTTAATTGACAGTCATCGACATCTACAATTCCATAACGGTCATTATCAAATACTCTATTAACTTTGTAAGGGCCACTATACTTAGGTGCGAACTTCTTATTAATCCCTGGCGTTGTGTCTATATTACGTATCGCAACAAAATCTCCAACTTTATATTCTATTGGCGCTTTATGTTTTTTCGCGTAATATTGTTCATTCTTATATTGTGAGTGCAGGATTTTCTTATTAGCATCTGAACGGATAGTATCTAGGTCTTTTTGTTCCAACTTAAACTTGTCCTCGATGTATTCTGATAATTCATCTACTATGGGGCCTTTTTGACTAACACCAAACAATAACATACTAGGAGATTCTTGAGTGCTACTATGAATGGAATTATTAATGGCAAACTCTACTTTATTCAATAACTTATACCAACCTGCCTGTTGAATTGGCTCAGATAATTTACCTAACATAGGTGTTAAAATTCTGTTCACTCTCTCTACTTGCCCATTGGCTTGAGGTGCACCTGTGGCTACCTTGATATGCTCTATGTCACGTTCTTGAAGGAAAGTCGAAAACTCTAAGGAGGTGAAACAAGATCCTCGGTCGGAAATAATTCGCTTTGGGCGGCTATAGAACTCAAAATACCTACTAAGTGAGTCTTTCGCTTCACGAGTACTAGTGCTGTTTACTGGAAATAGTTTCACAAATTTCGTAAATGAATCTATGACTACAAGGAGATGTTTTCTTTCCGATTGTATGCATGGTAGGGGTCCTAAATGATCTATATGTAACGTATGGAAAGGTATACACGGCTTTGGAATACTAAGGAGTGTACAATTATGAATGGTTTTCGGTACTGAGTGTAATATACACGGTAAACAGTTTCTTATAAAATTTTCTACTTTACTTTTCATACTTGGGAACCAATAGTTCCTTTTTAAGTCATTTATACATTTTTCAGCAGCTAGGTGAACTAGTTTCTCATGTGATAACCTAATTATTTGTTCTTCCATACAACTAGGGGCATACAGACATAAGGATTCATCACTATTCTTTTTATAAACAACACCATCTAGTAGTTCAAACGAAGTGCAACTTCCTTCCTCTACAGCTGTTCTTATTTTGATTATTTCAGGGTCACGCATTTGTTCAGATTGCAATATAAGGTCAATATCCCTAGGTGTTGCTCCTACCACCCCCACTACTTTAATCGATTCTTATATGGAATGTTCTCTAAATTCCAACTTATCTGACTCTACACCACAGCTGTCTTTACTATCCTGTATGCAAAAATTGCTATCATCTAGGTTCTTACTATTTCCTACGGATTTCGCTACAGATTCTACGGCTTTATCAATGTATTCACTATTCTTTACGGAATTCGCTAGGAGCTCTATGGCATTATTATTATATTCATTATTCTTTTTAAGATCATCTAATACTTGCACTTGTCTACTTAACGCATCAACATGAGGCATATTAAAACCTGGTCTGTGAACTATGGAATAATCATAGTTTTCTAATTCCAATGACCATCTCGCTTTCTTAGGGTTTATGGCTTTCCTACTCAATGTCTGCACTAAGGAATTGCAATCTGTCACTATTTTAAAATGTCTTTGCTCTAAGTAAACTCTAAATCGCCGTAATGCATAAATAATCGTTAGAGTTTCCAGCTCAAAACTATGATACCTAGACTCAGCTGCATTAGTTTTACCTGAATAAAAAGATACTGGGTGCATCTTGCCATCATCTTGTCTTTGCATAAGGATGGCGCCGAAGCCATGCGAGCTAGCATCTGTGTCAAGTTCAGTTTCACGTTTAGGGTTAAAGATCGCTAATACTGGAGGATTCGATAAAACACTTTTTAATGACCTAAAAGCTACTAATTGTTCTTCATTAAGTGGATTGTTCTTCCTTGTTTTAATAAATCCGTTTCGCTATTTATGCAAAGGATATTACAAAACGCCTAAAATACGAATAAAATCCTAAGCACGGATGTAGGGCATTCAAATTTTGCGGTATAGGGAAATTTTTTTATGCATCAAGGTGCGCTTCACTAGGGGTTATTCCACTACGGTTGACTTTATAACCTAGAAATTCACAATTAGGTTTTAAAAATGCACATTTTTTTAGGTTAATCTCTAGGTTGTTCTCACTAATACGATCTAACAATTTCTTTAATATTTCTAAATGTTCCTCTACGGTTTTAGTTGCTATCACTATATCATCCATATACACTACTATCTTTTTGTTTTGAATAAAATCAACTAATACTTCTGTAATAAATCTTTGAAAAATAGCTGATCCATTTTTGAGGCCAAATGGCATCCGTAAATATTCATATTGCCCATGGGGTGTTACAAGTGAGGTATACGGTAAACTTTGGGAATCCACTCCTATTTGGTGAAAGCCACTCTTAAAATCTATTATTGAAAAACATAATTTGCCTTCTAGATACTCTAAGCAGTCTTCAATCAATGGTAATGGAAAATTATCTTTTACTATTCGCTTATTAAGTCCTCTGTAATCTACGCACATTCTAGTTTCGCCAGATTTCTTCTATGGGAGATAAGGGGACTTACTATTCCTAATTATATTTTTTTTAGGAGGTCATCAATTATTTCACCTACTTTCTCTTTTTCATAATATGACAAGCGCCTAGGTGAACAATGGATAAATCGGTGCTTTCTCACAATTAATATTTTTGTTTTGATAATTCGATTTTACTATTTTCTTACAGCTTTCCTCCGCTTTTTTTCCGAATTCATAACTTATATTAATTTGTTCATTTGAATCTTCTATATACATCAAAAAGTTGCTAAAAAAGTTGTCTATTTCTAATTGGTTACTTTGCTTAAAACGATTTTTGATATTTTCATTATCTAGTGTGTGATTATTTAAATTATTGTTTCCTAAGGAATACGAGTTACTTATATTATTATCTTTGTTATCATTTGATATATATTTACTGGTAAAAAGAGATGCACAAAACGAGTTATTACCGTGGTTATTAATTATTTTATGTGAGAAATTACATTCAGCATTTATTTGTTTCTTATGTACTAACTGGACTTCCATTATTTGTAATGAATCCCGCCCTAATAAAATAGGTAATGGTAATAAAAAATCTTCTACAACTATAACATAATTTTATAAACTTTTTCATGAAAATATACACAGCATTCAATATTTACAAAAATTATTATTTTTTGTCCACCTATTCCACCTATACACTTCTGAGGTTTCAATTTAATATTATTTGGAACTAAAGATTTTTGAATAAAGCTTACTGGACTTCCTGTGTCGAATAGGCTTAGAACGGTAATACATCTCTCTCCACCTTAAAAGAATCAAAACTTAACGGATTGGATGGCTGCTAAGTCTTCAGTGTCCGACGCCTCTTCATCTTGTACAGCAGCTACGGTGATGACGCCTCTCTTCCACCGCCAACAGCTCCCTGCATAGGGCAGTCCATGTCAGAGGATTCATATGGATCATTTGGGTTTTAGCTGATCCGCTTAACATACGCTTCCCAAATATACAACGGCGTTGATCTGGTACATCATAAGTGTTCATTATATTTTCAAAATCATCTATCCAACGCCGTATCATCCGTATCATCCTCCTTGTCCCTTCTTCCAGTAGTTTAGTTTCTGCTTCTAGTTCAGCAACACGCTTGCGAGCAAGGTACAAGTTTTCCAAATCATTTAGATGTTGCATCTCAAGCTGTACAAGTTCTGCCTGCTTTGATAATGCATGTATTTCCTTGTTTCTCTGCACGTTCTGTCTTATTGTCTCATTCAAGTTGGTTATTTCGTCATCATTTTCAAGTATTTCATCATCCGTTGGCGCCAGACAGCAGCCTGATGCCACACCATAGTTGTCTCCTTCTTTCTCGTGCGCACTCCCATTATCGCCAGTTTCAGATACAGAATTCTCGGGAATTACGTGTTTTATTTCACCATTCTCGTTTTCAGCAATTGCAATTATTAAGTTTTCAGGATGTACTATGTCATTTTGTTTTTTATATGGCTCTACGGTTTTCTCTAGGTTTTTCGCTATGGATTTCTCTTTATTTTCACCCATTACACTTTTTAAGGCACTGCGCAGTTGTCCAATAGTTGTGTCTTCACCGAAATAAACGTTTTTGTCTTTTAAAATTTTAATTAGTTCGGCCTTTGATTTTTTTAGAATATCGCTGTATTCCATCTTGTACTTGCTTTGTAGTTTTGTTTTAGGTTGCACCCCACACCTGAATTTTATAACAATATTTTATATTCTTTTATTTTCAATCTCTTTTCTTCTTATTGCAGATCTTAAGTCCTCGATATATTCTTCCATTCTCCCTACCTTATCGATATATCGATTACACTTGTATATATAATAGTTCTTATCGATATTTAATATTTATACACCGTTTACACAATAAAACAACGAATATAAAAGGGCAAGTTCGCTTAAAATCCGTGTGTGTCCGTGTTGTTTTTGTGTTGCTGTTTTTTTTTCCCTTGGGTGACTTACTACGCACTGCTCTGCCGTCGGCGTAACCTAGTAAACATTTTCCGCTCAAACAAAGCGCATGTTTTTAATTCTAAATAAATTTTAAAAAATTCTGTGGAATTAATACTACAAATTATATAATTATTATTTTTCGCGCAGATAACAGCCAAGGGTTTAATTCCAAAGGGTGGTAAGGGTGCATCCAAGGCAAGATCAGCGGAGCCTCTGCTGATGTATATTCCTTGGACAACTGAAGCATCAAGTCGACTCGCAGGTGGATATCAGATTGATAGACACCACCTTCTCCTCGAAGAAGGTCCTCCGCGTGGTACCTCCTGGAAACGTACTACGGTACCGCTAATGCGAGCGGCAAACTCCCGTGTCTCCCTTACCGTTAAATCCCATGACTCCCATCCTATTCCAAGACCCGGGCATGTCTCGAAACGGCCTCCCCTCAAGTCAGGAGTGTGAAGCGACCCGTGCCCCCTGACTATAAGGTTCGCAGCTGAGGGGCATATCCAGCTGTGTTTGAACGGAGCCTTCCCAGGGCCGGGCAACCCTGGGTCGGAACTGACTTGCCGTGGCTTAGGGGCGAAGCAACGGTCGACCACCGTCAAAGCCCCAAATCCTACGGGCCCGCCGCGCTTGCCTCGTTAAGCAACGCGGGCGATTATGAACATGGAAACAAAACAATAATCTTCGGACCTCGTGGGGGAGGTAAAACCCCGAACCGTCTCCGAAATCGACGAAGACGAGTTGCTGCGCACGGATGACGAGACATTGACTCCGTCGAGTTCGGTGGGCAGTGCTAAGTCAAGCACTCCCCAAACGCCACGACCACCCACCACAACCAAGGCGAGCCACGCTAAGGTTAGTGAATCTAGCGATAAGCCAAAATCGCTAACCCACCAACAGAGGAAAGCGCAGGTCAACAAGGCCCGCTTCATTCTGGCTAAGAGAATGAAAAGGAGGGCAAAGCTGACCAGCGCGACAGAGAAGACAAGGCCCGATTCCAGGCAGTAATCGAGGACTTTGAGAAGTACGAAAAGGAGCACCCGGAAGCATTCCTTCCTCCCCAGGCGAAGCGAAATCGCTCCCAAGAGGTGAGCGAGAGCGCTCCGAAGAGAGCGAAGGATGCCAAGGGGGCTCCAAGAGCGACGTCATTTGTCAGACCGGCGAAGAGCTTCAGCGAGGTGGCTAGAAACAGCCTTGCCATGGCACTGGTGGACGAGCTCAACGACGACGGGCGCCTGCTGGCGGAGAAATGAGAGGAGATCGAGACCAGACTGGCGGAGATTGTAACAGACAAGTTACTATCAGAACCATCGGGTCCGACACCCTCCTTCGACTCCTCAGACATGGTTAGAGGGCACCGAGTAATCAGGTGCGACGATGAGTCTTCAAAGGACTTCCTGGCGGCATGCGTTGCCAGCATAAGCAACGCATGGAAAGGGCTACGCATTAAGCTAGTCCCTGCGAAGGATATCCCGAGGAGGCCCAGAGCTCGCATCTTTCTACCAAAGGGGCTAACTAGCCATGACAAGGGTGCTGCAGACGTTGCGAGCTCAGAACCCAGATGTCGATATGGAGGACTGGGCCATACTCAAAGCTGAGAGGGAGATGAAGACAAGTCAGCCTTTCTTGTTTTCCATCAACCGCCGATGCCTGGAGCAACTTAATCATCCACGACGTCACCCCAGACACAACGCCACAATAATGCCGAACGTCGTCCAGATCAATCTAAAGCGGAGCTCTCACGCTTCAGCGAATCTGGCAGTTCTTCTCCGCGAGAAGGACATCGACATCGGCCTCTTACAAGAGCCATGGACAAGAGACGGACAGATCTCTGGCGTGGCGATTAAAGGATATACAGGTAGGCCGAGGGCGGGTATAATAGTCAAAAACAGCATTAACGCCCTTTTACACCCCACCCTTAGCAACCCAGACCTAGCACTGACCAGGTTTGAGACGGCGGATGGGACAGCAATACTAATAGCCTCCGGCTATATGGCCCACGACGAGAACGCACCCCCAGATGCGGTCATCAGGTTGATGAAGTGGGCTGAAGAGACCAAGACGACGCTAATTCTCGGGTGTGACGCCAACGCCAGGCACACGCTGTGGGGAAGTAAAGAAACAAACGAAAGGGGTGAGTCTCTTTTCGATAATATTATATGTCGTGACGTCACTATCTGTAATAGAGGGGATATACCAAAATTCATTTTTCCAAGCACGGAAGAATTTCAAGGTTGGGAAGAAGTTCTTGACAACTCTCCAAATGGAGAACAGTGGGTACAAGGTGGGAAATTGGAGGGTTTCGACACAGAACTCTTTTTCAGACCACAGGTACATATTCTTTGAAATCTCGATGCCGATGCGCGAGACGACACCGAAACGCAACCCACGCAACACAGACTGGAACAAATTCGCCAAAATTGTACAGACAAAGACAAAACACAGGAGGATCAAAGTCAGATCCGACCCGAAAAAGATAGACAAAGAAGTTGAGGACCTCACAAATATCCTCACCAACGCGTACAAGGAGTCATGCAGAATCACATACTCCAAGAAGCAATACCCACAATGTCGGAGCAAAGAGCTAAGCGAGCTCAGACGTAAGGTCAGGAAGACCTTCAACAACAGCTACGGAACCAAGGACTGGGGACCGTACAAGGAAATACATAAAGAGTACAAAAAGGCGATATACGTAGCCAAGAAAGAATCTTGGAGCAACTACTGCGAATCGCTAGAAGGAATAAAAGATACGGCTAGGTTAAGCAAAATACCAGCAAGAGGGCAAGCAAGCCCCTCACTTATAAACAGACGTGACGGCACAGTAACGTCGTCAGCTGAAGAATCATTGGATATCCTGCTGGACACTCACTTCCCAGGAAATCTAAGAATAAAACCCACAGCAACGGATGCCCTAAGGGCAGTCCAACAGCCACAAGTCGAAGAGATCGCCACTGGGCGATAGACTCTTTTCACAAATACAAGAGTCCAGGTCCGGACGGAAGCATAACAGCAATGCTGCAAACGACAAAGGAATACATATGGAACTGGCTGCAGGCTATCTTCCAAGCATGTATACAAGCAGAACACGTACCGCTTCCATGGAAGGAAGCAAGAGTAGTCCTTATACCCAAACCAGAAAGAAGAGGGCACATCCTAGACAAGGATTACAGGCCGATTAGCCTGACCTCATTCCTTATGAAAAAAATGGAAAGGATACTAGATATCCACATCAGATGCAAAACGGAGAAAAACCTTTCGAAAGCCCAGCACGCTTACCGAAAAGGCAAATCCACAGAAACGGCGCTACATGAAGTAGTACAATACATAGAGAAAGCCCTGCTGTTCAAAGACTACACGTTGGCTACCGTTTTAGATATAGAAGGGGCTTTCAATAACGTAACCGCGGACTCCATCCTGAGCTCCCTCAACAAAATAGGAGTTGAAGGAGGCATCAGATCATGGATAGGCGAAATGCTAACGAGCAAGAAGATAACAGCCAACTGAGTGGCACTCATCACACCAGGTTTGTGAAGAGGGGCACACCTCAGGGGGGAGTTTTATCTCCACTGCTCTGGCTGATCAACATGGCCGACATATTGAAAGAACTCAATAGCGAAGAAATTAAGGTGGTAGCTTACGCGGACGATGTAGTCCTACTCACCACAGGACCATTCCCCGATGTTATCAGTGAACTTATGACAAGGGCACTCACCAAACTGAAATCATGGGCTAAATCCTGTGGACTAGGCATTAACCCGAGCAAAACGGAACTTATGCTCTTTACGAAAAGAACAAAGATCCCCTGGTTCACAAAACTACAGATAGATGGAATAGAAGTAGAGCTATCACAACAAGCCAAGTACTTGGGGGTGATACTGGACACAAAATTATCATGGAAAAACAACATCAATGAACGAGTCAAGAAAGCGAGTATAGCATTCTACTCGTGCAGAAAAATGTTTGGAAAGAACTGCATACACCCCAAGATTATAATATGACTGTACACAGCGGTGTTGAGACCCATACTGACATACGGAGCACTAGTATGGTGGCCGGCACTAACTAGGGCATATAACAGACAAAAACTTACAAGGATTCAAAGATAGGCATGCGCAGGTGCCACGGGAGCACTACGACGAGGGAGTGTATCCGAATGAGACGAAGTATCCCTCTACACCGACGGCTCGAAAATGAGATGCGGTGTAGGGGCCGGAATCTTCGCCGACAGCTGGGGAGAAGAAGAGTCCTTCAACCTCCCAGCGTCAGTGTTCCAGGCACAGGTATTCGCAATTCTGAAAGCTGTCGAACTCTCAGAAAACCGAAACCTCAAGAATACCAAAGTTAGGATATACTCGGATAGCCAAGCGGCTATCAAATCTCTCCCATCAGCAAGAACAACATCGACTCTAGTGGCCCAATGTAAGGAGGCGCTAAATAGACTCGCGGAAGATAACACGGTACAAATAGTATGGGTACCGGGACACAACGATATTCCAGGAAACGAGAAAGCTGACGAGCTGGCCAGGCAAGGGTCAGATACCTCAAACTTACAAATCTCCCTGAACTCAGTCCAGAGGGAAATTCTCGACCGCAAAGAATGGTCAACGATGACTAAGAACAGAAGATCTAGGCTATGCTGGCCAGAATACAATAAGAGAAGGACAGTAGACTTGATCTCCAAAAGCAAAAAGGACATCAGAAGAATAATTGGCCAATAGGCACTCATGCCTGTAAAATGGGCCTTTCCCATAACACATATTGCAGAAGCTGCAAAAAAGAAACCGAGAAGGAGACACCGGAGCACCTGTTGTGTCACTGCCCGGCATTCAACCAACTTAGAGCCCGACACTTCGGAGCTCACCAGCTAGGGTCGCTAAAGGAGGTGGGGCGGCAATCAGTGAGTGCCATCCTAGCGTACCTGAACGACACTGGCTGGTACTGAAGTGAAGGAGCCGGCTACGACAGTCGAGGGTGTGGACCAAAACGGAGCTCAGCTCTAATTGGAGGCTACCAGGGTAGCCTCACCACTTTTACCTACCTTAATTCCAAATTTCCGGCCACGTAATAATTAAATTCGAAAATGATTAATTATTTAAAATATTAACTTCTGTCCGAACAAAATCCGAGGTTTCAACTCCACCGGCTCCATAATAATGAAATCCGACAACAAATAATAAACAAATTATTTATTATTAATTATTTATTAATTAATTTAAAAATTAATTTGTATTAATTATTTATTTTTTGTCAAATTCAAGCCAAGGTCAATTCCACCATTCCGGCTCCGCAACAATTAATTTCGAAATTAATTAGGAATTTTAATTCATTGATTCTCCATATAAACAATTAATTATTTTATTGCGGAACATCCGCATCAGGCACCATCCGCCTGCAATCGGAACAAACCTCTTCTCCTATTGGGTTTTTGGTTCTTGCCGGTTTCCCCCTCCACATTCGATTTGTACCGCACGAATCGTGCCGCACACGACTTTCCTTTCGACATCGGCGCTTAGCTTACAACTAGTTCCTTTTAATCGCATTTCATCAGCGATCACACCGTTTTCATCACATTAGTCTGACTGGCCAGTCCACAAGAGCTGACCAGCGAATTTGATTCTGAGAATGCCCACGGGAGACGACAAAATCCGCGTCCTATTCTATCCATCCGTTTGGACAGATCTCAATCCGCATCTCCGCGGACGCCTCTGTTAAAGCCAAAGGCAACCATTGCCATTCCAAAAGCAAAGAGCGACGAATCCGTCGATAGAATCTTCGGTCCTTCACAAAGGCAGACTCGGTCCGTGGTGAAAATGGCTCAAAGTGCGGTCGAAGTGGCGCTGAAAAAGTTCATCGCCACAACAATCGGATTAGCCAATTTGAGGCCAACATAAATACTCAGGCGCTCCATGTCCGACGATAATACGGTCACCTCGACAGTGCTGGAATCGAAGTACAGCTAATGTTACTCTGCCTATTCGATGTGTACTGCCCAGCTTTGGCAAAAAATTGCCTCCACTCAGGCTTCCGCCAAAGTTCTCACGCCCCCGTCGATAGGCCGGTTAGCCGGTTACCGCCAGGGGATACCGGGGTCCTTGCGGGTGATTATCTACGGTGGCCCACCTTCAGAGACTTGTTCACGGCCATTTACATCCAGAAATCGCGTCTCGCCCCGGTAGAAAAGTTGTTCTACTTAATATCCAAAACAAGTGGTAACGCACACGCCATTGTTTCTAGGGCTCCGTTTGTCGTGGCGTGGTAAAACCTCACTGATTGCTTTGAGAACCGGCGGTTATTGGTTAACAGCCAGTTGAAGATCCTTTTCAACATCCAGGTTATACGTCAAGAGTCCAGAATCACGCTGAAGGAGCTGCAAGCCAGCATTCAGAGTTGTCTGAAAGCCCTAGAGATGTCCTCCATCAAGATTGAAGCTTGGGACTGTTTCCTGGTCTTAATGGTTTCCTCAAAGCTTCCCAAGATCACACTTTCCATGTGGGTACAATCCATACACAACAAGGCCGAAATTCCAACATGGAAGGAATTGGATAATTTCCTGACAGATCGCCATCGTACTCTGGAGGCAATAGACGACGTAAGGCCTTCCGCCAAGATCGTCAAATGCCCCCCACCTGTGCGCAGACTCCATTCTTACGAAGCACGGGTGACTCCAGCAACTAGAGGGTGTGACCTGTGTTCCAGGGAAAACCACGCACTCCGTTTGTGTCCACAATTACTCGAAATGCATGTCGATGAGAGGTCGGACTATGTTCGAAGGAAACAACTGTGCTTAAATTGTCTCGCACGACGCCATCAGCATCGTGAATGTACAAGTGCCCACTCCTGCCTGACGTGCCACAGCCGTCATCATACTCTACTACATCGTGGCAATCCTATGGCAACCGTCCCATTTCCTCCCGTTTCGTCAAGTTCACGATCCGTGCCCATCTTGGCCGCGACTTCAAAGCTCGTGCTCTAATCGATTCAGGTTCTGAGGCTACGCTCATATCTGAGCGGATCTTCAATCAAATCAGACTTCCATTTGACACAGTCCAGACGCAAGTTTCCGGTATCAATCAAACCGTTGCCGGGCCTTCCACGAAGCTGTGCAAGTTCTCCATTCCAGTACTCTCCAGTCCCGGGATACAGTTAGAATCGAAGGCCGATGTCCTTCCTCAACTGTCCGGACAACTTCCGTTCCACCCAATTCCGAGAGATCTTTTAAGAGATCTTCCGGATCTCCCCTTAGCAGATCCAACGTTTTCGAGAGCTCCGGAATCGATGTTCTGATAGGAGCTGACATTCTTCCGTCTGTGCTTCTGAGTGGCGCTAAGACCAACATCTTGGGCTCTCTTCTGGTCCAGAAAAAAATTTTTGGCTGGGTACTTACAGACCCAATGTCAGCGGCGCTTACGAACGGCGTGTCGGTGTTTTCCACACCCATTTCCTTCGTGTCATGCCGAGTCTGCCAAGTCGAGTCTGCCAAGGGAACCATTCTCTTCGGAAATGCCTCCGTTTTCTGAGGCTTAGCGCTGGAAAACGACTCCAGGCAGTCATCAAACATCAGTACTGTTTCAATTGTTTGTCGCACGAACATACCAAGGGAACGTGCCGCAGTGAGGATCGATGCAAAAACTGCGATCAGCATCACCACACGCTCCTGCAGCAACGAGGCCCATTAAGATCCGAACCGATGTCTCCTTTCGCACGCACACCGCACGCTCTGGAGGCAGGTATACCCGAGGTACTTTGTTCTACCAACGCCAAACCTGCCCGCAATAATCAGGCACCCTTCCATTCCTCCTTTCATACCTCTTCACTATGCTGTCTCGTAGCTCTAATCGTAGTTCCAACTTCTATTTTGCATCAGTACTGATTCCATATTTTTTCTCCGTCATATTCTACCATATCCGATGGAGCGCGACAGCGAGGGGATTGCGGCAACACATGAGGCCAGGATCATCACGGAACTTTTCAGCCGCTTCGTCCGCCCTCGTCCGCCACTTTCCGGCACTTTTCAGCCACTGCTTGGCCCTTGTCTGCCACTTTGCGGTAATCTTCAGCCACTTCAGCGTCACGGTATCAACGGAGGGACGATCTACTGCGCCTGCCATCAGCCATAAAAGGTTTTTTTGCAACCCCAGTGATTGCAAAAGGGGGGGAGGATGTTTTAGGAGGCTCTCCCGATCTGCTCTCTGCGCCGCCTCTTCCCCCGCGCACCAACGTCCGAGCGAACCTATGTTCTCCCGCTCTCCGCGCCTCGGCATTCCCGATCTGCCCTCGCTGTGTGGCGAACCGGGGATGGCTGGCTCGCATTCCGCCACTCGGGCCCGCTCCCGCACTGTTAAGCTCAGCGTGTCAGTCGGGGAGCGCGGCCCTTATGTTAAGTCGAATTAGTTTCCTTGAATTTCACGACGCCCCCGACTCCGTTCTTTCTCACCGTCTACGTTAGCAAAGTGGGATGTTCTGGGTGCCACCAACGTTGTGTCACCTCCAACGTCTGGCTATCTTTGGCGGCAGAAGTGCCCCACTATACATAATTTATTTATTCTTGGTATAATTTGTGTGTGTATATATATTTGAATTTTTGGACATGCAGTTTATTGCCGGATGTGGATATGTGAAAGTGTTTTTTGGATGTAATATATATATGTACGTATATAAATCTATATGTGTATGCACGCTTGGACTCTAGCGGCTCACAGTGAAAACTACTTAGGGGGCCAATATTGGCAAAGCACTCTTGCACTTAAAACAGAAAAAAATTCACTGCGGCTAGGCGTATATATTTGGGGCTCTGGCTTTGGGGTTGGTTATCGTGGTGGCTGCTGGAGTAGAAAACCGCACGTTTACGAAAATAGGAGGCGGCGAATTCATTTCTTTTACAAACTAAGAGATGGAACCGCGGAGTGGTAAGTTTTGCCGGGAGCGGCAGAGCAACAGAGAGCGGGAGTGCAAGCTCCAGTGCAGCGCTCGCTCCCACACTGCCGCTCGGAACTAAGCGCCATTGTGGCGCGAACACAGTATTTTCCACATCGCCGTGGAAAAGGTTATAAATAAAGGTAATCCAAGCATAGTTCTACGATTAGCCAAGTAGGGTAAGTTGATTTGGAGAAGTCTACTATAATAGGAGGGCAATCTCTGTTCAGCATCCCAGTTTAAACCGCGTAAAGCGAAAAGCAAAAAGTTCTTTTGAACCGATTCAAAGCGTTTACTGTGGACCCCATACTGGGGGCTCCAAACGCAAGATCCAGCTTACCCCTGGCTTTATTCACCATGCACGAAATATGATCGATAAAGCCAAGTTTGGGATCCAGGCGGACACCCAAGTCATCAACTGTGTTAATTCTTTCCAAAGGGCAGCAGTTAAGCGTGTAAATTGCAAGCTTAGGAAAAACACGAGAGAATGTCATTAGCTTGCATTTAGAGCTATTTAAGTTTAGTAGGTTTATGCGGCACCACGTTTGGATGCTATCAAGATCTGTTTGTAAATCAGATTGGTAAGCGACGTCCTAGTATCATCAGCGTACATGAGTACTCTAGAATTTGTCAAAACTTCGGAAAGATCATAAATAAATAATGTAAACAATAAGGGACCAAGGTGGCTCCTTAGCGGGAAACCTGAGGTGACTTGGAGAACATTAGATAAATTATTTTTAAAGAGGATTTTTTGCGTCCTGCCAGTCAGATAACTAGAGATCCACATAAAAAGATCGATTAGAAAACCCATTAAGTCGAGTTTTCTGAGGAGAAGGGAATGATTAATGGAATCAAATGCTTTACTGAAGTCAGTATAAATTACATCCGTTTGAAGGTTATTCTGGAAACCCCTTATAATGAAGGAAGTGAGCTCCGGAAGGTTTGTAGTTGTTGATCTTCGCTTAACAAATCCATGCTGACATGGAGAAATTACTGATCTACAAAGGTGCGGCAAACGTGGGGTAATAATGTTCTCAAAAAGTTTAGGGATGGCCGAAAGCTTAGAGATTCCTCTATAGTTATTAGCCTCCGATTTGATACCTTTTTTGTGGGAGGTATAATTAATGATTCCTTCCAAATAAGGGTAAAGTGCGAGGTTTCTAAGGTAAACAATTTTAGGAGGGGCGAGCACAGGGCATCGGCAGAGTACCTAAGCACATAGCCCGGTATTCCGTTGGGCCTTGGCAGATAAACTGGCTTTACACGATGAAGATCTAAAAGGAGAGAGTTTTCGTTTAAACATGGACTGAAAATTAAGTTCGATCTGGGCAAGCTATAAGAATACGTCTGATTTAGGTCAGTGGAAGTAGAGTATGTTGTTTGAAAAAATTTGGCAAAAAGATCGGCAATTGCCTGATTGCCCTTCATAGTTGCGTCGATGAAGGATTAGTTACCGCCTTACGTTTACTATTAACAAAATTATAAAACTGTTTAGGATCCTGAGAAAATTTGACCCTGCAACGAGTCAAATAGTTTTTGTAACACTGTGCGTTCAATACGTTGAAGTTTGACCGATATATAGTTAGAGAAGTCAGAACGAGAACCGCTTTTTTTAAATTTCGTGTACAGCCTTGACTTTACATTTTTTAAGCGACTCAATATTTTAGTAAACCAAGGTGGTTTATTTAAAATAGAGGGATAGCATAATGTAACACACTCAGAGAAGACTGAATTCATCGCATTGTAAAAAATTTCCAAGGCATCACCCTTGTCAGTGCACATGTATAGATCAGACCACTAAAAGTCAGAAATAAAATTATTCAGTCGGTCGAAATCAAACTTGCGAAAGCATTAAACTCTTTGGGCTGGTCTATCGGATTTCTTCTGTATATCAGCACCAATGTCGAGTGTCACATCGAAAATAGGATGATAGGGATCTTCAGGTTGCGTCAGCAGCGCCACCCTCGCTAAACTGGCACTCGCCGGATCAGAGACAAAACAAAGATCAAGCAAGCTCTCTAAGGATATTCGAACATGGTTGACTTGAGACAGCGAAATGTCGAACAAGCCAGCAATAAAATCATGTTGTGTTGAGGATAGAAGTGTGTTAGAGGACCTATTTAGGGACCAAATAGCTCCAGGGATATTAAAATCACCCAAGACTACTAAATGATCTCTATCAGAAGGCATATTGGAAACCATCCGAATGGCAGAAAGGTGCTTCCAAAAAAAGAGGCAGTTCCGACAATGGAGGAATGTTATAAAAACAAAGCGATCATTAAATGATAGCTTCACACAAAGGAATGCAACTTCGTTGCTTTCCTCGAAAGTTACTAACTCAGACTATACAGACAGATATATGTGTATATGTGCATACACTCCTCCTCGGTGTCGTATTCCGCTTCGGCTATTCCACAGGCGGGAATGTTTCCGGGCTCCGTTAGTTTCGGTTCCTGAAATCTAACTCGTGTTTTCACCCGGCTGAAAGGGTTCCGCGCGTTCGCCGAAGGTTCAGCGACAGGCAAGGCTCCAGTCCAGATGTGGATGCGCTAATGAGTGCGCTTGATGATGCGCCTGTGAGGCGGTCGGCCGACGTGTCCGACGGCTTGTTGATGCGCTCGTGGACCGGTTGAGGAGTGCGCCTGTGGTGTGGCTGCTCCGTAGCATAAGATACTCCCGAATACTCGAGGCCCTAATCCGTTTCTCGGCGTCTGAGTCTTACACCACTCTAATGCCCTGTCGGCCACAATCCCAACAGAAGATGACTCTGGGATTGGACAGCCCGCCGATACGTGTCCGTCTTGTCCACAGTTGCGGCAAGCGTTCGTTACGTTGTTGCGCCCCGTAGGCAGAGATGGCTGTCATTGGTTGCTCTGGTTTGTTAGTGGGTTCCGGCGTGTGACGTCGGTAAGAGTAATACGTAGTCGTGGCTGCTGTAGTTTATACTTGCTCTAGGCTTAGGTATTGTATGCTTAGCTTTGGTTCTGTCGGTTCCTTACGACTTTGTAATTACCCACGAGTTGTCTTAATTCCGCCAAAGTCTAAAAATTATGTCGTCTTGTGAACATCTGTGCCTCTGGAAGAATGTTTTCGCAAATGCGTTCCAGTTCTTGTTCTGCCGTAAGTCCGGCCCGTTGCATCTGGAGTCGTAGGGGTTCCAGATATTCTTTAAACGGCTCAAACGGCTCATTGGAATCATGTTCGGATTTCATCATTCAGGCGTTGATAGTACTGGGTACCATTAGAAAGAAATTCAGGAATTCTCGGCGCACCTCGATCCATGTTTTACCTTGTACGCCGCTAACGGAACCAGTTCTCCGCTCGTCCCGTCAGTAGGACAATGAGCGCGTGTGACAGATACTTTCATTCAATACGTTCTTCTGTTCCTCTATGAAGCTAAGCGCATCTGAGGTGCCGTTGAACATGAGTCCCCACTTGGTGACCTTGTCTACCAAGAGTGAACTAGTGTTCATGTCTAGCTAGTCGCTCGGGTGTGGCTCTCCGACTTCCGAGTCGAAGGCGAGATGCTTCGTGTGCTTGGTATGGTGAGCGTTTGACTCACGCTGGGCTTTTCTACCTCGGTCGGTAGTGGTGATAGTGGCTTAGTATCCACGGTGGGGGTATTTCCATACCTGAGTTCCATGTTCATGAGTCGGTTCAGGACGGCGCCTCTCGTACAAATAGTGTAGTGAAAAAAAATCATAGTCGCAAAATTTAAGCTATACCTAATGAATAGAGAATTTCCCGACGATTTTATATCAGTTGCCAAAACAATTTTCAGACAACAATTTTGTAGAAGTTATGAGCATTCAAAGATGCAACATACAGAACAAAAAGTGCAATTGGTTAACCTTCAAGTAATATTACACAAAAACTTTGCAACCAATCGGAATGATTTTGGTTTTAAATTATGTATACATTCATAAACTTTTACAGTTTAAACAAAAAAAAACAACATTTTAGGTTCGGCTTATACAGGTAAATCGTTACCTGCCAGGTGTCCATTTTTAGCATCTTTTTCTACCTAATGTAGTCTACAACTTCTGAAGCCCACCAAAGCCCACTATCTTTATCTGTTGCGTCTATCTTTCATGAACCAGAATCCGTTTAGAAAGTCTGTGTTGAGCTGCGACTCCACTATTGGCAGCAAATCTAGTGAAACAACTCAAGGTCAAAAACACTAAATATGGGCGAAACGCTTCAGGGGTACCCGTAGCGCGCAAGGGCTTTTGCATCGTTAAAATCGTGAATTTTTTAATGTTTTTTGTTTTGAATGATTAAAAGACACAAAAGGATGAGGAATCATATGTTTATAGCCCAGAAATGCTTGGGCTATTAGAAATTCCCTCCATATAGGTTTATTGTTAGTCAAAATAAAAAAAATTAATATTAAAAAAAATTGGTTCAAAATATATTTATTTGAGCAAATTAATAAAAATAAATCAAAAAAAATAATTTAAATCGTTTTCTATAAGAAAATTGGATTTTTTCACTTTGATATCCAATAAATGGGCGAATCGGTCGCCGTGGCACATTGTCCACTAGATATATACATTTTACAGCAAATCACTGTAAAATACCGTTTAAATTATTGGATTTTCTTATTTGGTTCAAAAGTTATGATTTTCGCAACGCTAAATGAAAAAAGGCGCTGCTGTACGTCGGTAGGGGTAACCCGAGGTCGTGGTTGCTGTGTTGTCGAAGTGAGAACGGTGTAATTGCATGTGACAGATACCTCCTTTCGATTCGATAGGTATCTGCCTGTTCTTCTAGGTGTTCGATGAAACTAAGAGCGTCTGTGGTACCGTTGAACATCAAACCCCACCTTGACCTTGTTTACCAAGAGTGAGCCGGTGTTCATGTCTATAGTCGGACTGATCGTACGTGTGGCGCTCTCCGACTTTCTAACCGAGGGCGATATTCTTCGTACGGTGGGGATCGTGAGCGTTTGACACACGCTTTGACTCGGTAGTGGTTATAGTGGCTTAGTATCGCCAATAGGGGCGTTTTAACACCTGGGTTCCATGTCTGAGAGTCGATTTAATACAGCGGTCGTGTGTTCGGGTTGGCGCACGAAGGCGTACAGGCGTAAGTCCAAGTTTAAGAAGTATGGCTTTCAGCTCATGCTTCTTCCGGTAGGAGATCCTGGCCACTCCCATTATTTCTGTGTGTTATTCACTGTTCGTAGACTTTGCTCACTTTAATATTTACTACGACTGTTCACTGCCGATGCACTATGGGGCTGCGGACTGGTTTTGGTAGTCAAAAGTCATTTTTCAATAGTTTTCAAAATAATTTTTTGTAAATATTATTACGCTAAGAAAACATAAAACTTCAATGTTTCAGAATGTACCAGAATTTTTAACAGGACGGTCCTGTGTTGAGCAACCAGACGCCAAACAGCGCTGTTAACACTCTCGTTTAAAGTTGAATTAAGCAGACAAAAAATATGCGATTTCAAAAGTTTAAAAAACTAAAGTAAAAGTCTGTTTTTTTAAAAGATTCGTTATTGTATCGTTAATCGTTTTGTCCATGTAGTTTATGTATTTGTGAACCCTTTCACAAGTTAAATGTTAAAGTGAAACCTATTTTTTAAATAGAGAAACAAAAATAGTTTCACCTAATTTCACAATAATATTTATACTGTGTTATTAACCATTTAAATCTTGTTCAAATGAATGTAGTCTCAGTGCACTTTTGGTACAATTTGAATTTTTCTTAGATAACCAACCGATTTGGTGGCTGTTCGGAGTAGCAAAAATTGCTGGCTTAAGCAAGAAAAGGCAGTAAAATGTTTTTTTTTCGAAATAGAAAACGAAATAAAGAATAATTAATAACTAACTAATAAATAATTAACTAATGCCTAAAATAAAATATTAGTTTTAAGCTTTTGAGTATAATGGAATTTGTTCTTTTTCGATTTAACTGCACTTTTGGAAACACACTGCTATTCAACATTTTAGTCTGATAGTTCCTAAGAAAAGCGTTATCCGATGCAACTCAAAATTGCTACATAGTATTAAAATAGCAACAAATTTTAGCTGCTAAAATTTCATAATTTACCCTTAGTTTTACCCGATCGTTCCTATGGGAGCTAAATGATATAGTTTTCTGATCCGAACGATTTTCATATCATATGTGCGTAGGGACAAATTATGACGATATGTAAAGTTTCATGTCGATATCTCCAAAACTGAACCGAGTTATTAAATAAGGCCACAAAAGCCAATGAGTGTACACAGAGTGTATTACCTGAAAATTAACCAATTTAACATTTCTTTGTATGTAGCATCTTTTTTTTTTTTTAACACGTTGAAGATCAAGAATAAGAGAGCTTTCGTTTAAAATAGGACTGAAGATTAAGGACGAACTGGGCATAGCTGTAGAAAATGTATGATCTGAAGATGTTGAGGGCGATTATGTCGTTTTAAAAAACTCAGCAAAGAGATTAGCAATTGCTTGATCAGAATTTACTGTAGTATTCTTAAATGACAGCGAGGGCGGGTATAACGTGGGTTTACGTTTAGCGTTAAAGGTATAAAACTGTTTAGGTTCCTGCGTGAACTGGACCTTACAACGAGTCAAATAATTTTTATAACACAGAGCGTTAAGCACGGTAAAGTTAGATCGAGCACTAAGATAAGATGAAAAAACCGTTTTTGAACCAGTGAGTTTATATTTATTATAAAGCCTAGATTTTACGTTTTTTAGACGCGTCAGCTCCTTGTTAAACCAAAGTGGTTTATTAAAAACCGACGGGTAGCTTTTAGGAACACATAAAGAGAAAAATGAGTTCATGGCACTGTAAAAAATGTCAACGGCGGATGCCATGTCAGAGCTCGTGTAAAGATTAGACCAATCAAATTCTGCTATTAAAGTGTTTAGCCTCTGATAGCACAGTGCAACACGATTTCTGTATCTGGAATGAGACAAACCTTTTCTTATAGATTTTTTGCATCATTCGCGTTTAAAGTTGCCAAAAAAGCTGTTTTGCCCTACTTTACAGTAATATATCTCGGTGGCAAGATGTGCTAGAAACTTCGTTCTTTTCGCAAAATATAGCTAAATACTTCTTAAATGATGTCCAAGTGGTCGTTCACCGGAAACACTTGTAATTGATTAATGATAAGCAATTGTATAACGTGTGCGCGCGCGCCTTGTCCCGGGTGTTACTACGCGGACATGGCCAACATGTAGGTAACGGAACTGCTTGCGGGAGAGACCTCGGTCATGTGGCCTAAGTCGATGTACTCCAGGATTGCCGAGTCATAGCGGGCCTTAAGGGGCGGATCTCTCTTCAGGCGCTGCTCAAGAACAAAGGACCGTGACTACGCTAGCTCGGAACCCTTCTGCTCGGGGTCGCGTAAGGGGAGTGTCACAACGTATTTGCCACAATCGTCTCTTCTCGTCGTCTGGACAAAATTGTGCTTGCAGACTGCATCCGATTCCGAACTGACCTGTGCGGGCACATCATCCACCTCCCAGAATTTGGTAAGGAGGTGATCCAATGAGTCATCAAGGCCACGGGCAATTCGAGTGGAAAAAATTACCGAGGAGAATGGACGGAAGAATGTCAGCTCTTATTAACACATCAACTTGGGAGCTCTCAAAGAACTTGGGGTCCGCCAGGGAAATATCGGGCAACCCCTTGAGAAGATTCCGCGGAATCGGATATGAGGGCAGATTTCCTGCCAACTGCGGAAGAACGTAAGCCGCAGTCTCTAATTGTAGCCCGGGTCTAGACGGCGATCGGATGGAGAAATGGCACAATTTAGTAGACTGTGCGGAAATGGTCTGATTAAGACCGGAAACTTGGGCTTGAATCGTCTTGAAGGGAAACTTAACCAGGTTGAACAGTCGTTCCGTTATGAAAGTCGCTTCGGACCCTGAATCTATCAGCGCTCGTGCCTGGAAGCTGCACCCCAAATGGAACACGTCGATAAGGGCAGCGACCAGTAGGACGGCTCCCGACCCGGAAGCGAAACACACCTGCACATCCGACTGGTCCCCTTAGCCGGTCGTGCTTCTGGAAGTCTGTTTGGGTCGAGCCCCTGCTGCCGTAGGCGGACTCGGAGCGGTAGCGAACGGATTGCCGCGGTGCAGGAGGAAATAGCTATGGGCTCTCGTGCAGTCCCGCTGCTGGTGCCCTCGGGCAAAACAGTTGAGACATAGCTGCTTTCTTTTGATGTAATCAGAGCGCCCATTTACATTCATATCCAGAAAGCGCGGACATAAGCGATTGGGATGGTTCACCCTCGAACAGAGATCGCAACCCTTCTGGCTCGGAACCACTCGTGTCTCGTACGAATTGAGCCTCCGAGCTGGAGGAAGCCTCCGTCTAGGAACGCATAGCTTATACACTGCGCGTCACCAGATTAGCGCACCCCTTAGTAGCTTCTTTTGAAGTGAAATATTTTCTAAACCATTAAAGATAGAACAGTACAATTTTTTTCCAAAATACCTTGGTTAATTCTCTAACTTAAAACATATAATAGAATTCAGTTGGATAGCGCGTCATCAGAATAGCGCACCCAAACATTATTTTAAATATCTTTATTAATTTGCTTAGCACAGCAACCAAATTTTTTTTGCTGTTTAATTAAACTATTTTCTTTTAATTGATATACAATATGGGCAGAGGATTTATCTTATCTCCGCAAGAAAAATCGGAAATCGGTTTGCGAACTTTATTTTCACAAAATCGCCGAAAAAATGGAACAACATCGCAAAACCATTGCTAATTTTCTTTTAAATAAGAAATCTAATGGAAAACCTTCCAAAAAAGTAAAAACCGTGTTATTAGTTAAGCAGATCGCAGAGCTATACTTCGACAGGATACCGACTCCCACGAGTCGACCGGCAAAATAATACAAAAAACTAGTGTTAAGGCAAGCAAATCGATTGTTAGAAGGTTGATCTAGAAAGCTGAACTCTTAAAGAAGCTAAAAATATAAAACAAACCACCTCTTAACCAAGTCCGAACGGAGACTCGCCCTAGGTTTGGTCAAACGCATATGACGTAGTCCAAATTGCACCTCATTGGCCTACGTCATATGCGTTTTTTCTAGATCAACCTTCTAACAATCGATTTGATTGCCTTAACACTAGTTTTTTGTATTATTTTGCCGGTCGACTCGTGGGAGTCGGTATCCTGTCGAAGTATAGCTCTGCGATCTGCTTAACTAATAACACGGTTTTTACTTTTTTGGAAGGTTTTCCATTAGATTTCTTATTTAAAAGAAAATTAGCAATGGTTTTGCGATGTTGTTCCATTTTTTCGGCGATTTTGTGAAAATAAAGTTCGCAAACCGATTTCCGATTTTTCCTGCGGAGATAAGATAAATCCTCTGCCGATATTGTATATCAATTAAAAGAAAATAGTTTAATTAAACAGCAAAAAAAATTTGGTTGCTGTGCTAAGCAAATTAATAACGATATTTAAAATAATGTTTGGGTGCGCTATTCTGATGACGCAGTTTTAGCGGACGAAAAAATCGGTTTTTTTAGTTTTTAATTTATTAAAAACCCATACAAAGTCCAACTGAATTCTATTATATGTTTTAAGTTAGGGAATTAACCAAGGCATTTTGGAAAAAAATTGTACTGTTCTATCTTTAATGGTTTAGAAAATATTTCACTTCAAAAGAAGCTACTAAGGGGTGCGCTAATCTGGTGACGCGCAGTGTATACATAAGCATATACATAAGCCGTCGCTCTGCCGCCGTCTGCGGGCAGCGCAGCGATGGAACCTAGCCTTAATTTAAACTAAAAGAATATTGTAAAATTAATTACGACAAACTGGTCGAAGCAGCACCCTCGCTGCTTCCTCCAAATATTGAGAAAAAAATAAAACCAACTTAAAAACTCAAGAAATCACTGCTCTCATTATTCCTAACACTTTATGGCGACCGTGACGATGAGCCTAGCAGTCGGATCTATATAAAAGATGGATGAGTGGACGTAAGGACAAAAATGAATTAACTGGTTAACGCTGGATAACTGGAAACCGGATAAACTAACCCTGAGGACCCTGGAACACAAAAAGAAAAAACTCAGTGAGTAGATATGGACCATAATGGCGAAACGAGGGGGCGTAAAGGCTAAAATAAACAAGAGAATAGCGCATATTAAGTGGTTATTATTCACGAATCAACCACCACCCCCCTGGGCAACAGCCCAAAAGCTACAAGAAGAGCTTGATTTCCTAAAATTAAGTCTCATCGAAAGAAAGCCTAAAGGTCCAACTCACTCAGTAGCTAGAACTATAAAAAACAAGAAATTAATACCTCCTCCGCCGCAGCAAATACCCACACGGAAGAAGGAATGCCCGAAGGACTGTCCGGGACCATTGGACAGCCCACACTGCTTATCAACCTGTGCGAAGACCGGCACCGGCACCGCCTGAGCCCAAAGGCCCAGGACAGCAGCAGCAGCATCAACAAGCGTGAGGGGCAGGCCGTCTCTTATGCCATCGAGGGAGCGTTAGCAATGCTAACTGGCGACGACCAGCTGACGCAGGCGACAATGATGGAAGAAGCAGAAATAATATAATCACTATAATTAAAATATTACAAATTGTCAAAATTGAGCGGAACCTTTTCTGCCCGATTAGCAGTGTAGCCCGTAAAGCTATGCGAAAATATTGGCAGTAAACACGTTAAAATTAATTAATTACAAAAATTTTTTTTTTGGAAAAGTAATGCAATGTTGTAACGCGATGAATAAATTCTCAGTAGAAACATATAGATGTTATAAATCGGAAACAAATACAGAAACTATTAACTCTAAAACAGAAAAAAATACATAAAAAATGGGAGTAGTCGATGTTAAGACAGTGGACTCCAATGCTAATGTCATTAATAAAGTAGAACCCATAAATGCAAATTTAGACTTAATGTGCGCATTACATAATAAATTCTTAAAAAAGAAGTACATGAGTCGCGCCAATGACCTAGATAAAATTTATACACAATTTAAATCACAACATTAAATATAATTATAAAAACTCAAAAAATTGTATATATACAAACTAAAACAAGAAAGGAAGCTAACTTCGGCTCACCGAAGTTTATATACCCTTGCAGAACATTAACAAAAAATTAAAACCGAAAATCTGGAATAATTATTAGTTGCCAAATCTCAAGTTTGATGAAAATGGTTTGAAAATCGGCTAAGTTATGGGCTTTTTTTTATTTTCCTGATTGTTCCTATGGAAGCTATAGGATATAGTCGACCGATTCTCACGAAATTAAAACCAAAATTCTAAAATAATATAAGATGGCTAAATATCAAGTTTGGTGAAAATATCTTGAAAACTGACAAAGGTATGGTTTTTTCTTTTATTTTCCTATATTTATGGAAGCTATAGGATATAGTTGGCCGATTTTCATGAAATTAAAACCGAAATCCAGAAATATAAGAAGAAAGGAAGCTAACTTCGGCTCACCGAAGTTTATATACCCTTGCAGAACTTTAACAAAAAATTGAAACCGAAAATCTGGAATAATTATTAGTTGCCAAATCTCAAGTTTGATGAAAATGGTTTGAAAATCGGCTAAGTTATGGGTTTTTTTTTTATTTTCCTGATTGTTCCTATGGAAGCTATAGGATATAGTCGACCGATTCTCACGAAATTAAAACCAAAATTCAAAAATAATATAAGATGGCTAAATATCAAGTTTGGTGAAAATATCTTGAAAACTGACAAAGTTATGGTTTTTTCTTTTATTTTCCTATATTTATGGAAGCTATAGGATATAGTTGGCCGATTTTCATGAAATTAAAACCGAAATTCAGAAATAGTAAAAAACGGCTAAATACCAACTTTGATGAAAATATGTTGAAAACTGACAAAGTAAAATTTTTTGTACTAAAAATTTTTCGATTGTTCCTATGGCAGCTATATGATATAGTCGTCACATCCGGCTCGTTCCGACATATATACGAGTGAGAGTATATAGAAGACTAACTACAAAGTTTCATTCAGATAGTTTTAAAACTGAGGGACTAGTTTGCGTAGAAACGGACAGACGGACAGACAGACAGACGGACATGGCTAGATCGACTCGGCTGTTGATCCTGATCAAGAATATATATACTTTATAGGGTCGGAGAGGTCTCCTTCACTGCGTTGCAAACTTCTGACTGAAATTATAATACCCTGCAAGGGTATAAAAACGAAGCTGAAAGGTGCCGCCAGAAATCTAATCGGAAATGAAACAACAATTTCTGAGGTGATTTCAAAATTAAAAAGCAACGTCAGAGGCGAAACTGTAGAGGTATTATCTGCAAAATTGATGAACCTACAGCAACGCAACAAAACTGCTAACCAGTATACACAAGAGGTTGAGCAGATGACAAAAGCATTGGAAGGTGCTTACATAACGGACGGATTAACCCTAGAGTTAGCCAGAAGTTATTCCACTAAGCAGGCAGTCAAAGCAATGGCTAAAAACTGCACAATTACCAAAGTTAAACTTATTATGCAAGCTGGTACTTTCAATACCATGAACGAAGCTGTATCTAGATTTGTTGATAGTTGCACAGAAGAAACGGGACAGTCAAACACTGTCCTGTACTATAATAATCAATCCCAACGCGGTGCAAACCGCTGGCGCACAGTGGCGCCATTGGCGCATTTGGCGTTGCATAACTCAAAAATTCATAGTCGCAAAAACGATTTAATTTATAAGAAATCGACAGAGAATTTCACGAAATTTCCAAATCCGTTGCCAAAACAAAAATCGGACCCTATTTTGTAGAAGTTATGAGCATTCAAAGTCGAAAAATATTTCCGTTTTTGCGACACAAAAAAAAAAAAAGAGAATTTGGTCGTCTTCCAGGTAATATTACACAAAAACTCGACAACCAATCGGAATGATTTTGGTTTTAATTTATAGATACATTCATAAACTGTAAATTAAAGCAAAAAAACCGGCAGTTTGGGTTTAGCTTGTACAGGTAAATCGTTACCTGCCAGGTGTCCATTTTTAACAACTTTTTTTGTCTAAAGTAGTCTAGAACTTTTTTGGCAATACAGAGCACTTAACTGCACTATATAGGTCTGTTCCGTGTATCTTTCCAACCAGGATCCGTTTAGATAGTCTGCGTCTAGCTGCGACTCCACCTTTGGCAGCGATTTTAGTGAAACAACTCAGGGTCAAAAATCACGAAATATGGGTGAAAACGCTTCAGGGGTACCCCTAGCGCGCAAGGGCATTTGCAGTGTTAAAATCGTGATTTTTTTGTTTTGAATGATTTTAAGACGCGAAATGATGAGGAATCAAATGTTTATTGTCCATAAATGCTTCAGCTATTAGAAATTCCCTCAATATAGGTTTATTGTTAGTCAAAATGTTAGAAAAATTTTAAAAAAATTTTTGTGTAAAATATTTTTTTTATTTTTTAAAATATTTTTATTTGAGCAAATCGATAAAAATAAAGCTAAAAAATTAAAAATTTAATTCAAAAAAATTAGGATAGTCCTTTGCTTAAATTTTTTTATTTCTTATTATTAAAGACTGTAATTATTTACATTTACATGGAAAAATTAAAAAAAAAACATTATTTGCTAATAGTATAAAAGAAAAATGTTCATTCGTCGCTGCCGGTATTCGAACTCGTGACAAGTAATCTTTGTTCAGAAAAACCCTTTCGGGTCGACTGCAGTTTAGACAGCTGCACCACTAACCAATTTGAAATTTGGTTTCTTAATTTCATAATAATGTGAACATAACTAAAATGTATAATAAACGTTTTGATTTATTTGGAGCCCTCTGCCTGGGTTGCCTCTTGTACACATAATGTGTATAAAGTAAAAATCCTATATCTCCGCTATTTATGGCACGATCGCAATGAAATTTAAGCAATCTGTTTATTAAAAAAAAATACATCAAGGTTTTGAATATGGTTTACATAACTTTATAGATTTGGGAGATATATGGTTTTTTTCAAATAGCTCCACCAAAAAGGGGAGCAGCAAGAATTGAAAACAAACTTGATCTGCGTGCAGATATAAGAAGTCTAATTCAAAATTTCGTGTCTCTAGCTCTATAGTCTCTGAGATCTAGGCGTTCATACAGACAGACAGACAGACGGACATGGCTATATCGACTCCTTTAGTGGTCTTGATCAATACTTAGGTAACTTTTGGGGGTCTCCCACGCCTCCTTCTGCCTGTTACAGAAAATTGCACTCGCACAAAACTATAATACCTTTGTACCTTTGGTACGGGGTATACAAATATAGATATATCATAATTAGTTAAAGTTTTGCTAAGAAATGAAACAGGCCACAAGTAAGATTATAAATACACTGGTCCGTATAAAGTAATTAAAATAGAAGATAGAGATAACATTATAATATCAAAGGATAAAAATAAAAAACAGACAGTTCATAAGGATAGATTAAAAATGTTTATTTCATAATTGTATTTAGCATGGCCACGCAAAGAAATAAATAGACAAGCATAAGTATAAATAAATGAATAAACCCGCATTAATGCAGATATTTCATTTCATAATTTCATTTTCTTAATCAAAATAAAAAAAAAAATAAATAAATAAATTTAATTAATCTAAAAATAACTCCATATTATTACGTTATTTTTCAAAAGGAGGAAGATGTACATGAAGATGTACCCACTGTAATATAAATACTTAAAAAATGCGTACTGTAACTAATTGTTGCAATGTAAACAATTCTCAAATTTCCCGGTCATAAAACTCAAGCCGGCATATGAGCATATACCCTCGCGCGTCCGCCTAGGAACGCATAGCCTATATACATAAGCATATACATAAGCCATCGCTCTGCCGCCGTCTGCGGGCAGCGCAGCGATGGAACCTAGCCTTAATTTAAACTAAAAGAATATTGTAAAATTACTTACGACAAACTGGTCGAAGCGGCACCCTCGCTGCTTCCTCCAAGTATTGAGAATAAAATAAAACAAACTTAAAAACTCAATTCTTTGCTTCTACCAAATCAGATGCTGATGAAGCCGGAAGGCACAATTCTCCAAAATACAAAGCTTGGATGGATTGTGGCCGGGAAAATTCATGCTGAGCACGACTCAGCAGCATTTTGTGCAGCGGCAACCACAGAAGAGGAGGTGGATACGCTACTAGTGCAATTTTGGACACTAGAAAACCTAGACACCAAAGAAAAGGTTCGATATCCAATAAAAGCTCATTGCGAATCTCATTTCGTAGCGAATCTACAGGTTGCAATAGATGGAAATTCATTGTGTTGTTCATTGAAAAAACAGTAACCAATAGATTTTTGACATTAGAGCGACGAACGTCACCAGAAGTCTGGAAAGGATATGTACTCTTCATGGAAGAATATGAACGTCTTGGATACATGAAACTGGTACATCCCAAACACGTACCCTCAGATCACTACTTTATTGCACATAACAGTGTATTGAAACCCGAAAGCAGTACCACAAAACTGCGGCTAGTTTTTGATGCATCCTGTAAAACGACAAGCAATAAATCGTTGAATGATAAATTGTACGCTGGACCCACTGTGCAGAGCGAATTGTTTGCAATTTTACTACGATTCCTCACTCACAGATATGTGTTTACTGCAGATATAGAGAAGATGTATCGGCAGGTGTGGATGCACCCTGTGCAGAGCGAATTGTTTGCAATTTTACTACGATTCCTCACTCACAGATATGTGTTTACTGCAGATATAGAGAAGATGTATCGGCAGGTGTGGATGCACCCTGACCACCAGTTCCATCAATTAATCGTATGGCGGAAGAAACCATCAGACGATCTAAAGTTTTATAGGCTTAAAACTGTCACATATGGTACAACATCAGCGCCATTCCTGGCTACTATTAAAGCTTAGATTATCTGTCCGAGAAGGCCAAGAATCATCTACCGCTTGGATCGTCCGTACTTAAACATGATTTTTACGTATATGACTTTCTCACAGGAGCAGACAGCATCCTAGAGGCCGTACAAATTTAACAAGAATTAAACAAAATACTGCTGCCTTCCAGATTCAAGCTCCGAAAATGGTGCTCCAATAACTCAGAGGTATTAAGCCAAATTCCCAAAGAAGATATCGTCTCTAACGTCAAGTTAGACGAAACACTCCAACAATATAGTGTTAAGACGTTGGGTTTGCTTTGGATGCCACAAAGGGATCAGTTATGTGAACGATCTCAAAAAAGCGAAGCGTCAACTATCACCAAACGAGTGGACAGTTCGGAATCATCGCAAATATTCGATCCACTAGGATTATTTGCCCCCGTGGTGGTCAAGGCAAAGATGTTTATGCAGACCCTGTGGGAATTAAAGATGGGCTGGGACGACGAGATTCCTCAGCACCTTCAGGTAGATTGGAAAAATTATTGCGCTGACTTACAAGCGCTAAACAACATGCAAATTCCAAGACACATATTCGATGGACAGGTGCCCGTCACACAAGAATTGCACATGTTTGTCGACGCTTCTGAACGAGCATGTGGAGCAGCAGTGTATGTTCGAGCCACATACAAAAATAATGAAGTATCCGTCCGGTTGCTGTGCTTAAAGTCAAGAGTTGCGCCATCGGCTGCTGGCTGTGCGACAACATTTTGCACGCAAAGGGCTTTGGGGTTGCCGTCCGGACTGTTGATGATGTGAGAAAAAACATCGGCTTGCGCTACTGTAGCGATGCCTGTCGTGACGTTGAAAGGGAAACGAAGTGCAAACCAAGCGCAGTTTTGAGGAGTTGTTATCGAGTTTTAGCAAAACTCATACCATCTTCTTAGCGCTTAATAAACAATTTAATAACCTTACTCTATTAAATAAGTCTCCAAGGCGCAAAAAAACTGCAACTGGAGTGCAGCAGGGTGACGGATCCCAACAGCCTGCGGCGGGCTCTCAACAGCAGCCGCCTTTGACACTGCCTACGACCTCAGAATCAAATCCCAGAATTCTGAGGTCAAGTGTTAGGAAGGAAGCGGTATCTGAAGGTGCTGTGGGACTAAACGTTCCACCGCATATTTCAATTTCGTCTCCCACGGGAGCACAAATTTTGACCCCCCATAGCCCCGTAAATTTATCCCCGCAAGAACTACCGGCCAATATGGGCACTCCAGGCACTCCGTCTGTCTCACCACAAACCTCATTGCTATCCCACATACGAAATAGAAACTTTTGTTTAGCGGCTCTTCCCTGGTCATTGCCTTTATACAAGACAAAGTCAGAGCTGAAATTTTAAAATTAAAGGTGGAAAGTTTCAAATTTTCTTACTCTAGGGATATTTCATCTTTCAAAATTCATGTCCCAAATAATTCTTTGGCACGATATGCTCAACCAAATTCTGGCCTGAGTATGTTGTCGTTAAAGAATATGAAGTTAAGAAAAAGAAACGGCTTGTCGTGATAACTCTTCCTAAGCCTGATCTGACCACTGTGCCCTCTACATCCTCTGACTCTGTCCAAAAAAAAAAACTAAATACTTCTCTGTTAATCTCCTATTAGAATGCAAGAGGCTTGCGTAATAAGCTGTCTAAATTGTATCCTGATAGTTTTGCATTCGCCTCCCATGTTATTTTGTTCACAGAAACCTGATTAAAGCCGGAGATTCTTAGCTCCGAAGTTCTCGCAGCTGCGTCCACGATTTATCGGCTAGACCAGCATGTCAGGCGTGGGGGTGGGGTCCTCATAGAGGTCAACACCACTCTCACGTTAGATTTAGTAAGTTTCGTGGAGAGCAACGAAGTTGAATTCCTTTGTGTGAAGCTATCATTTAATGGCCGCTTTGTTTTTATTACATGTTCCTACATTCCTCTATTGTTGGAACTGAATATTTTTTGGAAGCACCTTTCCGCCTTTCGGATGGTTTCCATTATGCTTTCTAATAGAGATCATTTAGTAGTCTTGGGTGATTTTAATATCCCTGGGGCTATTTGGTTCCAAACTAGCTCCTCTAATACACTTCAATCCTCAACACAACATGATTTTATTGCTGGCTTGTGCGACATTTCGCTGTCTCAAGTTAACTGTTCATACCAGGAGGCTCTCCTCCGACGCCTCTGCCCTCCGTGCACCAACATACGAGCGAACCTATTTTCTCCCGCTCTCCGCTCCTCGGCATTCCCGATCTGCGCTCGCTGTGAGGCGAGCTGGGGATGGCTGGCCCGGTTTCCGCCACTCGGGCCCGCTCCCGCACTGTTAAGCTGAGCTTATCGGTCGGGAGCGCGACCCTTATGTTAAGTTAAGTTAGTTCCATGTATGAAGCGGAATAAAACACATGCGATTGCGCCCTTGAATTCTACCACGGCGGCCCCGACTCCACTCTTTTCCTGGGTGCCACCTACGTTTCATCAGCTACAATTTCTGGCTATCTTTGACGGCAGAAGCGCCCCACTACACATTTTGGTCCATCAGAGCCGAATTTTTTTGGATTTCTACCAGCAGTTTCCGGCATTGGTTCGCCAAAAGATAGCAGTGGTCCGAACATTAAATTTCGTTCACACTGCCGTAAGATTTGTTTTTCCTTCCGTGTGAGCTCCAAGTCCGAGTTTTTCGACACAACGGCAGTTTGATAATTTCTATTCTACTTCGCCTTCAATCTCTGAAAAATTTTCCATCCGTCCATATACACACACATACATTCATGACAATTGTGCACATATTTTTAATATTTAATATTGGCCAGCCGGTGTGCATTAGTTCCTGAAATTTCCAAATTCGCCGAACAGTCCGCCGCTGTCGCAATATTTTTTTTTCCAATCAGTGCCATTTTTGCACCGCAGAACCCCTCTGTTCCCCCAGTTACATATATACAGTCCACTTATGACTGCTCCGCTGTGAATGCATGCCCATACATAAATAACTCTTCCTAAACCCGATCTGACCACTGTGCCCTCTACATCCTCTGCCTCTGTTCAAAAAAACGAAATACTTCTCTGTTAATCTCCTATCAGAATGCAAGAGGCTTGCGTAGTAAGCTGTCTAAGTTGTATTCTGATAGTTTTGCATTCTCATCCCATGTTATTGTGTTCACAGAAACCTGGTTAAAGCCGGAGATTCTTAGCTCCGAAGTTTTCCCAGCTGCGTTCACGATTTATCGGCTAGATCGGCCTGTCAGGCGCGGGGGTGGGGTCCTCATAGCGGTCAACTCCACTCTCACGTCAGAATTATTAACTTTCGAGGAAAACAACGAAGTTGAATTCCTTTGTGTGAAGCTATCATTTCATGGTCGCTTTGTTTTTATTACATGTTCCTACATTCCATTGTCGGAACTACCTGTTTTTTGGAACCACCTTTCCGCCATTCGGATGGTTTCCAATATGCTTTCTGATAGAGATCATTTAGTAGTCTTGGGTGATTTTAATATCCCTGGGGCTATTTGGTCCCTAAATAGCTCCTCTAACACACTTCAATCCTCAACACAACATGATTTTATTGCTGGCTTGTTCGACATTTCGCTGTCTCAAGTCAACCATGTACGAAATTCCTTAGAGCGCTTGCTTGATCTTTGTTTTGTCTCTGATCCGGCGAGTGTCAGTTTACTGAGGGTGGCGCCGCTGACGCAACCTGAAGATCCCTATCATCCTACTTTCGATGTGACACTCGACATTGGTGCTGATATACTGAAGAAATCTGATAGACCAGCCAAAAGAGTTTACTGCTTTCGCAAGTCTGATTTCGACCGGCTAAATAATCTTATTTCGGACTTTAACTGGTCTGATTTGTACAATTGCACTGACATGGCTGATGCCGTGGACATTTTTTACAATGCGATGAATTCATTCATCTCGGAATGTGTTCCCTTATACTATCCCTCTATTTCAAATAAACCTCCTTGGTTTACTAAAGAATTGAGTCGCTTAAAAAATGTAAAGTCAAGGCGGTACACGAAATTTAAAAAAACCGGTTCTCGTTCTGACCTCTCTAACTATTTATCGGCTCGGTCAAACTTCACCGTACTGAACGCACAGTGTTATAAAAACTATTTGACTCGTTGCAGGGTCCAATTTTCTCAGGATCCTAAACAGTTTTATAATTTTGTTAATACTAAACGTAAGGCGGTAACACATCCTTCATCACTTTCGTTTGCAAACGCAACTGTGAAGGGCGATCAGGCAATTGCCGATCTTTTTGCCCAATTTTTTCAAACAACATATTCCACTTCCACTGACCTAAATCAGACGTATTCTTATAGCTTGCCCAGATCGAACTTAATTTTCAGTCCATGTTTAAACGAAAGCTCCCTCCTTTTAGATCTTCATCGTGTAAAGCCTGTTTATCTGCCAGGTCCCGACGGAATACCGGGCTGTGTGCTTAGGTATTGTGCCGATGCCCTGTGCCCGCCCCATCTGAAATTGTTTACCTTATCCTTAGAAACCTCGCACTTTCCCCTTATTTGTAAGGAATCATTCATTATTCCTCTCCACAAAAAAGGTAACAAATCGGAGGCCAATAACTATAGAGGAATCTCTAAGCTTTCGGCCATCCCTAAACTTTTCGAGAACATTATTACTCCTCATTTGCAGCACCTTTCTAGATCAGTAATTTCTCCATGTCAGCATGGATTTGTTAAGCGAAGATCAACAACCACAAATCTTCTGGAGCTCACTTCCTTCATTATAAGGGGCTTCCAGAATAACCTTCAAACGGATGTAATTTATACTGACTTCAGTAAAGCATTTGATTCCGTTAATCATTCCCTTCTCCTCAGGAAACTCGACTTAATGGGTTTTCCAATTGATCTTCTTAGGTGGATCTCTTGTTATCTGACTGGCAGGACGCAAAAAGTCCTCTTTAAAAATAATTTATCTAATGTTCTCCAAGTCACCTCAGGTGTCCCGCAAGGAAGTCACCTGGGTCCTTTGTTGTTTACATTATTTATTAATGATCTGCCCGAAGTTTTGACTAATTCTAGAGTACTAATGTACGCTGATGATGTCAAGCTTTGCGTGCAATACAAGGACGTTGCTTACCAGTCTGATTTACAAACAGATCTTGATAGCTTCCAAACCTGGTGCTGCATAAACCTAATAAACTTAAATGGCTCTAAATGTAAGCTAATGACATTCTCTCGTGTCGTTCCCAAGCTTGCAACTTACACGCTTAACTGCTGCTCTTTGGAAAGAATTAACTCAGTTGATGACTTGGGTGTCCGCTTGGATCCCAAACTTGACTTTATCGATCATATTTCGTGCATGGTGAATAAAGCCAGAGGTATGCTGGGATTTATTAAACGGTGGTCGAAAGAATTTGATGACCCCTATTTAACAAAAACTTTATATATTTCACTAGTTCGTCCTATCTTAGAATATGGATCTTGCGTTTGGAGCCCCCAGTATGGGGTCCACAGTAAACGCATCGAATCGGTTCAAAAGAACTTTTTGCTTTTCGCTTTACGCGGCTTAAACTGGGATGCTGAACAGAGATTACCCTCCTATTATAGTAGACTTCTCCTAATTAACTTACCCTCCTTGGCTAATCGTAGAACTATGCTTGGTATTACCTTTATTTATAACCTAATTCACGGCGATGTGGAAAGTACTGACTTGTTAGGTCAGCTAAATTTCCATGTTCCCAGTAGAAATACTAGATCGTACATTCCCTTAGTTTTGCGCCATTGTAGAACCTCCTATGAACTGCATGATCCTTTAAGAGTACTGTGTGCAAGTTATAATGATTTGTATTCGGTGATCTCACATGTCGATAGTCTTCCTAAACTAAAAACTTTAATCCTTACCCACTTAGACCGCATGCATGCAAACACTCAGGCTGCTCGCCGGTAGTTTATTTCCTCGCATTCTTTTCTTTATTTTCCATTCGCGTCTACTAATACCTAACCCTAACAGGCACGTGCCTGGTTTCATAAGGGCCACTTGAGTGTACTGACCGTAGTGCATCAACGTCCATATTATATTATATATTATATATTCCAATATATTTTCTGCCTCCGATTTCAGAAATTAACATATACATAAATGAATGCCCATATATATATATTTTCTGCCTCCGATATCATAAATAAATAAAACTAATAAACAAAGTTCACTTAAAATCCGTGTCCCAAAAATTTAATTCAGCCGCTGCAGCGCCGTGGGTTTTTTGTTTCTTTTTGTTGTGTTGCTGTTTTATTTTTTCCTTTGATGACTTACGCACTGCTCTGCCGTCGGCGTAACCCAGTGAACTTTTTCCCGCTCCAACAACAACAAAGCGCAGAGGGTTTTTAATTCCATCCGTCCGGCTAAGTGAATTTAAAACAATTTAGTGGAGCAAATACCACAAAGTATTTAATTATTAATTTTTCGATCGGGAAGCAGCCGTAGTTTTTATTCCACTTTTCCGGCCACATAATAATTAAATTCGAAAATTATTAATTATTTAATTATTTGTTCTCCGTCCGAACAGGAGCCGAGGTTTCAAGTCCACCTTTCCGGCTCCAGAATAATTAAATCCGACAAGAAGAAAAGAAGAAGACAAGTCAGAAAAGAAGGTTAATTATTATTAGATATTTATTTATTTATTAATTTTTGTGTGTGTCAAATTCAAGCCAAGGTCCACCTTTTCGGGTCCGCAACATTTCATTTCGAAAATTGAGGATTCAATTTTATCGATTATACCTATAAACAATTAATTATTTATTGCGAAAAACAAACAATACCTTTTAATTTTCCGTGTTTCCAACACTGTGTCTACTCCGCATCAGGCACCATCCGCCTGCAATCACATCAAACATCTTTTCCTCATGGGTTTTTTTGGGTTCTTGCCTTTTCTTTTTTCTCCAAATACGGATCGTGCCGCACACGACCTTCATTTCGACGTCTGCGCCGAGCTGCCAACTAGTTCCTTGTAAGCGCATTTCATCCGCGATCTCGCCATTTTCAGCACATTAGTGTGACCGGTCACCGCTTCGTACGAGGAACTTATTGCGCAAGTCAGTCGACAAGCGCTGACCAGCGAAGTGGAATCTGAGAATGCCCACGGCAGACGACAAAAAGTCGCGTCCGATTCCAGCCATCCGTGTGGACAGATCTCAATCCGCATCTCCGCGGACGCCTTTTCTAAAGCCTAAGGCTATCAGTGCCATTCCAAGGACAAAGAGCGTCGAATCCGTCGATAAAACCCCCAGTCCTTCACAAAGGCAGACCCGTTCCGTGACAAAAATGGCTCAAAGTGCGGTCGATTAGCGCTGAAAAAGTTCATCGCCACAACAGATCGGATCAGTCAATTTAAGGCCAACATAAATACTCCGGGCGCCCCAGAAACGGAATGGTCCCAGTACATGTTAGAAGTCCATCGGGACCAAATTCGGGCCCTGTGGGAGAAGGTGGAGAAGACCTATGAGAGCTGCTCCGATTTGTTAACCATGTCCGACCATAATACGGCCACCTCGACAGTGCTGGAATCGAAGTACAGCTACTGTTACTCCGTCTATTCGAGGTGTACTGCCCAGCTTCGGCAAAAAATTGCCTCCACTCAGGCTTCCGCCAAAGTTCTCACGCCCCCGTCGTTAGGCTGCCGGTTAACACCAGTGGATACCGAGGTCTTTGCGGGTGATTATCTACGGTGGCCCACCTTCAGAGACTTGTTCACGGCCATTTACATCCAGAAATCGCGTCTCGCCCCGGTAGAAAAGTTGTTCTACTTAATATCCAAAACAAGTGGTAACGCACACGCCATTGTTTCTAGGGCTCCGTTTGTCGTGGCGTGGTAAAACCTCACTGATTGCTTTGAGAACCGGCGGTTATTGGTTAACAGCCAGTTGAAGATCCTTTTCAACATCCAGGTTATACGTCAAGAGTCCAGAATCACGCTGAAGGAGCTGCAAGCCAGCATTCAGAGTTGTCTGAAAGCCCTAGAGATGTCCTCCATCAAGATTGAAGCTTGGGACTGTTTCCTGGTCTTAATGGTTTCCTCAAAGCTTCCCAAGATCACACTTTCCATGTGGGTACAATCCATACACAACAAGGCCGAAATTCCAACATGGAAGGAATTGGATAATTTCCTGACAGATCGCCATCGTACTCTGGAGGCAATAGACGACGTAAGGCCTTCCGCCAAGATCGTCAAATGCCCCCCACCTGTGCGCAGACTCCATTCTTACGAAGCACGGGTGACTCCAGCAACTAGAGGGTGTGACCTGTGTTCCAGGGAAAACCACGCACTCCGTTTGTGTCCACAATTACTCGAAATGCATGTCGATGAGAGGTCGGACTATGTTCGAAGG
This sequence comes from Drosophila birchii, assembly GCA_035046345.1. NCBI lineage: Eukaryota > Metazoa > Arthropoda > Insecta > Diptera > Drosophilidae > Drosophila > Drosophila birchii. The sequence continues at coordinate 133,077 of JAWNOA010000022.1, read as the reverse complement.
AAACAACTGTGCTTAAATTGTCTCGCACGACGCCATCAGCATCGTGAATGTACAAGTGCCCACTCCTGCCTGACGTGCCACAGCCGTCATCATACTCTACTACATCGTGGCAATCCTATGGCAACCGTCCCATTTCCTCCCGTTTCGTCAAGTTCACGATCCGTGCCCACCGCGAGAAGCGCTGCCGCCCCTGACAACCACACGAACGTGCAATTGTGTTTTTCATCCGGGTCAAGCTATACTGCTCGGAACAGCAGTTATTAATATAAATCATCTTGGCCGCGACTTCAAAGCTCGTGCTCTAATCGATTCAGGTTCTGAGGCTACGCTCATATCTGAGCGGATCTTCAATCGAATCTGACTTCCATTTGACACAGTCCAGATACCAGTTTCCTGTATCAATCAAACCGTTGCCGGGCCTTCCACGACGCTGTGCAAGTTCTCCATTCCAGTACTCTCCAGTCCCGGGATACAGTTAGAAGCGAAGGCCGATGTCCTTCCTCAACTGTCCGGACAACTTCCGTTCCACCCAATTCCGAGAGATCTTTTAAGAGATCTTCCGGATCTCCCCTTAGCAGATCCAACGTTTTCGAGAGCTCCGGAATCGATGTTCTGATAGGAGCTGACATTCTTCCGTCTGTGCTTCTGAGTGGCGCTAAGACCAACATCTTGGGCTCTCTTCTGGTCATGAAAACAATTTTTGGCTGGGTACTTACATACCCAATGTCAGCGGCGCTCACTAACGGCGTGTCGGTGTTTTTCACACCCATTTCCTTCGCGTCATGCCGAGTCTGCCAAGGGAACCATCCTCTTCGGAAATGCCTCCGTTTTCTGAGGCTTAGCGCTGGGAAACGACTCCAGGCAGTCATCAAACATCAGTACTGTTCCAATTGTTTGTCGCACGAACATACCAAGGGAACGTGCCGCAGTGAGGATCGATGCAAAAACTGCGATCAGCATCACCACACGCTCCTACAACAACGAGGCCCATTAAGATCCGAACCGATGTCTCCTTTCGCACGCACACCGCACGCTCTGGAGGCAGGTATACCCGAGGTACTTTGTCCTACCAACGCCAAACCTGCCCGTAATAATCAGGCACCCTTACATTCCTCCTTTCATGCCCCTTCACTGTGCTGTCTCGTAGCTCTAATCGTAGTTCCAACTTCTATTTTGCATCAGTACTGATTCCATATTTTTTCTCCGTCATATTCTGCCATATCCGACGGAGCGCTACAGCGATTCGATTGCGGCAAGACATGAGGCCAGGATCACCACAGAACTTTTCAGCCGCTTCGTCCGCCCTCGTCCGCCACTTTCCGGCACTTTTCAGCCACTGCTTGGCCCTTGTCTGCCACTTTTCGGTAATCTTCAGCCACTTCAGCGTCACGGCATTAACGGAGGGACGATCTAATGCGCCTGCCATCAGCCATAAAAGGTTTTTTTGCAACCCGAGTGATTGCAAGAAGGGGGGAGGAGGAGGAGGCTCTCCTGATCTGCCCCCGCGCACCAACGTCCGAGCGAACCCATGTTCCCCCGCTCTCCGCGCCTCGGCATTCCCGATCTGCCCTCGCTGTGTGGCGAACTGGGGATGGCTGGCCCGCATTCCGCCACTCGGGCCCGCTCCCGCACTGTTAAGCTCAGCGTGTCAGTCGGGAGCGCAGCCCTTATGTTAAGTCGAATTAGTTCCCTTGAATTTCACAACGCCCGCGACTCCGTTCTTTCTCACCGTCTACGTTAGCAAAGTGGGATTTTCTGGGTGCCACCAACGTTTTGTCACCTCAAACGTCTGGCTATCTTTGGCGGCAGAAGTGCCCCACCATACATAATTTATTTATTCTTGGTATAATTTGTGTGTGTATATATATTTGAATATTTGGACATGCAGTTTAGTGCCGGATGTGGATATGTGAAAGTGTTTTTGGATGTAATATATATATGTAGGTATATATATCACTGTTCACTAACGCCGCACAGTGGCGCCATTCACATATTTGGCGTTGCATAAATCAAAAAAGCATAGTCGCAAAAACGATAAAAACGATATACTTAATCGACAGAATTTTACAACAATTCCAAATCCGTTGAGAAAACAATTTTCTCACCATTTTTGTAGAAGTTATGAGCATTCAAAGTTAAAAAATATTTCCGTTTTTGCGACACAAAAAAAAAAGATAATTTAGTTGACTAAAATTGACTAAAAATTTAATTGCACAAAAACTAGACAACCAATCGGACTTAATCGGACATTCATAAACTGTAAATCAAAGCAAAAAAACCGGCAGTTTGTGTTTGGCTTGTACAGGTAAATCGTTACCTGCCAGGTGTCCATTTTTAACACCTTTTTCTGCCTAAAGTAGTCTAGAAGTTTTGAAGCACCACGGAGCACTCAACTACACTATATAGATCAGTTCCGTGTATCTTTCCTGAACTAGGATGCGTTTAGATAGTCTGCGTCTAGCTGCGACTTCACCTTTGGCAGCGATTTTAGTGAAACAACTCAGGGTCAAAAAACACGAAATATGGGTAAAAACGCTTCAGGGGCTGTCGCTGGGGATGTCGTCGGTGGCCTCTGGCTTTGGGGTTGGTTATCGTGGTGGCTGCTGGAGTAGAAAATCGCAAGTCTACGAAAATAGGAGGCGGCGAATTCATTTCATTTACAAACTAAGAGATGGGACCGCGGAGTGGTAGGTTTTGCCGGGAGCGGGAGAGCAACAGAGAGCGGGAGTGCAAGCTCCAGTGCAGCGCTCGCTCCCACACTGCCGCTCGGAACTAAGCGCCATTGTGGCGCGAACTCAGTATTTTCCACATCGCCGTGGAAAAGGTTATAAAAAAAGGTAATACCAAGCATAGTTCTACGATTAGCCAAGTAGGGTAAGTTAATTTGGAGAAGTCTACTATAATAGGAATGCAATCTCTGTTCAAAAAGGTTCTTTGAACCAATTCAATGCGTTTACTGTGGACCCCATACTGGGGGCTCCAAACGCAAGATCCATAATCTAAGATAGGACGAACTAGTGAAATATATAAAGTTTTAGTTACATAGGGTCAAGTTTGCGATCCAGGCGGACACCCAAGTCATCAACTGAGTTAATTCTTTCCAAAGAGCAACAGTTAAGCGTGTAAATTGCAAGCTTGGGAACGACATGAGAGAATGTCATTAGCTTGCATTTAGAGCCATTTAAGTTCAGTAGGTTTATGCGGCACCAGGTTTGGAAGCTATCAAGATCTGTTTGGAGATTAGACTGGTAAAGACGTCCTTGTATTGCACACAAAGCTTGACATCATCAGCGTACATGAGTACTCTAGAATTTGTCAAAACTTCGGGGAGATCATTAATAAATAATGTAAACAATAAGGGACCCAGGTGGCTTCCTTGCGGGACACCTGAGGTGACTTGGAGAACATTAGATAAATTATTTTTAAAGAGGATTTTTTGCGTCCTGCCAGTCAGATAACTAGAGATCCACCTAAGAAGATCAATTGGAAAACCCATTAAGAGTTTTCGAGTTTTCTGAGGAGAAGGGAATGATTAATGGAATCAAATGCTTTACTGAAGTCAGTATAAATTACATCCGTTTGAAGGTTATTCTGATAAACAAGGAAGTGAGCTCCAGAAGGTTTGTGGTTGTTGATCTTCGCTTAACAAATCCATGCTGAGATGGAGAAATTACTGATCTACAAATGTGCGGCAAATGTGGGGTAATAATGTTTTCGAAAAGTTTAGCGATGGCCGGAAGCTTGAAGATTTCTCTATAGTTATTGGCCTCCGATTTGTTACCTTATTTGTGGAGAGGAATAATGAATAATTTCTTCAAAATAAGGGGAAACTGCGAGGTTTCTAAGGATAAGGTAAAGAATGTCAGAAGGGTCGAGCACAGGGCATCGGTACAATACCTAAGCATACAGCCCGGTATTCCGTCGGGACCTGGCAGATAAACTGGCTTTACACGATGAAGATCTAAAAGGAGAGAGCTTTTGTTTAAACATGGACTAAAAATTAAGTTCGATCTGGGCAAGCTATAAGAATACGTCTGATTTAGGTCAGTGGAAGTAGAGTATGTTGTTTGAAAAAATTTGTCAAAAAGATCGGCAATTGCCTGATCGCCCTTCATAGTTGCGTCGATGAAGGATGAGTTACCGCCTTACGTTTACTATTAACAAAATTATAAAACTGTTTAGGATCCTGAGAAAATTTGACCCTGCAACGAGTCAAATAGTTTTTGTAACACTGTGCGTTCAATACGGTATAGTTTGACCGAGCCGATAAATAGTTAGAGAAGTCAGAACGAGAACTGGTTTTTTTTAAATTTCGTGAACCGCCTTGACTTTCATTTTTCAAGCGACTCAATTCTTTAGTAAACCAAGGTGGTTTATTTAAAATAGAGGGATAGCATAATGTAACACACTCAGAGAAGACTGAATTCATCGCATTGTAAAAAATGTCCAAGGCATCAGCCATGTCAGTGCACATGTATAGATCAGACCAGTTAAAGTCAGAAATAAAATTATTCAGTCGGTCGAAATCAAACTTGCGAAAGCATTAAACTCTTTGGGCTGGTCTATTGGATTTCTTCTGTATATCAGCACCAATGTCGAGTGTCACATTGAAAATAGGATGATAGGGATCTTCAGTTTGCGTCAGCAGCGCCACCCTCGCTAAACTGGCACTCGCCGGATCAGAGACAAAACAAAGATCAAGCAAGCTCTCTAAGGATATTTGTACATGGTTGACTTGAGGCAGCGAAATGTCGAACAAGCCAGCAATAAAATCATGTTGTGTTGAGGATAGAAGTGTGTTAGAGGACCTATTTAGGGACCAAATAGCCCCAGGGATATTAAAATCACCCAATCTCTATCAGAAGGCATATTGGAAACCATCCGAATGGCGGAAAGGTGCTTCCAAAAAAGAGGCAGTTCCGACAATGGAGGAATGTTATAAAAACAAAGCGACCATTAAATGATAGCTTCACACAAAGAAATGCAACTTCGTTGCTTTCCTCGAAAGTTACTAACTCAGACTTTACAGACAGCTATATGTGTATATGTGCATAAACTCCTCCTCGGCATCGTATTCCGCTTCGGCTATTCCGTTAGTTTCGGTTCCTGAAATCTAACTCGTCTTGTCACCCGGCGGAATGGGTTCCGCGCGATCGCCGAGAGTTCAGCGACAGGCAAGGCTCCAGTCCAGACTGTTGGTGCTCGTGGAGCGGCAGGGTGCGCCTGTGAGGCGGCCGATGAGGCGGCTTGCTGATGCGCTTATGAGGGACCGGTGGATGCGCTCATGAAGAGGCTAATGAGTGCGCTCGTTGATAGGCTTGATGATGCGCCTGTGAGGCGGTCGGCCGACGTGTCCGACGGCTTGTTGATGTGCTCGTGGACCGGTTGAGGAGTGCGCCTGTGGTGTGGCTGCTCCGTAGCATAAGATACTCCCGAATACTCGAGGCCCTAATCCGTTTCTCGGCGTCTGAGTCTTACACCACTCTAATGCCCTGTCGGCCACAATCCCAACAGAAGATGACTCTGGGATTGGACAGCCCGCCGATACGTGTCCGTCTTGTCCACAGTTGCGGCAAGCGTTCGTTACGTTGTTGCGCCCCGTAGGCAGAGATGGCTGTCATTGGTTGCTCTGGTTTGTTAGTGGCTTCCAGCGTGTGACGTCGGTAAGAGTAATACGTAGTCGTGGCTGCTGTGGCGTGGTAGCGGAAGTTACGTAGTTTATACTTGCTCTAGGCTTAGGTATTGTATGCTTAGCTTTGGTTCTGTCGGTTCCTTACGACTTTGTAATTACCCACGAGTTGTCTTAATTCCGCCAAAGTCTAAAAATTCTGTCGTCTTGTGAACATCTGTGCCTCTAGAAGAATGTTTTCGCAAATGCGTTCCAGTTCTTGTTCTGCCGTAAGTCCGGCCCGTTGCATCTGGAGTCGTAGGGGTTCCAGATATTCTTTAAACGGCTCAAACGGCTCATTGGAATCATGTTCGGATTTCATCATTCAGGCGTTGATAGTACTGGGTACCATTAGAAAGAAATTCAGGAATTCTCGGCGCACCTCGATCCATGTTTTACCTTGTACGCCGCTAACGGAACCAGTTCTCCGCTCGTCCCGTCAGTAGGACAATGAGCGCGTGTGACAGATACTTTCATTCAATACGTTCTTCTGTTCCTCTATGAAGCTAAGCGCATCTGAGGTGCCGTTGAACATGAGTCCCCACTTGGTGACCTTGTCTACCAAGAGTGAACAAGTGTTCATGTCTAGCTAGTCGCTCGGGTGTGGCTCTCCGACTTCCGAGTCGAAGGCGAGATGCTTCGTGTGCTTGGTATGGTGAGCGTTTGACTCACGCTGGGCTTTTCTACCTCGGTCGGTAGTGGTGATAGTGGCTTAGTATCCACGGTGGGGGTATTTCCATACCTGAGTTCCATGTTCATGAGTCGGTTCAGGACGGCGCCTCTCGTACAAATAGTGTAGCGAAAAAAAATCATAGTCGCAAAATTTAAGCTATACCTAATGAATAGAAAATTTCCCGACGATTTTAAATCAGTTGCCAAAACAATTTTCAGACAACAATTTTGTAGAAGTTATGAGCATTCAAAGTTGCAACATACAGAACAAAAAGTGCAATTGGTTGACCTTCAAGTAATATTACACAAAAACTTTGCAACCAATCGGAATGATTTTGGTTTTAAACTATGTATACATTCATAAACTTTTACAGTTTAAACAAAAAAAAAACAACATTTTAGGTTCGGATTATACAGGTAAATCGTTACCTGCCAGGTGTCCATTTTTAGCATCTTTTTCTACCTAATGTAGTCTACAACTTCTGAAGCCCACCAAAGCCCACTATCTTTATCTGTTGCGTCTATCTTTCATGAACCAGAATCCGTTTAGAAAGTCTGTGTTGAGCTGCGACTCCACTATTGGCAGCAAATCTAGTGAAACAACTCAAGGTCAAAAACACTAAATATGGGCGAAACGCTTCAGGGGTACCCGTAGCGCGCAAGGGCTTTTGCATCGTTAAAATCGTGAATTTTTTAATGTTTTTTGTTTTGAATGATTAAAAGACGCAAAAGGATGAGGAATCAAATGTTTATAGTCCAGAAATGCTTGGGCTATTAGAAATTCCCTCAAAATAGGTTTATTGTTAGTCAAAATAAAAAAAATTAATATTAAAAAAAATTGGTTCAAAATATTTTTATTCGAGCAAATTAATAAAAATAAATCAAAAAAATAATTTAAATCGTTTTCTATAAGAAAATTGGATTTTTTCACTTTGATATCCTATAAATGGGCGAATCGGTCGGCGTGGCACATTGTCCACTAGATATATAAATTTTACAGCAAATCACTGTAAAATACCGTTTAAATTGTTGGATTTTCTTATTTGGTTCAAAAGTTATGATTTTCGCAACGCTAAATGAAAAAAGGCGCTGCTGTACGTCGGTAGGGGTAACCCGAGGTCGTGGTTGCTGTGTTGTCGAAGTGAGAACGGCGTAATTGCATGTGACAGATACCTCCTTTCGATTCGATAGGTATCTGCCTGTTCTTCTAGGTGTTCGATGAAACTAAGAGCGTCTGTGGTACCGTTGAACATCAAACCCCACCTTGACCTTGTTTACCAAGAGTGAGCCGGTGTTCATGTCTATAGTCGGACTGATCGTACGTGTGGCGCTCTCCGACTTTCTAACCGAGGGCGATATTCTTCGTACGGTGGGGATCGTGAGCGTTTGACACACGCTTTGACTCGGTAGTGGTTATAGTGGCTTAGTATCCCCAATAGGGGCGTTTTAACACCTGGGTTCCATGTCTGAGAGTCGATTTAATACAGCGGTCGTGTGTTCGGGTTGGCGCACGAAGGCGTACAGGCGTAAGTCCAAGTTTAAGAAGTATGGCTTTCAGCTCATGCTTCTTCCGGTAGGAGATCCTGGCCACTCCCATTATTTCTGTGTGTTATTCACTGTTCGTAGACTTTGCTCACTTTAATATTTACTACGACTGTTCACTGCCGATGCACTATGGGGCTGCGGACTGGTTTTGGTAGTCAAAAGTCATTTTTCAAAAGTTTTCAAAATAATTTTTTGTAAATATTATTACGCTAAGAAAACATAAAACTTCAATGTTTCAGAATGTACCAGAATTTTTAACAGGACGGTCCTGTGTTGAGCAACCAGACGCCAAACAGCGCTGTTAACACTCTCGTTTAAAGTTGAATTAAGCAGACAAAAAATATGCGATTTCAAAAGTTTAAAAAACTAAAGTAAAAGTCTGTTTTTTTAAAGATTCGTTATTGTATCGTTAATCGTTTTGTCCATGTAGTTTATGTATTTGTGAACCCTTTCACAAGTTAAATGTTAAAGTGAAACCTATTTTTTAAATAGAGAAACAAAAATATGTTCACCTAATTTCACAATAATATTTATACTGTGTTATTAACCATTTAAATCTTGTTCAAATGAATGTAGTCTCAGTGCACTTTTGGTACAATTTGAATTTTTCTTAGATAACCAACCGATTTGGTGACTGTTCGGAGTAGCAAAAATTGCCGGCTTGAGCAAGAAAAGGCAGTAAAATGTTTTTTTCGAAGTAGAAAACGAAATAAAGAATAATTTATAACTAACTAATAAATAATTAACTAATGCCTAAAATAAAATATTAGTTTTAAGCTTTTGAGTATAATGGAATTTTCCTTTTTCGATTTAACTACACTTTTGGAAACACACTGCTATTCAACATTTTAGTCTGATAGTTCCTAAAAAAAGCGTTATCCGATGCAGCTCAAAATTCCTGCATAGTATTAAAATAGCAACAAATTTTAGCTGCTAAAATTTCATAATTTACCCTTAGTTTTACCCGATCGTTCCTATGGGAGCTAAATGATATAGTTTTCTGATCCGAACGATTTTCATACCATATGTGCGTAGGGACAAATTATGACGATATGTAAAGTTTCATGTCGATATTTCCCAAAACTGAACCGAGTTATTAATTAAGACCACAAAAACTAGTCCGCGGCCCCATAGTGCGGCAGGTGTCGTATCATTATGATACAGAGTGTATTACCTAAAAATTAACCAATTTAACATTTATCTTTGTATGAGGTTCTTCTAAATAAAATTCCTAAAATTATTTGGATTACAGATTCTGATTCCTTGGGAAATATTCAGGCGGATAGGTATGGTTTATTAGATTTTTTATTATTGGTTAATATTCTTACCAGTTCTTGATTGGGATTGGAAAAGAATCGTATAAGATATTCGAGAAGCAATTTTAATTAATGGTAATAATTATTAGCCGCTTTAATGCAATAAGAACGCGTTTTTACACTCATAGATACATGTGTATGTATTTTTGTAATAATGTGATTATATTACACTTGCATTTGCATTTGTCCGTTATGTTCAAAAATGTATTAACTATTTACTATGGGTAGCGGGTATCTCACAGTCGAGCTCACTCGACTGTAGCTTTCTTAGTTATTTATTAATGGTTGCTCTAGAGGCGCCACTGCGGGACAGCTAGACGGATACGGCTAGAACGACTCGTTTGTTGATGCTGATCAAGAATATTTATTTTTTATAGGGTCGGAAATATCTGCTTCACTGCGTTGAAAGCCTGATGGGGAATATTGCAATTTTTTTATTCTTGATCAATATTTATTTTATCACCTTTTAAAATATGTTCATTCTAAAAGTTGACATGAATTGTTGCAGTTTTCTGGGATCGCCTTCAGTCCTCTCTGCCAATTTGGGTTTTTAAAACTGAAAAAAGTTGCAGGGGGGTTGACAAGTTAAATGAAATTGTGGTCCTAATCAGGAAATGGTAATTAAGAAAAATTTAACTCTCTTGACATAAGCCAATCATTCTCATCAGACGATATCGATATCGACGTGATATCTTTCTAACACTTGTATGACAATATACTTCACTTTGTTGATGTTATCGTCACGGCGAGATGCCGTAAGATGACCGGAAGGAGGCATGTTTCCGACGGCTTCTCGACCATCCATAAAGCCTTTACCTGTCGTAGACTTGGGTATAAAGGGTAGAGTAGAAAAAGCTTCGCAAAATGAAAAATTCCGGCAACTTTCTAATCACAATGTATACTGAATAACACCGAGTCCTAATGTAGGCCAACTCGGATCGAGAATTATGTTGACTTATTACCGTTTAAAGATGCGTGAGTACTGTTAACCAACAAATCTAAACATTTTTATATATTTTAAATTTATATATATATAATTTATATTTATATATATTATTTTATATTTCTCTATTTCCTAACGGGTGCACCAAGCCATCGGTCAGGCTGTTAATTTTACTACAATATCTAAATTCACCAGTCATATAGACTTTAATTTCGCATATGTTTTTATGTCTTATTTTCATTTCTGAGCTTTAATTAAGGAATAATACAAATTAAATTACATTAGTAATTTGTATTAAATTAAATACTTCTACTTGAGACATATATGTATACATAAGACACATATGAATGTATACATATATATATATGTATGAAGTTTTAGTTTTTTTAATATAAATGTTTTAAATATTAACAAAATGTTTTCATTTAACCAAAATGAATCGATTATTAATGATCCAATTGCAAACTTCAAGTGGTTTTCTTTTAATTTAATAGAAATTTGTCGACTCTATCCTTCTAATGTCATAATGACCATTAAAGATATCTTATAATTTTTTTTTTAAATTAAACTTACCATGCACGTGCATTATTTCTTGATATGATTTACTTTTAGTCTCAATTGTGATTGAAAACATCAAGCTAACATTTTTTCACACATAATCATCCCTTACAGAAATATTTATTCTTGACGTCTGGTGGTGTCGTTAAGCATTAAAATGAGTATGCAGCACCAACAAGGTATGCATTAACATCCAAAGCGTTGGTAACGCTCAGCTTAAATAAATATTCTTACCCCCCAATTGATGCACGTGGCGAAAGACACGTGTGCACAATTCAGGTTAAGCCTACGATTAAATTAATCGCTGATTAGTTATGGACAATATTACAAATGAGTATAAAATGCCCAATATAATACAACACAAACAAAACACAATACTATCATTTATTTTTTTTTAATCTAATTTTTTTAATACTATCCTATTTCTAAAATTTACAGCAATAACTTGTGCACCAATCAAATGCGTAATTAATTAAACTCATTATTTAAATAAGAAAGGAATTAAAAAAAATTATTTAAATAAGAAGGAAAAGTCAATGGGCTCGACTTTGAAATCTATCAATTCCGGTCAAATGAAAAAATCTCTGCTGGACGCGTTGGATTAATCCCCTGGCGAGGCAAACCAGAACCTTCTCAACTAGACGAAGACTTAAGAGGAACACATTTGAGCAGCAAAATATACATTAATACGATTGTAACAATTGCTAATATAACTATATACAAGTTGTTAGTTAATAATAAATATAACTTAGATTTGTAGTAACCATCTTGCTGGATAATTTATTCTCTTATCTTGATTCATCACACTGTCAATATACCAATATATATATAAATGTGGCATTTTTCTCAAGGTTTATAACTCAAGATCAGGCTCACCTAAACCAACCAAATGTTTAGGGTTTGTATAAAAAAAAAAGAAAATTAAAAAAGTTCACATACTACATTAAGCAATTTAAGACTTACCCCTTTTATAATATATGAATACACTCAACTATATATTTACGTTAAAACCGCAGGGGTTTGTTTAAAACTTCTACTTTGTGTTCTATATACATAGTTCCCGTTCACTTCGCGTGTGCATGCAACTATATCATATTTATTAACTTATTTAATACCTTTATTTCACAACTTAAGTGTGCTGCCAGTGTTTGTTCTTCTTGTGTTTTTTTTTGCATTTCCTCTTTACACCTCTCTCGTTTAGCCGTTGTTGCTCTGTCGCGACAGCTAAACGTTCTCTAAGCACGCTTACTCTCACACTCCCCTGCTCTCTAGCGCTTCAACTCTCTCGGTGCAGCTGCACTTTTCTTTTTATATCTTTCGCCCCTCATATATTGCTTTAAGTACAGTGGTAAGTCCAAAATAATGTCTTCCGATATCGTCTGCTTCTCCAAAACCTGCAAAAAGGCAGTTTTGTCAAGTGATCTTACCATCGGCTGCTGGCTGTGCGACAACATTCTGCATGCAAAGTGCATAAGGGTTGGCGGCCGGACTGTTGATGATGTACGAAAAAACATCGGCTTGCGCTAATGTTGCGATGCCTGTCGTGACGTTGAAAGGGAAATGATGTCTTTCATGCGGCAAACCAAGGGCTGTTTTAAGGAGTTTTTATCGAGTTTCAACAAAACTCATAACATCTTCTTAGCACTTGATAAACAATTTAATAGCCTTACGCTATTAAATGAGTCTCCAAGGCGCAAAAAACTGCAACTGGAGTGCAGCAGGGCGACGGATCCCTACAACCTGCGGCGGGCTCTCAACTCCCAAAATTCTGAGGTCAAGTGTTAGGAAGGAAGCGGTATCTGAAGGTGCTGTGGGACTAAACGTTCCACCGCTTATTTCAATTTCGTCTCCTACGGGAGCACAAATTTTGACCCCCCATAGCCCCGTAAATTTATCCCCGCAGGAACTACCGGCCAATATGGGCACTCCAGGCACTCCGTCTGTCTCCCCTCAAGCCCTCATCGCTATCCCACCTACGAAACAGATATTTATTTCGCGGCTCTCCCCTGGTCAAACATCTGAAGATGTAATTGCCTTTATACGAGGCAAAGTTAGAGCTGAAAATTTAAAATTAAAGGTGGAAAAATTTAAATTTTCTTACGCTAGGGATATTTCATCTTTCAAAATAAATGTCCCAAATGAATTCTTTGGCACGATATGCTCAACCAAATTCTGGCCTGAGTATGTTGTCGTCAAAGAATTTAGATCTTCGTCGTGTAAAGCCTGTTTATCTGCCAGGTCCCGACGGAATACCGGGCTGTGTTCTTAGGTATTGTGCCGATGCCCTGTGCTCGCCCCTTCTGAAATTGTTTACCTTATCCTTAGAAACCTCGCACTTTCCCCTTATTTGGAAGGAATCATTCATTCATTCATCATTCATCGGAGGCCAATAACTATAGAGGAATCTCTAAGCTTTCGGCCATCACTAAACTTTTTGAGAACATTATTACGCCACATTTGCAGCACCTTTGTAGATCAGTAATTTCTCCATGTCAGCATGGATTTGTTAAGCGAAGATCAACAACCACAAATCTTCTGGATAAGGGGTTTCCAGAATAACCTTCAAACGAATGTAATTTATACTGACTTCAGTAAAGCATTTGATTCCGTTAATCATTCCCTTCTCCTCAGGAAACTCGACTTAATGGGTTTTCCAATTGATCTTCTTAGGTGGACCTCTAGTTATCTGACTGGCAGGACGCAAAAAGTCCTCTTTAAAAATAATTTATCTAATGTTCTCCAAGTCACCTCAGGTGTCTCGCAAGGGAGTCACCTGGGTCCTTTGTAGTTTACATTATTTATTAATGATCTGCCCGAAGTTTTGACAAATTCTAGAGTACTAATGTACGCTGATGATGTCAAGCTTTGCGTGCAATACAATGACGTTGCTTACCAGTCTGATTTACAAACAGATCTTGATAGCTTCCAAACCTGGTGCCGCATCCTCCTTGGCTAATCGTAGAACTATGCTTGGTATTACCTTTATACTGACTTGTTAGGTCAGCTCAATTTCCACGTTCCGAGTAAAAAATACTAGATCGTACATACCCTTAGTTTTGCGCCATTGTAGAACCTCCTATGAACTGCATGATCCCTTTAGAGTACTGTGTGCAAGTTATAATGATTTGTATTCGGTGATCTCACATGTTGATAGTCTTCCTAAATTAAAAACTTTAATCCTTACCCACTTAGATCGCATGCATGCAAACACTCAGGCTGCTCGCCGGTAGTTTATTTCCTCGCATTCTTTTCTATATTTTCCATTCGCGTCTACTAATACCTAACCCTAACAAGCACGTGCCTGGTTTCATAAGGGCCGCTTGAGTGTACTGACAGTAGTGCATCAACGTCCATATATAATAAAATTATTCTTTTTAATATGGATTTCGGCGATTTTCGGCGCATAAAAACATGTTTTTTAGGAAAAACGTTCTCAAGTCCAAAATTTTTTTAAAACAAAACACGCTAGGGGAAGGAACCTTCTTTCTCTTAATGAAATCCATTTGTTTTTTTAATTTTCGACTATTCGTTTTTGAGAATTTTTTGACACCGCAAAGGGCTTTTTCAGAACAGTGGGTTACAAATATCGCTGCCATGGGCATACTTTCTAGTATTTTATTTCCTATTTTTGGTCAAAAATTCTAGAAACTATAACATCAGAAACTATATATTCAGATAAACTTTACTGCCATAATGTGCCCCATCGCAGAGCTGAGAAAAAAATTCCAAATTCCAAAAATGACCGATTCTTTGACAAAAGACCCGCACAAGCCCATAAAAAAAAACACAATTTTACCCAAAATCAATTCTTGCACCAATGAAGGAGCTTATTAAAAGCTATCTGTTAAGATTTTCATCAGAAAAGCCGTTTTGGCAGTTTTTTTCCTTTAATTGCGAATGTCTCGTGCAAGACTTTAAAAATTCACATAAGAATTATAATATAATATAAGACAAAAACTTCAAACGTGTGAATATAAAACTGTTACTGTAAGACTGTAAATATTTTATGTATATGCCAATGCTAAAAACGAATTTTATGATGTGTATAAATGTTCAGTATATTATTTTTTTCCTTTAATGAAATTGTATTTTTTATTTATGCACCGGCTGCTTCCAATGGCCATAATTAAAAAAATAGATATACAAATATTTATTCACGATGTAAATTATTTGTTTTTAATTGTCAAAAATTCTGTATTACAAAACACATTTTTCCAGAAATCGAACAGGTCATTCTAAAAATAAAATTCTAAGCGTTCAATGAGTTCAAAAGTCAATTTAATGTGGTCAGGCCTTTGCAAAAGTTGTTAAAATTTAATAAATTGATTTGCGTTTAAATGTTGATGAATTCATTCGAATTCTATACTAACCCTAATATATAATCATTTAGCATTAAAGATTAATCTATGTACATATATATCAAAGGCCTCATCAACGTCTGTTTGTTCCTCGGTTTTGGGCTTCTTATTCACTGAGGCTCAGTTTTATCCACTTGAGCAATGGCATCTACAGAAAAAAATAATAATTAATAAGGGAAAAAATAATTTAATTACATAAAAGTTACTTAAAAAAGATTGTTTTAGAGATCTTTCCACGTTTCAATATATTGGCCATTACTGTAGTCTTAAAAGAAAAGTATGCAAATCAATTTATTTAATTAAAAAACAATCTCTAATCGAAGGTTATTTGGGCTTAAGTAGCAGTCGGCAAAGCGTCGATTATGACAACGCTCAAAGCTTAAAGAAGCTGGGTTCGCATTTTTTTTTTTAATTTGAAAGTTGGAATCGATTGACCATCGTTTGCCCATAATTGCCCACCTTTTAGTTTTTTTTCCACTTCCGGTTTGGAAAGTATCAAGTGATGCAAATTTACATAATTTTTTTGGAAAAAAAGGTTAACTTTTTTAAATTTTTTTTTTTTGAAATCGAAATAACTTTTTTTGCTCACGTTTGCCCACCTTTTCGAATTTTGAAAAAATGTACACTTAAAAAAATATGGAGCCTTAAAGATTTTCTGCTGTTTACCACAGAAAATTAACTTTTTTCACATTTTTTTTCTTGCATTCGTAACTAAATTGATGTAAAAAATTGGCCACCTTTTAGAATTTTGAAAAAATAAAAACTTAAAAAAAAATGAATTTTTAAAAATTGGAAAAAATTTACATAAAACAAAAAATCGTTCTTTCACCCCTTAAAACTCAAAAATTAAAAAAAAAAACTGCACATCTCCTAAAACTACAAAATATAAAATGCCCACCCTATAAAACAAAAATATTTTAACAAAAAAATTATTAAAACCAAAAAAAATCGTTTTCCACCCCTTAAAACTAAAACTTTTCATCAAGAAACACTATAAAAATAAGAAAAAAAATCTTTAAAACTAAAAAATTAAAAAAAAAAAAACTTCTGCCCATCTCTTAAAACTACAAAATATAAAATGCCCACCCCTTAAAACTAAACAATTTCATCAAAAAACTTATTAAACAAAATTACAAATGTTTGCCTACCCCTTAAAACTAAAAAATTAAAAAAAAAACTTCTGCCCATCTCTTAAAACTATAAAATATAAAATGCCCACCCCTTAAAACTAAAAAATTTCATCAAAAAACTTATTAAACAAAATTACAAATGTTTGCCTACCCCTTAAAACTAAAAAATTAAAAAAAAAACTTCTGCCCATCTCTTAAAACTATAAAATATAAAATGCCCACCCCTTAATACTAATCAATTCTATCAAAAATCTCTTAAGACAAAATTACAAACGTTTGCCCACCCTTTAAAACTAAAAAATTAAAAAAAACTTCTGCCCATCTCTTAAAACTACATAATATAAAATACCCACTCCTTAAAACTAAAAAATTCCATCAAGAAACTCTAAATAATAAAAAAAATACTTAAAACTAAAAAAATAACTTCTGCCCATCTCTTAAAACTACAAAATAAGTGCCCACCCCTTAAAACAAAAAAGTTTCATCAAGAAACTCTTAAAACTAAAAAACTCTTTTGCCCACCCCTTAAAACTAACAAATTTACAAAAAAAAAATCTTCTGCCCACCTCTTAAAACTAAAAAAAAAAATAAAAAATTAAAAGATCGTTTTATATACAAATTTGTTTTTATTAATGTTAAAAATAATTTACAAGCTCCTTCTTAAACTAAATAAAACCAATTAAATTTAAGTTCTTTTTGTAAAAAACATTTATTTTTTTTGTTAAAACATTTTTATAGCACCTTCTTTAACGAAATAAAAACTATACAAATTAAGTCCTTTGTATTTATACATTTATTCTTATTTATCTTAAAAATAATTCATAAGCTCTTTTATAATAAATAATAAACATTCAAAATTAAGTCTTAAAGTTATTTTTATTTATCTTAAAAAATATTCATTATGTGCTTAAACTAAATAAAACACATTACCAATTAAGTTTTTTATTTAATTTTAGTATATTTTACACAAAACTTCGTAATAAATGGTTTAAAGAAAATACAAACAAACGAAACGAACTTGAACGCAGAACGAATATGTAACTAACAGTCGAGCTAAGAAACGAGCTAACAGTCGAGCTGTTAAGTATATATAAGTATGTTGCTTAAGTCTTCTGTTTTGGTTTTTATTTATAAATATATTCGTATTTATTTATCATAAGCCTAACTATACAATTTAAGTTCTTTGTATTTTTTAATATATTTTTATTTTCTTAAACTAATTAATAAACAAACTAAATTAAGTCCTAAACTTATTTTTATTTATCTTAAAAATAAATCCTTAGCTGCTTAAACTAAATAAAACACATTACCAATTAAGTTTTTTTTATTAAATTTTTGGTTATTTTATTTAGATTAAAAATAATACACAAAACGTAAACATAAACATACAATTTGGTGGAATTAGAAAAGGCACAAAAAGGCTTATAATATATCAAAAGTTTGTTTTCTTAAATAAAAATTATATCTAATTTTTTAATTTTTTTATTGACTTTTTAATATTAAATATAATAAATAAAACGTAAACATAAACTTTATTAAGGAAATATATGCTAAAATACTTTATTCTCATAATAAAGGAAGACTTGCAATTTCAACGAAAATAGGGTGTTGTGATTCCAGTTTATTACATTTTCAAAAATGAAACGATTGCATTTTACGTTTATTAATTTTTTTAAAACAGGTAAAACATTCCCGGATAAGTAAAAATGTCGCAAATATCAGCCAGACACAGTGGCGAGCGAGCAGGTGCGTCTCTAAACGGATTCAATGTTGTTGCAAACTCGAGATCGCGAGTTTTTGTTTCTCCCGCCTGTCTGTCGTCAAATTTCATTCATCTCACCGAACGCGATCAGAACCGGCCTGTACAGTTTCTGGCGCCACCCCATAACAATAGAAAAATATACAACAGAAAGAAAAACACCACTGTTGCTAAGTCAATTTTTGACGATTTTTGTAATTATTATTATTATTATTATTATTATTATTATTATTATTATTATTATTATTATTATTATTATTATTATTATTATTATTATTATTATTATTATTATTATTATTATTATTATTATTATTATTAATTATTATTATTATTATTATTATTATAATAATTATTATTATTATTATTATTATTATTATTATTATTATTATTATTATTATTATTATTATTATTATTATTATTATTATTATTATTATTATTATTATTATTATTATTATTATTATTATTATTATTATTATTATTATTATTATTATTATTATTATTATTATTATTATTATTATTATTATTATTATTATTATTATTATTATTATTATTATTATTATTAATTATTATTATTATTATTATTATAATAATAATAATAATAATAATTATTATTATTATTATTATTATTATTATTATTATTATTATTATTATTATTATTATTATTATTATTATTATTATATTATTATTATTATTATTATTCATTATTATTATTATTATTATTATTATTATTATTATTATTATTATTATTATTATTATTATTATTATTATTATTATTATTATTATTATTATTATTATTATTATTATTATTATTATTATTATTATTATTATTATTATTATTATTATTATTATTATTATTATTATTATTATTATTATTATTATTATTATTATTATTATTATTATTATTATTATTATTATTATTATTATTATTATTATTATTATTATTATTATTATTATTATTATTATTATTATTATTATTATTATTATTATTATTATTATTATTATTATTATTATTATTATTATTATTATTATTATTATTATTATTATTATTATTATTATTATTATTATTATTATTATTATTATTATTATTATTATTGTTATTATTATTATTATTCTTCTTCTTCTTATTATTATTATTATTATTATTATTATTATTATTATTATTATAAAATCGTGATGAAGAAGCTGAGAACAAGAAGCACAACACCGGAACTGGAGGAAGAGGAAATGGACCATATAGTCAAAACACTTTTTCCCGTACACACAAATAGCAAAGCGAGAACCACTCAACCAATGGCAGAAGAACAAATCGAGCTCTTCACAGTGGACGAGCTACTGAAAGCGGCAAACACCTTAAAAAGGAAAAAGGCCCCAGGGCCCGACAACATCCCAGCAGAGGTCCTAAGAGTGATCGCGGAGAACAGACCTCAAATCCTGTTGGATATGTAAAACGCGTGCATTACCAGAGGGAAATTCCCAGACACCTGGAAGCTCCAACGGTTGGTTCTGATAAGTAAGGGCAAAGGAGACCCCCTGACCCCATCAGCTTATCGACCACTATGCATGCTTAACACAACCGGGAAGCTACTAGAGAAACTGATCAAGCCACGACTATCAGCAGCGATCGAAAGAAGTGGTGGTCTTTCCCCGATGCGGTATGGCTTTAGACCAGGCAGATCGACCATTGGAGCAATCCAAGAAGTCGTTAATCAAGCGCTCAGTAGCCAACAGGGCAACCACTTCTCGAGACCGGTAGTTCTTCTAGCAACTCTGGATGTTAAAAACGCATTCAACAGTGTTAAATGGGACAACATAATTGATGCTCTAAGAAGACGATTCCAAATCTCAGGATACCTGATGCGGATAATACAGAACAATCTTGACAACCGACGACTACTATATCAAACAAAAGCAGGAGAGAAATGTATAGAGATAACTTCAGGAGCGGCACAAGGATCAATACTTGGCCCTGAGCTATAGAACATCAGCTACGACGAAATTTTTCACCTTGACATGCCCGAGGACACGACTATCGTGGGCTACGCAGACGACATAGTCGCAGTCATCACAGCTCGGAGTACCGAGCACGCACAGCGCAAGTTAATGATACGTGTAAAAAGCTGGCTGAACTCACACGATCTGAAACTGGCGGATGAAAAAACCGAGCTACTGCTAGCCAGCAGAAAAAGGATCCCTCTAGAAATAGACATGAGAGTAAGGGAAAACTTAATAAGGACGCAGAAGGTTATAAAGTACCTAGGAGTTAGACTGGACTCAAAACTGACATTTAGTGCACACATAGAAGAGACGAGAAAGCGGGCGACCGAGACTACAAAGGCGCTTAGCAGACTCATGGCCAACGTGGGCGACCCCTTACAATCAAGGCGGAAACTTCTAATGGAGATAAACCACGCAATCATGCTGTACGGATGTGCAACCTGTAGGTTAAAACCCCTACTGGGTGTGCAAAGAACCATGGCTCTACGAATCGCGAGCGCGTATCGAACGGTATCCGGCCCAGCTGCACTAGTTATTGCAGGGGCGATACCAATCGACCTCCTGGCCAAAGCGCGAAAACAGATCTATGAGAGGAGACAGGCAGGAGAGACGACGAGAACGTTAATCGAGCGGACCAGAGAAGGAATCCTCCAACAATGGGAGGAAAGATGGTCAGCTGAAGAAAGAGGAAAATGGACAGCTAGACTGTTACCAAACCTGGTAAAATGGTCTGCAAGGAAACACGGTGACGTGAATTACTACGTTACACAGATGCAGACAGGCCATGGCTACTTTGCCGCCTTTTTACACTCTTTAGGGAAGAGAACGGACGGAAGATGTGTATATGGCGATGCGGAGACCGACAATGCAGAGCACACCATCTTCGAATGCAAAAAATTCGGAGCAGCGCGCAACAGCCTGGAACAAGTTGTTGGGGCAATAACACCAGAAAATATTGTCATGAAGATGATAGACAGCGAAGCTGGGTGGAACCACATTGCATATTTCGTGGAGAGCATCCTCAGAGCTAAGAAGCCTGATTTGGACAAATCAACTGGGTAATCTGGACGCAGAATAAAGATGAGTGCGCATAGCGCTGACCTGGCGCCACCTCGAAGAAATGCGAAAGCTGTTCCGAGGTGGAAACACGGCCAAAGGCGAGGGGAGGGTTTAGTGGGTGCAAGCCCCACATACCTTATTTGCGACGGCAATCGGGAAGATGCGGCAGGCATTCCCCCTCCTCCACCCAAAAAAAAAAAAAAAAAAAAAAATTATTATTATTATTATTATTATTATTATTATTATTATTATTATTATTATTATTATTATTATTATTATTATTATTATTATTATTATTATTATTATTATTATTATTATTAATATTATTATAATTGTTATTATTATTATTATTATTATTATTATTATTATTATTATTATTATTATTATTATTATTATTATTATTATAAAACTAAAAAAATAACTTCTGCCCATCTCAAAAAAATTTCATCAAGAAACTCTTAAAACTAAAAAACTCTTTTGCCCACCCCTTAAAACTAACAAATTTACAAAAAAAAAATCTTCTGCCCACCTCTTAAAACTAAAAAAAAAAAAAAAAATTAAAAGATCGTTTTATATACAAATTTGTTTTTATTAATGTTAAAAATCATTTACAAGCTCCTTCTTAAACTAAATAAAACCAATTAAATTTAAGTTCTTTTTGTAAAAAACATTTCTTTTTTTTGTTAAAACATTTTTATAGCACCTTCTTTAACGAAATAAAAACTATACAAATTAAGTCCTTTGTATTTATACATTTATTCTTATTTATCTTAAAAATAAACAAATAAATAAATAAATAAATAAATAAATAAATAAATACATAAATAAATAAATAAATAAATAAATAAATAAATACATAAATAAATAAATAAATAAATAAATAAATAAATAAATAAATAAATACATAAATAAATAAATAAATAAATAAATAAATAAATAAATAAATAAATAAATAAATAAATAAATAAATAAATAAATAAATAAATAAATAAATAAATAAATAAATAAATAAATAAATAAATAAATAAATAAATAAATAAATAAATAAATAAATAAATAAATAAATAAATAAATAAATAAATAAATAAATAAATAAATAAATAAATAAATAAATAAATAAATAAATAAATAAATAAATAAATAAATAAATAAATAAATAAATAAATAAATAAATAAATAAATAAATAAATAAATAAATAAATAAATAAATAAATAAATAAATAAATAAATAAATAAATAAATAAATAAATAAATAAATAAATAAATAAATAAATAAATAAATAAATAAATAAATAAATAAATAAATAAATAAATAAATAAATAAATAAATAAATAAATAAATAAATAAATAAATAAATAAATAAATA
Source organism: Drosophila birchii (assembly GCA_035046345.1). Classification (NCBI taxonomy): domain Eukaryota; kingdom Metazoa; phylum Arthropoda; class Insecta; order Diptera; family Drosophilidae; genus Drosophila; species Drosophila birchii. Next base: position 110,707 of record JAWNOA010000022.1, on the reverse strand, counting down.
AATAAATAAATAAATAAATAAATAAATAAATAAATAAATAAATAAATAAATAAATAAATAAATAAATAAATAAATAAATAAATAAATAAATAAATAAATAAATAAATAAATAAATAAATAAATAAATAAATAAATAAATAAATAAATAAATAAATAAATAAATAAATAAATAAATAAATAAATAAATAAATAAATAAATAAATAAATAAATAAATAAATAAATAAATAAATAAATAAATAAATAAATAAATAAATAAATAAATAAATAAATAAATAAATAAATAAATAAATAAATAAATAAATAAATAAATAAATAAATAAATAAATAAATAAATAAATAAATAAATAAATAAATAAATAAATAAATAAATAAATAAATAAATAAATAAATAAATAAATAAATAAATAAATAAATAAATAAATAAATAAATAAATAAATAAATAAATAAATAAATAAATAAATAAATAAATAAATAAATAAATAAATAAATAAATAAATAAATAAATAAATAAATAAATAAATAAATAAATAAATAAATAAATAAATAAATAAATAAATAAATAAATAAATAAATAAATAAATAAATAAATAAATAAATAAATAAATAAATAAATAAATAAATAAATAAATAAATAAATAAATAAATAAATAAATAAATAAATAAATAAATAAATAAATAAATAAATAAATAAATAAATAAATAAAT